>JADRCH010000110.1:4075873-4410247 GCA_019843965.1 Rhynchomys soricoides
GGAGAGGGAGAGGGAGAGGGAGAGGGAGAGGGAGAGGGAGAGGGAGAGATTCTCCACAGGGAAAGAGTCCAAAAGAAACCATGAGAAAACGAACACCTGGAGCCCAGAGAGCCAGGTCAGTACTAAAATGCAAGTATTATGAGGATTTTAACTGGGAAGTAGCCAGATTAGCTTAGATGATTATAAGAAAGTAATGCTGCTCAGTTGTTGCACCCTTAAAGATTGTTAACTACTTGTAATAGTCCAGACCTGCTGGAGAGATGGCTCAGCAGTTAAGAGCACCAACTGCTCAGGTCCTGAGTTCAAATCCCAGCAACTACTTGGTGGCTCATAACCATCTGTAATTGGATCCAATGCCCTCTTCTGGTGTGTCTGATGACAGTTACAGTGTACTCATATACATAAAATAAATAAAATCTTTAAAAAAAAAAAAAAAAGTCCAGTCCTAATCATTTGGAAGCTAGAGGAAAAGTGCAACACACTCTATAAAAATGGCGCTAACATTTTGGCCTCCACAGTCAGGCATAGAATTCATACTTAGACAAAAACAACAACAGCAACAACAAAACTATACATATAAAAAGACACCATTCAACCTATTAAATAACACCACCCAGCTATTCCACATGAGTAGCCTCACGAGTGCAGTTGTTGTCTATGAAAAAGATGCCAGAGGGCTGCCTTCCATCATTCACTGCCACACAGAAAGGCGGCACCAACTGTGGACCAGAAGGCAGCCCTCAAGAGACATCAAATCCATAAACACCTTGACTTCCTGGCCTCAAAAACTTAGTAAGTTTCTATTGTTTATGGTATTTTGTTAAAGCTGCCCAAATAGAGATGTCCTTAAGACCAAGTTCTCCAAAAGAACTTTTTGCAATGGTGGAAAGGATTTCTATCTTCGCTGTCCAAGTGGGAGCTACTAGACACGTGATTATTGAGCACCTAAGCCTCCCTCAGCTAGTGCAACTAAGGGACATTTTTTGATTTTTCATTTCATTTAAATTTAGACTTATACTATCACATATGATAAATGATTACAGCACAGATAGAGACAGTTTCCATCACTGCAAAATGTTCCGCCATTTCTCTCTGGCCTAAACTGTATCCAGGATGCCTCCTCCCAACTTCAGGACCCTCCCCCTGGACTTTAAAATTCCTCCTGGGGGAAGCTGAGATAATCTTGTTTTTCCATTCACTGCCTCTGCTCTTGCATGGAGAATTTATTTAATGTTGTACTTCCACCTCCTCCCCAGTTACTTAGGAGCTTAGCAAGGCACCACGGAAGGATGACAGTAAGAGGGAGAGCCTTGCTGTGTGCAGTGTTTAGCTGATTGTGTGGACTGCTGGGTGCACCACAGCTCAATACCCACATAAAATGTTATTACTTCCATCAAGGTAGTTGGCATGTCTATTGCCTCAAACGTCTACCACTTCTTTGTCCATTCATATATGGAAGCGACAGGCCTGGGAGCTGGTAGGATCTGGATTTGCAATGAGGCCAAGTAGGAAACTACCAGGTCCTATCCACCTAGAGACCAAACTACAAACAAGGCCAGCCCTTAACAAAGGAGACCCACGCAGCAAGCGTTTCTCTCCCTCGCTCCCATTCTCTTCTCTCTTGCTATTCAAGTCTTCTCCGCTAGCCACTCTGTAGCCGCTGCAAACCATGACCACCCTGGTGTGCTACAGAACGTTAGAGGGTATTCCTCCTATGCAACCCTGCACGCATCAACCAGCCTCTCCATAGCCTCACCCCTGACACATAGTTTGTTTTAAGTTGTGTATAAAGAATTCAAGATATACATAATCTACAAATACGCAGACGGTTGATGTTTACCTTATGTATGTGTTTCATCAGTATTGATGAGTTTCATGAATCAGCTGGTATGGTAGTCCTATTTTACCCATTACTCCTTTCTCTATGTGAATTGTCCTGAGGAAGCTTCGAAGCCTAATACCATCTGTGAGCTAAACCTTTAGAGATTCCTTTCAATGATGTTTCACACACAAGCGCTAATCTCTCCTTGGGGTCTGTGTTTCAGGTAAAGCCTTATGCAAGCAGATTTCCGCAAACACTTACCCTTTGCTGGTACTGTCTTTCAAAGTAAGCCATATCATCCTCTTCATGTTGCCTTAAGGAAGAAACCTGAGTACTTGGACCTGAGAAAAAAGATCTGCTTTATTTATAACATTATATGTCCCCCAAAAGGAGATGGAGAGGAGACAGAGTTCCTTTATACCAACTAATAACAGTTTGTTATTCAAACCAGAAATGGACTAAATGGCCCTAATATTGAACTCTTTCTTGGCAAGAATTCCATCACAAAACAAAAGTAATTTCCAGTGACAAACATTCTCCAAATATTCAACTGGCTCCTATTATAACACCACACAGCTATGCCACATGAGTAACCCAGAGCCAGACACAGAGCTTACAACCAATCCAAGTCACTGAGAGGTTGCAGCAGGAAGAGTTAAAACTGGAAGCCAGCCTGGGCTACCTACATAGCAAGTTCCAGACTAGCCTAGGCTACAGACTAAAACACTGTCTCAAAAATAGCAGAGAAGGACAACAGAAGACTTGGTAGGTAAAATGCTTGCCACCAACCTAACAAGCTGAGCTCATCCCCCAGAACTTACATGCTGGAAGGAAAACACTAACTTTAGCAAATAGTCCTCTGACCTCCACATGCACACCTACCAGTCCCCGCCCAACACACACATATACACACAAGCATACACACACACATACACACACGCGTGCACACACACTGCAAGTAGTCCTCTGACTTCCACATGCACACCTACTAACCGCCCACACACACAGTAAGTGGTCTTCTGACTTCTACATGCAGATCCACACACCCCCCCCGCTACACACACACAGATACACAATTTTCCAACCATTTTTAGGCTGAAACTAGAAATTCATATTACACTTTTTGAGATGATGCATAGCATTGTGCACTATTGAGGCTTTCTTTTGGCAACCATAGAAATGATACTAAAGTTTCAGAACTGAGAGAGAGAGAGAGGGAGAGAGAGAGAGAGAGAATGAATATGAATGTGTAGTGTGTAGGCCAGATGTTAATGTCAGATGTCTTCCTCTATCATTCTCTACATTTTAAGACCAGGTCTGTTACAAAACCCGGAGTCGCCGGGCTGTGGTGGCGCATGCCTTTAATCCTAGCACTCAGGAGGCAGAGGCAGGCGGATTTCTGAGTTCGAGGCCAGCCTAGTATACAGAGTGAGTTCCAGGACAGTCAGGGCTACACAGAGAAACCCTGTCTCAAAAAACAAACAAAAAAAAAGTGGAGCCCTGGGATTGGGATAGACTCTCAGCCAATTGCAACATTCCTTCCAAACTGAAACATTGCCTGGAGGAGGGAAGTGGACACTTACAGCCTCAGAGGAAAATACAAAGTAAATAAAAGGTCACCAGTAGGGAGAAAACAAGAATTCAGATTTTTAGAGGGCTCTAACCCAGAAGTAGGGGAAAAAAAAAAGCCTGAGTGAACAGTTGCTCAGGAGACAGAGGCCAGCCAAACCGTGGGAAGAGGTCCGGCTGGCCTGTGAAGCTGCCTGCAAGTTGAATGGGGGACTCCTGGGTGCAGCTCTTCGCTGAGTTGGTGTCTTTCTGCTAATGCAGCTACTTTTGAGCTATCCCTGCTCCTCACCCATGTTCTTGTTGGCAACCCCAATAAAAACTCAACGGTTTGCTCCATTGGACTTTGGTGAAGTCCTTACTCTAGTCTGTAGCCTGGGAAGCAATGGGAAGCAAACCAAAGCTCCATATTGTTACTTCACCAAAAGACCCTTCGCTTACCTTCATTACTGCCTGCCAGCGGTTGTGGAGAAGAAGTAGATGGCATGTGCATGGCTCTTAGGAATGGATGGTCCGTGGGCAAAACCGGAGAGTCCAAAACCTCAACCGAGGGTGCACCTGCAAACAGAGAACGTGGAGAATGGAAATCAAATATGTTTATAAAGATATAAGCACCTCATCATTTGTACTGTGAGGTAAATCAGAATATCAGCAAATTTTTTTTAAAAGAACTGCATTCTTAGCTAGCCAAAGTAGCACATGCCTATAATCTATAACCTTGAGAAGTGAGACCCCAACTCAAAAAACAAAACACCAAACATAAATCAGGAAATAGTAAACAGGAGGCTTTATTTTAAATTACTTTTATTTTATGTATATAGGTGTTTTGCCTGGATATATGTCTGTGTACCACGTGTGTGCCTGGTGCCCAGTGTTGGATCCTCTGGAAATGGAGTTACAGACACTTGTTAGCTGCCACATGGGTTCTGGGACTCAAACCCAGGTACTTGGCAAGAACAGCAAGTGCTCTCAACCACTCAGCCATCTCTCCAGCCCAAGGAAATCTTATTTTAAAATCTTATCTTTCATCTGTGGGGGGTAGAGGGTGGGAATCACTTTAAAAATAATTTTTGTATTTCTCAGAAACTTTCCAGGAGGAAAAATATTAGATAGTAATGTAACTATATCAGGAAAGAAATACCAGGCCCTAATATAGTTATGAAACACTACAATAAAGCTTTCAGTATGAGGTGAGCTGAACTTCTTACCTACTCCTCACTGGAAAACCAGTGAGCTGATGAGGGTCTGTCAATGGGACACCAACTAGAGTCACCTGAGAAAAGGGAGCATCGCCAGAGGACTTGCCTGTACCAGACTGTCCTTCCAGCAAGACTGTAGGGTACTTTCCTCATTAGAAATGGTTGATGAGACCAGAGTGATGGCCCAGTGCTTAAGAGTGCTGCTCTTCCAGAGTTCAATTCCCAGAAGCCCTATCAGATACAGGCGGTTCATAACTGCCTGTAGCTCCAGCTCCAGCTCCAGGGGCTGACACCCTCTTCCAGAGTTCAATTCCCAGAACCAATATCAGACAAGGTAGTTCATAACTGCCTGTAGCTCCAGCTCCAGCTCCAGGGGCTGACACCCCTCTTCTGACCTCCAAAGGCACCTATGCACATGTGGCTCACACACACACACCCCAAACAAAAATAAATTAATTTACCTTTAAAAAAAGGAATGATTGATGTGGGAGCCCAGCCCATTGCAGGCGACGTCACCTCTGGGCAGGTGGTCCTTTTTGGTTATTTATTTATTGTGTGTTGTGTTTTGTTAGACAGGGTCCCTAAATGAAGACCTGACTGCAATAGAAACGTTTTAAGGGGGCAGGGGGGAGATGAAAGGTTTCTTTCTGCACATTGCAGCAACTTGAGGGACAAATATTAGAAAGGCCAAGATGGCAGTTCACCGCCACCATTCAGAACGGTTATAAAAACCACTGGAAGGATTAGAAGATTGGGTAAAAAAACAGACAAAAATATCACTATTTGTAAGCTACACTGAAAAATCTACCTAAAACTCCCAAAACCGAGGTCCTGTGTTATATATAGAGAGAAATCACTCCAAAAGTTGTCCTCTGGATTCTACATGTGCTCTCATACATATACACATATGTGCCTACACATATATAAACACACAATAAATAAATGTAATTTTTTTTAAAAAATTAAAGATTAAATAGAGAAGAATTGTGTGGGCCTTCTAGAAAAACAATTTTAAAGTTCCCCTTGTCTGCGCAGAAGAGCACGAATAAATGAAGACAAAATATAAATTATCAGTTCTCTCTATATTAATCTGTACAGTTAATGTGTTATTAAGTAAAATATTAACAATGTTTTTATAACAAAACGTTAGGCCAAATTTCTGAAAAACTTTAAAAATATGTCAGGAATATTCTGAGGTAGTAAAATCAAATCGTAAGTTAATTCACTTGTTTACTGTGCGCCTACAGTATGAAAATAATAAAATAATATGGTGGCTATACAGAAACAGACAAGAATGAGGCAGCCCGTGGAGTTTAGAGCAATCTCTGGGCTGGACCCAGTCCAACTGGCTAATGAACAAGACCAGTGGTTCCCAGCCTCCCTAAGCTGAGACCCTACAGTTCCGCAAGTTGTGGTGATTCTCAACCATAAAATTATTTCATTGCTATTTCATAACAGTAATTTTGCGCCAGGCAGTGGTGGCGCATGCCTTTAATCCCAGCACTTGGGAGGCAGAGACAGGCGGATTTCTGACTTCAAGGCCAGCCTGGTCTACAGAGTGAGTTCCAGGACAGCCGGGGCTACACAGAGAAACCTTGTCTCGAAAAACCAAAAAAAAAGAAAGAAAGAAAAAGAAAAAAAAACAAAAAACAGTAATTTTGCTACTGCTATGAATGGTAATGGAAATATCCAATATGCAGGATATCTGATATGTGACTATAGTGGCGTTGCAACCCACAGCTTGAGAACCATTGAACAGGATAGAAAGCTCCAACCACCGTCATCACTTTGGCACTCGTGTTTGTGTTTTCTGAAGCTGTTACCTAAGCTAAGAAAATCATGTACAGCAGGAGGTGGTAGCGGTGGTGGTGGCAGCAGCGGTAGCAGCAGTGGTGCTGCCTTTAATCCCAGCACTTGGGAGGCAGAGGCAAATGGGTTTCTGTGAGTTGGAAGCCACTCTGGTCTACAGAGCGAGTTCCAGGACAGCCAATGGTACACAGAGAAAACTTGTCTCAAAAAATAAAAACAAAACAAAAACAAAATATCGTGTACATTCAATCTAGAGAAGAATAGAAGAATTTGGCTATGTGATCTAACAAACTAGTTATAAAATTATGTAAAAGAGAAAAATGTTAAAATATCATAATTTTGACAGATGAATACAAATGGGAAGAATGTCAAATATCAAAGCACACGATAAGAAAATAAGTATGTATGCCACCGGCATACAAATAACAAATAACAAGTCCAATAGAATATGACAGTGTCTCCAATTACTTGAGAAAAAAAAAAAATGGTAGCTGTAACACCAGCATCAATTTGAACAAAAACTTGGTCAAAGTATCTCACATGTTCACAAAAGTAAATCCTAACTTCATGAAAAAATAAAATTACATATTAAGATAAAATGAAGACAGAGAAGTACATTTATAAAACAATGGGTAAAAAGTGGAATCAAAAACCTAGTTACAGGCTTTTGTTTAAATAATCTTAACATCGGGAGCTAGGGAAACGGGTCCTAATAGAGAGTGCCTACTACTCTTCCAAGGACCTGAGCTGTTCCCAGCTCCCATGCCAGGTACCTCACAACTGCCTGTAACTGCAGCAGCAGGGGACCAGATGCCCTCTCCTGCCCCCACAGGAACCCTAACACACAAATAAACACAGAAACACAGACACAGCAAGAACAAAATAACACAGTTAGCGTTAAAACACTTAATGGCATATCAGAGAAAATACCTGCAAAGTAAATAAAAGTATTAGTACACATGGCATTTTAAGGACTTGATATAGGCCAATGAGAAAATTGAGAAGGAAAAGGAAATGGTGGGGGAGGGGAGAAAGCAGGAGCATTACAATAGCAAACTGCACACAATAAAGAAACAGGTGATTCTGTTGTATCAGACAAAAGTGTCCTTCAGCTCCTGCCACCAACAGGGATGTGAACTCTGGTTAAATACTGCCACAGAATAATCTTTTCTCTTGTGGTTTGTCAGTTTCCTATAACAATATTTTGTATAGTACAACAAAGTTTTTAAAATAAAAACCAAGTAAGGGAAACTTTTCTGAAAGAAAATGACTCTCAAGTCAGTGTAAGGTTTTGTTACTGTTGGTGCCCCTTGTGCCAAGCTCACACTTTCTCACTTACCAATGCCGCTGTCATCTAAGCGCATGTAGCCTTCTGCCAATGAGCTGAAACCAGTTAAACCTCCCATGGCTGCATAAGGAACATCCCTTCCTACTGGTTTTCCCTGAGCCAGCCTTTCTTGTCGTGTTTCCACCACTGTGTCGTGGGCATATGCCGGCTGGCCGCAGGCACAAGTGAAACAGCTGTGGAAGCCTGAACACTTGGAGCCTGAATTGAGACACAAAGGGCAAAATGTTAAGGACACGAGCTAAGCTGCCCACCCTGCGACATTTATCTCAGCCAGAGCCAGCTAAGGGTAGGTCCTCTGACCCTGCGTCCCTTATCTCCAGCCACTGCTATTCTTACAGATGTTGAAGTGGTTAAGGGGTGAACACTGAAGGGGGATGGGGGGAAGGTTTCAATGACCAACTGGGCCCAAAAGATACTGAATTAGAAATTGGAGTGACAGAAAACACAGACTCTCTCCTCAAAAGCTATGGAAAAGCTGAGCACTGTGGTGAACTACTATAAGCCAAGAACTCTGGAGGCTGAGACAAGAGGATCACAACTCTCAGGCCAGAGCAAAACCCTGACTCTAAAAGAACAAATAAAAAAACAGGCAAACAAACTAACTAACTAACTAACTAACTAAAGGCTGTAGAGACGGTTCAGTAGGTTGAAAGCACGCACTGTTCTCCACTGCTCTCCCAGAAGACTGTTGAGTTCAGTTCTCAACGCCCCTGACGCCCTCTTCTGGCCTTTGCCAACACCAGGTCACACGCACGGGCATGAACGCATGCATAGATGAGATTTTTTAAAGCAACCATATTGGAATTAAAACCAGAACATAGAATGTAGCATCTTTACCTGCCCACCCACTTATACTAAGTTTTCTACAACTAACTCCAAGCTTGTCAGATGAAACAGTTATGCCACCACACTCCACCTGTTTCTCAGGTTGAGTTCCCCTTTATCCAGACTGCTTGCAGTAAGAAATGCTTCAGATCTGTTTATGGATTTGGAACTACCACCTGTAGAATTTACTGTCTGAACACCCACAGTCAGAAAATCTGAAATGTTTGTCAGGTTGTTGCTTTTATTTAAAACTTATAAAATCCCTTTTTTAAAAGTCTGTAAAAAATTTCATTTAGAACTCAGGGTGTAACTGAGTGGGCTTGCCTATCATTCATGAGATTTTGGGATCAATGCCCACCCAACATCAACTGCCACAGCAAAAACAAATCAGGTTAATAAAACTCTCATTAAAAACATTTTTATTATTTTATAGATGTATTTATTTTATTTTTGTGTGTATGAGTGATGGTCTAATGTACGAATATGCACAATGTCTGTCCTACAAATGGCTGTAAGGTGTTATGTTGTGCTAGAACTGAACCCAGGCCCTCTATAAGAATAATAATTGTTCTTTACTGCCGAGCCGTCGCTCCAACCCCTGCTATTGAAAACTTTTCATCAGAGCTGGAGAGACGGGTCAGTGGGTTAAGAACACTTATTGCTCTTCCATAGAGAACCCAGCACCCACATGACAGCTCACAACCATCTATAACTCCAGTTCCAGGGTAACTGACACTCTCTGCTGGCCTCCACATGTACCAAGTACACATGTGGTACACAGACATACATGTAGACAAAATACCCATAGTCATACATTTAAATTAAAATAAACTTAAAAAACATCAAAAACCAACTTTTGAACTGGGCAGTTGTGGCTCATGCCTTTAATCCCAGCAACTCAGGAGGAAGGAGCAGGTGGATCTCTGTGAGATCAAGGCCAACCTGGTCTACAGAGCTAGTTCCAGGACAGTCAGGGCTACACAGAGGAACCCTGTCTCCAAAAGCCAAAATGAAAATTAATAATAATAATAATAATAATAATAATAATAAGGTCGTGTCTAGTAATTCTTTAAAATCTATCCCTATTACTTAAATTATTTAAATTCTGCGACACTGATCTTTAAATATTCTAAGAACTGAGTATCCACCCATTGAATTTTGCTCTGTAGCTAAATATTGAATTTGTAACTAAATCCATTAAATATTTAATAAAGAACTTAAAACATTCTGCAATTTTGAATGGAACTTACAAGCATTGCATGTGAAGCCAAGAGCAGCACTGTGCTGGTCAGCAAAGTGTTTACACCTGCAGCGAATAGGCTGAGTACCATTCAGAGGGACATAGTGGTAAGCCTTGCACCGGCAACCACTCACTCGGCAAGGCAGATCAATGGGACGCTGCTGTGGAATCGTCTCAAAGTCAGTTTTGTGTTGTTTATACCTTTAAAAAACAGAAACCCAAACACGTTTGGATACTGCCAAACATTATAACTTGGTGTCTATTAGATGCATATGTAATTGCTTTGATTCTGTTTTTATCTCTTGTTGTTTATATTGATATGGTAAAAGTAAACCCCCACATGGGCATTTCTATCAGCTTTGGTCAGTAGCCTTCACTTATTCAGATTTTAGGTTTTGATTATTTAAAAAGTTTCACGACTGTATAAAGAAATCCCTTAAAATCCTTGTCATTGCAGTTCTTTAGTCTGGGATGCGTGTCCTCAATGGGGGAAGAATGTACCTTTTATGGGGACTGTGCTACAAATCAAACCCAAGGCACCATGTTTGTCCCCTACTAAAGTACAGCCAGCCACACCTTATAGCAGATCTTTATAACAGGTTCCTATCAAATCCGGGGTAGGGATAGACACATATGATCTCAGCATTCAGAAGGCAAAGGCAGGAGGATCATGAGTTTGAGGCCTAGTCAGCAAGACCCTGTCAAAATATTAAGGAGGCAGTGGCAAGTCAGTGAAGGGGTTTGCTGCCAAACATGATGACCTTATTTTGATACCTAAGACCTACATGGTTGGAGGAGTAAACCACGCTCCTTAAGTTGTCCTGTGCACAGCCACACTATGTCAGGGCAGGCCTGTGTCCCCATCTATCTATCTATCTATCTATCTATCTATCTATCTCATACACACACACTATAAAATTATATAAAATGATACAGCTTAGTGGTAGGTTATTTGCCTACTGTGTATAAGGCAGTGAGTACCTTAGCACACCAAGAAAGCTAAAGAGGGCCTGTGAGATGTCTCTGTGGATAAAGGCACTTGCTGCCAAGCCTAAAGGCCTGAGTTTGATCCCTGGACCCACTGACCTCCATGCAAGCACACACACATAAGTAAATAAATAATGAATGAACAGATAAATAAATGCATTCTTTTACAAAGAATGGTCTTCATCAAAGAACATCACTTAAATTTATTTTTATGCTTTGCTATCTAAAACTGAAATAAGTTTAATATAATTTTAATGTAATTTACTTATTTCAAGAAACTGTAAAACTTCCATCCTTTAACCCTAGAATTCATTTTGGAAAATACACTCTTAAAAACTAATTCTACATATAGATTAGGGCTTGATGTAAAGGCAGTGTAAAGGCAGTATATATATGCACCAGCAGAATGCATAGATCCATTACTAGAGAGCCATCTTCACATTTTTTAAGCAATAAAGCCCTCTCTTTAGATAAAAGCCTTCACAGAATCACAATACTATATATAAGATATTTAGAAGTTGAATCGATCAGTTAGATCCAAGGGAAGGACAGGAATTGGAATCCCCATTTGTGTAACCTGCCTTTCTGCTTGGCATACTCCTGAGTCTCGCTTACAGCTTCAAGAACAGCAGTGAACACCACTGGACTAGCTGGAACACAGAGCAATTATAAAAACCTGCCTTGAGACTACTAATGGCCACATGCACACACATTTTCTGTGACTCGATCATGAAAAAAACAGTGCTATATTTTATACATGCACAGAATATACAACTAAATGAACAATGCAAAGAGAAAATTACACAGACAAAATGAAAAGTACGAACAGGCTCTGGATGGTCAGTGTCTAGACGAACAGGCTCTGGATGGTCAGTGTTCTGGATATTCCCCATTTTTTATAAACGGAAAGACACACATTGGATAGGAATTTTATCAAGTGATGAATACTACATAGTAATGTCTTCACTGTAGTTGGGCTGAATATTGAGGATCATTTTCAGGCCGCACAAATTCAACACAGAAACTGATATAAATGTTCCCAAGCACATATTATAAGATTACCACAAATTTGCCCAAGCCCTTCAGTTTTGACAGACATGAACGTGCAGCCATCACCCTACATTCCTCCCTGGTGTTTGTAATCAGGGTTTCTAGGTTGAGAGGCAATCTATACACATCACTCATCCTAGCAACCGCCTAACAATTTCTGGCAAACTGCAAACTGTAAACAGCAACTAGACAGAGTCTCTCAGAAACAGCCTCAGAAGTCTCTGTTGAAACAGGGCGGTTCCCCTTCAGTGGATTCCTTACTGAAAAGTTAAACCTGGTCCCTAAAAATAGGAACTGTGTTCAGTGGCCCTTTTGTTTTGTACTTTTTGCAAATCAATCTGGTCATTTTGGTGTTTACAACTGTGAGATGATAGAAAAATTGGAAGAAACACACAGGCACAACAATACAAACCACACGCATTATGACTGGCCCCTCAGGTCTCTTTTCTAGGTAATGTTTTTGAACACAACAATTTGAAATCAAAAGAATTTGCATTTTCGTTTGTTCAAGGTATGGGGCCAGGTATGGAGATACACGCCTGTAATCCCAGCACCTGATAGACCAGAGAATCATGAATTTGAGGCTAGTTGGTATTATACAGCAAGTTCCAGGCCAGCCTGAGATAAATAGCAGGACCCTCTCTCCATAGAGAATGAAAAACATCACTCTGGTACTCCCCAAGGATGTGAAGCATGATCTGTAACTCTAAGGAGAAGTGGGCCTACTGTGGGTGAGTAGCCTCACCAGCATGGATCAGTATGACCACCAAGTGTCTACCTATCTAATAATAGGACCAGCAGATGCTACTTTCCTCAAACTGAAAGACCCCTGGAAAAACATTGTCTTCTGTTACCAATGGCAACACCAGAGTTGCTCACGTTGACAGACTCTGTGATAAGTTTAACAGGGTATGAAAGTTTATTATATATTTCAAATCCCTAACGTAGTTCTAGAGCGCTGTGGAAATGCCAGCATCAAATGTTTCTTAATCATCATGCTGTTATTTACAGGAGGAAGGCATGTTTTTGCTATAGTTTTAATTTTCTAGCCATCAGAAAATCACGATCAAGTAGGTTGGAGAGACGGCTCAGCAGTTAAGTACACACACTGTTCTTGCGGAGTCTGGGTCCCTGTGCTTATCTTAGGTGGCTCACAGCCATTTGTAATTCCAGCTCCAGGCAGATCTGATGCCTGAGATTTGTGCAGTCATCTGAACACACACACACAATTTTTAAAAACATTTAAAAAGGAAAGTGATACAGTATCTTACCTATGTGTACAAAAACACAGCGTCTCTGGGCCAACAAGTTTGCAATCCATTCCTGTTGGTGACCGCCAGCTCACAAATAGTCTGTTCTGTAAACGCATGGGTAAAACCTTTTTCTTGTATTCTTCATATTCTTCAGGAGTAAAAAGGTTCCCTCCATCATCCTCACCAACAATTCTACAACAACAAGTATTGCTTTCAATCCTTGAGCATTTTACAGACCAAAAATTAAGTTATTTTGCTATATTTAATTGAAAAGTGGCTTTGACCTGGATTTTGACTTTCAACACAAATATATAGCCAAATTACAAACAGTAACAATAAAATGTTCACTTCTGACGAAGTTCAGTATGTGCAAACAGCTTCTTGAGCCAACAGCCAAAGCAGGGATGCCATTCCCATGATCCCAAATATTCTTCCCTGAAGCAGGTCCCACCCCTCATTCCAGGAGCCTCCCTCTCTACCTGGAAAGAAAGAACATACTTATTTCTGAAGACAGAACAGCACAGAGAAGAATCTAGACAAGCAGGTTTCCTAAGTTCCCTAGTCTACTGCCATTCGGTCATATTCTGTTGTTGCTCAGTCATATTGCTTCCTGGCTGTCCACCATTCAACAAACTTAAGCATAAAGGTACAGGATTTCCTGTACGTTTATTTTCTTTCACTCCAATGCCACATAAACTTGAGTCTGTAAGCTTTTCCCTGGCCAATCTCCCTTTTATTTTAGGTACTTCAGCCATGGACCCAGTGATGTCTGAGGAAAGAAATCTTCTCTCCACTCGCCTCCATTATAAAAGACTGTTGGTAACAATTTTGAAATACAACTTTACTGATCGCGGTGGCCTGACTGAGAAATGTTCCCCATAGGTTCTTGTTTCTGAACACTTGGTCCCCATTTGGTGACATTGTTTGGTGAGGTTAGGGAACCTTTAGGAGATGCAGCCTTGCTGGAGGAAGTCCATTGCTCAAGGCCAGCTTTGAGGGACTATAGCTTCTCCACTTCCTGCTGTCTCTCAGCTTCCTATGAGCAGACAAAGTATAATCAGCCATCTTCCAACTCCTGCCACTACTCCAGGCCAGGCCAAGCCAGTCCCGCTGGAACAGACTCTACCGCTCAGGAACCCAGAGCCAAAATAAATCCTCCCTTCTTAATTTCTTTTGACTATGGTATCTTATCACAGCAACAGGAAAGTAACCATACACTTACCAAGGTTTGCCAGTAGAGCATTAGCACTTACTCATCTCAGTTTCTCCTTTAATTCTGAAACATTCATTCTTCTCATTAAAAGCTAAACCAGATGTGGTGGCTAGACTCCCATAATCCTACCTTAAAAATGCTGAAGCAGGAAGATAAATCGGAGGCCACCCTGGACTACACACCAAGACCCACCCTATCTCAAGAAAATTAAAATCTTGAGCTTAAACTGCTAAAAATTATGTTTTAATCCTTTAAAACTAGTACCTAAAATTAAAAATCTATCAGTGCAGAAGCCAGCATAAGTGCTTGCCATACCTGACCTCTGACCTATGGACAGAAGCTGAAGGTCATATGATCTCTGAAAATATGCTTTGATTTACACAAGCGCAAACTCATGGTATATAGTGGGTGATCAGATGTTTCAAGGTTTAATTTCAGATCCCAAAATTTTAAGGAAAAAAAAAAGCAATCTGCACTATTTCTATGGGGAAATTTTTGCTTTGCAGGAAGAAAAAAAATACAATTTAAAAAATAAAAGTTGCCAGGCAGTGGTGGCGCACACCTTTAATCCCAGCACTTGGGAGGCAGAGACAGGCAGATTTCTGAGTTCGAGGCCAGCCTGGTCTACAGAGTGAGTTCCAGGACAGCCAGGGCTACACAGAGAAACCCTGACTCGAAAAACCAAAAAAAAAATAAAATAAAATAAAATAAAAAATAAAAGTTGTTCAAAATGGAGGGAAGTTCTCCTAGAAAATATCTCCCTTTAATTCCAGAAAAGTGTTGTTTGTAAAATATTTATGATCTTTTTGTACATAACATGCTTTTTTTTCTTGTTCTGAAATAGCTAGTAGTAGTAGGAAACAGAAACCCAACTCATCAGCTATACGCTTAGCAAAATCTTCTCCCTGTTGTCTTAAATAAACTGTTGAAACCCTAGAAATGGGCTGGAGAGATGGCTCAGAGGTTAAGAGCATTGACTGCTCTTCCAGAGGTACTGAGTTCAATTGCCAGCACCCACACGGTGGTCCACAACCATCTGTAATGGGATCTGATGCCCTCTTCTGGTGTGTCTGAGGACATCGACTGTGTACTCATAAACATAAAACAAATCTAAAAAAAACAAAAAACTAGAAATACAATAAAAGCTACACACTAAGATTACCCAGCCCCAAAGTCTATACATCTCAGTGGGCTTCTACAAAGTTAGAATCCTGAAGCTGTGGAGCTTCCCATTGGACTTTACACTTAAACAATTGAATATATGTTTATGCACTTATCCACTAAGAAGGCAAAGGCATGCAGAGTCACGCTTTCCGTCCTCTTCCCTGCTTGTGCTGTCACCTGTGTCCAGCCCTTCCTCTCCCCCAATGCTTGCCCCTTCTTGTTCTCTCCTTTGCTTAAGCACTCTAGACAAGCAACAGTTTTTAATGCACTTATTCTGAGATAAAGTTGTATTATAGCCATCAAAGAACACCAGCAGACACAGATACTTAATCTTTTATGTAAGAAAGTGTTGGCATCTAAATTCCAAACCAAAACAGCTCAAACTTTATTGTATGTTCACTGTCTCCAGGGCACGTTGTTCACCTGCTGAACTGAGTTACTGAGTCCAGGTAAGTCTGACATCCTGATTTTCTAGTAAGCCCCCAGGCGCCCCATCTTTTGACACTGTGAGGAAAAAGACTGTAAACTCCCTCCCAGATGTCTCCTACCAGAGGCAAGTCAAGAACTAAAGAAAAGTGGAAATGCATTTTTTATGTGTTTGTGTGCAGAACCCTGGGCCTTACATTTGCCAGGTAATGGCTCTGCCACTGACCTACAGCCGAGCCCTTAGTTTTCAGCAGGTTCTCACCATGTGGCTTAGACTGATCTTGAACTCACTACCCTCCTAGACATTTCCTCAGGCTGAAATTACAGGCCTGGCCCCCGACAATAGGAAAGTTTGTTTCTGCTAGGGGTCATTTGGGAAGCCTCCCCCATATAACCAACCCTTTTATATCTAGAAGGCCGAGTCCTCGTGTTTCTCAAATCTTGTTGACTGTAAAAGACTCAATAATCTCTCTTAAAGGGACATGTTCCATAATATTTGTGCTTGCAAAAATAATTTTCCATGAGCCTGTCCCTAGCATTTATCGGACAAGAGAAAAGTGAAAGTACAAGGAAAAGCCAGAGAGCAAAACTAATGAAGCCAGTCCTACTATGTGTGAGAGGGTAAGTATGTAGTGAACCTGCCATGAAGACTGTGTGCTGGCTAGTTTTATGTCAACTTGACACAAGCTAGAGTCACATAGAAATAGAAAATCTCAATTGAGAAAATTACCCCCGACACTAGACTGGCCTGTGGGTAAGCCTCTGATTGGACCTGATTGATGTGGGAGGGCCCAGCTCACTGTAAGCAGTGCCACTCCGGAGCAGTGTCTACGATGCTAAGAGCAAGCAGGCTGAGCAAGCCACGAGCAGCAAAGCAATAAGCAGCACCCTCCAGGGGCACTGCATGAGCCCCTGACCTGTCCCTGGATCATGGACTACAAGCTACGAACTGAAAAAAACTTTCCTCCTCAAGTTGCTTTTGATCATAGCATTTCAATAGAGCAATAGAAACCTAACTAAGCCAGACCGATCAAGCTGTTCCAGCTCGCATTTCCTGTTCAGAATCTTTAGAAAGTTCTAAGCATTACCCAACACTACACTAATGGGACAATATGCTGGGAAACCCAACTACCTAGACACTCCCCGAATGACTTGGGGGAAGCTCTATACATCTGGCCTTTCCTTTGTGTACACACATCCTCCGAGTCGTCTGTAACCCCTATTCTCCCAGTTTCCCAACTGTCAAAAACAAACTGTCCCTAGGCCATGAGAAACTTAGAGGCAGATGTGTAAGCCTTTGTGTGTCCTGGAGCCAAAGGAGCAAGCAGCTGTGTCCCCTGCTTCTGGAGAGGAGTCTTGAAAACTAAGTCCTAAAACCATCTCCTTGGGTTTGGGAGTGCATTTGGCAGTTCGTGCCCTATCCATCACTGAACTAATGTACAAACTGACGTCTACTAACTTCTATAGGCCCAATATGTAATTCTTCAATTGTCACTAAGAGAAACAAAAAAGGATCCATTATAAAAAGTAGTTAATCATCTCTTTTGGCAAGGGAGACTCTCAAGTGGTCTCAGAAGAGATTCATTACAGAATAGAACTGTGTGTCAGCAAATTTAATTACAGAAGACGAAATGTGAGATTAATCCAGGCCTCGCAAACAGCCCAGGAACGGACTCCCGGAAAGCTAGTGCGTTCGCCCGCCGGGTCCCAGTTCTGCCCACGGTGCTCCGAGAACAAGAGACCCAGCCGTAAACCGGAGCCCACCCCGCGGAACAGAGTTGAGGCCTCACCTCCGGTACTCCAGGTAGTCGTCAACTGCCTCCGCGCCGCCGGGAGAAAACGTCAGCCGCTCCATGGCTGCGGGAAGAGAAAGGAGCCCTTGCCTCGAGCTCTGAGTCCACCCTATAGCGGCCAGGCAGGATCCGCCAGACCTGCGCGAGCACCAGCCTTGCCGCCAGAAACTGACTGGCCCCGCCCCTTAGCCCCGCCCCCGCCACGGGCCCCGCTCCTCTGTTTCACCCGCTTAGTTCCGCCCCTTAGTCCCGCCCTCATCCCCCTCAGCTCCACCCTCTTCCCGTAGCTCCTCCCCAATCGACCTCTCCCTCTTCCCTGGGGTCCGCCCGGTTTATCTCTGCCCTCATCCCACTCCCAGCCTCACCTCTCCCCAGCTCCAGCCCTACCCTTGCACCCAGCCTGACCTAGCGCCATGTTCCTCCTTTGTGCCCCGCCCCTTGTCCCGCCTCTCTTTGCCCCGCCCCTCCTGCTGCTCCAGGCCAAACATCTCCACCCACCCTCGTGATTGCGTGGCCCACGGTCTACCTGGCGATCCTCTTCAGGCCTTGAGCCTAACTTAGCTTGAGCATCGCCACCCTACCACTGCCTGATCCGTACAAACTGGCTTCTCCTGCATAGCCCAGGGCCTCAAAACAGACGCTGTTTACCCACTTCAAATATCTTGCTTGTCACTCCTTCATTCTCAGAGTCTCCTTAAGAACAAGTGCAGTGCCAGGATACAATGGGTTCGCAAAACAGGGCTTGCTTTGTATACCTCTTTCCATTTAATCCGTCTCTTGAAATATACGTGGTCTTGGAGAATTGGCCACTTGGAGCGGTAGCTAAGAGTGCTTGCTGTGCAATCACAAGTACCAGAGTTCAGATCCCAGCACCCACAAAATGGTATCTCAGACTCTTAATACCACAGTTTAGAGACAGAAAAATCAATGAGGCTTGCTGACTTTTGGCCTAGACAAAATTCCAACCCTGGGTTCAGGGAGAGACTACTTGGAAGTAGCATGGTAAAGGAAGACACTCAACACCCTCCTCGTGGCCCCTGGCCTCAGAGCTTGTTTACACTGGTGCATGCACCCATTGACAGTTACTCACTTTGAATCAGTACATCTCTGAAGTGTGAGGGAGGTGGTCATGTTTTCAGTATTAAGGTTGAGACTGAGAACTGAGCATAGAAGTTTAGTTGGACGGCATGAGTTTAGCATGCTGAGACCCTGGGTTCAAGTCTCGATGCCACTGAAAAATAATAAAATATAAAACAAGCAGTCCTGGATACCCGTGCTTAGTACAGGTGACAAGAAAAAAAAAAAAATGTTCTCCAAAGAAAATAAATAACAGGTTAAGGAAGAACAAACAGAAAGAATTCAGCCAAGTTCTTGCCATTCAGGTGGGAACACAGAGCCTTTGACCTGCTAGGTAAGCTCTGTACCACCAAACTATACACCTGGCTCCAAGCTAAGTCTGTTTCAACATTTAAAAAGAATCTCCACACGGAATTATCACCCATAGTAATTTAGCTGTAAATTGTCTGGCAAGCTGAAAGGGGGTAAGAAATCCACTGTTACTCAGGAGAAAAGAATCCTCAAACATTGAAACTCTCTATGGACCAGATTTAGCATCCTTTGTTAATCTTCTTCTTGCTCAACAGATGATTGGATTTTTACAGATTCAAGGTCCACAGCAACTCGAATGGAGCAAGTCAGTTGTGGCTATTCCCCAACTGTGTGTTTCTGCTTCAGGGCTCTGCCAACTGAACCATGTCCCCAGCCTGGTCAGGACGGTGATGATTTTGAACAGTCTCACTATGTGATCACAGCTGACTTAGAACTCACCATGCTGTCAAATCTGTTTTCACACTTGGGCTTTCACACCTGCCTCTGCTTCCCAAGGGTGGGGATTGGGGATGCTCTTCGAATTAAACTTCCTAACCTAACCTAACGTTCTTATTGTTATTAGCTCTTCATCCAAAACCCTTTGTAAAATTATTTTTAATTAGCATACAAGTGTTGAATTTCCATAAGGCTTTTTTGTACATCCGTAGTCTCTGCTAACCCACCCTTGCCCCTGCCCTCATACCTACCGACACCTTTAAATCCCAGTATCTCCCTCTTCTGTCAAATCACACACGCTCTACGATTCCCTCCCCACCTCAGGTCTTCCCCCCCCTCCTGGGGGACCTTACAGCTTACTGACCTCTACAGACACTCCATTTTAGGTCCATAAATATAAAGTTTGAAACTCAGATCCACGTTGAGAAAGAACATGTGCATTTGTCTTTCTGGGCCTGGGCCCCTCACTTAGTACAATATTTTCCTGTTCATTTACCTGCAAGTTTTATTTTTCTTTCCAGCTGAATAAAATCCCATTGTGTAGACATACTGTGTTTTCATTATCCATACAGCAGTTGGTGGACATCTACTCTGACTCTATTTCCTAGTTACTTTAAGTAAAGACACAGTAAATATGGGTGTGCACGTGTGTCTATGGCAAGATATGGACTCCTTAAGGTGTATTCCCAGAAACGGTGTAGTTGAGGCATCTCGGCCTGTTGAGAACCCTCCACACTACGTACCGCCCACTGTGTGTGCACCAGGCTACACCTTCACCAACAGTGGAGGAGGGCTCCTCTCTCCCCAGGCCCTGGCCAGTACTTGTCATTGAGTTTCTTAATGAATAGCTATTCTGAATGGGTGAAGTGAAATCTCAAAGTTGTTTTAATTTTCATTTCCCTGGTGGCTAAGGGGGTGGAACATGTTTCACAGTAGTTACTGGCTGTCTGTATTTCTTGAGCACTCTCTCTAGCCTTTTATTGATTGGATTGTATGTTCCCTTGATGTTTAGTTTATTGAGTTCTTTTATATTCTACATACTAATCCTCTGTTGAATGTATAGTTTGCAAAGATTTTTTTCACCCAGTCTATATGCATGTTCTTAATTTGACTGACAATTTCCTCTGTTCTTGCTTTTAATTTTATTAATAATTGGCCTCCCCCGGCAATCAGACTCATGTATCTTGAATGTACTTCCTGATTTTTCTTTTTTTTCTTTTTTTTTTCTTTATTTATTTAATGTGAGTACACTGTAGCATGTTTTCAGACACATCAGAAGTGGGCATCAGATCCAATTACAGATGGTTGTGAGCTACCATGTGGTTGCTGGGAATTGAACTCAGGACTTTTAGAAGAGCAGTCAGTGCTCTTAACCCCTGAACCATCTCTCTAGCCCACTTCCTGATTTTTCATGTATGCATTTCAGACTTTGAGATATGATTTTGAGGTTCTTTGAAGATCCATTTGGAATTGTTTTATGTAGAGTAAAACTTAAAGATCCAGTTTCATTCTTTTGCATGTAGACATCTAGCTTCCTAAACATCATTTGTTGAAGAGGCTCTTTTCTCCAATGTGTATATTTTACATCTTTGTCAAAAATCAGGTAGCTCGGGCTGGAGAGATGGCTCATCGGTTAAGAGCACTGACTGCTCTTTCAAAGGTCATGAGTTCAAATCCCAGCAACTACATGGTGGCTTACAACCATCCATAATGAGATCTGATGTCCTCTTCTGGTGTGTCTGAAGACAGCTACAGTATACTTACATGTAATAAATAAATAAATAAACCTTTTTTTAAAAAATCAGGTAGCTCTTAACTGCATGGCCTTTGTCCCAGATGACCTTGAACTCAGAGATCTCCTTGCTTTAGTCTCCTGAGATTCATAGTCACTGTGCCTCAAGATCTTCATGCCAAGATCCAGGTCAGAAACTTGTATCTCCCAACCTCAAGATCAGGATCAGAGGTGAACCTTCTAATTCTGGATTGTAGTTCACTCCAGATAGAATCAAGTTGACAATCAGGAATAACCACTACACTCCACCCCTTGTCAACTTGACACAAATAATATCTCATGTCCACATGAAACAATAACAAGTCATGAATACTCCTGACATGATATGGCACTATTCCTCGAGGTGACCAGCCAGCAGCCTGGTGGCAGGTTGACTACATTGGACCACTTCCTCCATGGAAAGGACAACATTTTGCTCTTACTGGGGTAGATACTTATTCCAGTTATGGATTTGCCTTTCCTGCACGTAATGCTTCTGCCAAAGCCACCGTCCGTGGACTGACAGAAGGCCATTCATCATCATGGTATTCCACACAGTATTGCTTCTGACCAAGGACCTCATTTCACAGCCAGAGAAGTGTGACAGTGGGCCTACAATCATGGAATCTTACCATGTTCCCCATCATCCTGAAGCTGGTCTGATAGAAAGATGGAATGGCCTTCTTAAAAATTTTTTAAGGATTTATTTATTTATCTATTCTATGTAATTACACTTTTTCTGCTTGCTCCAGCCCCACTCGTTGTAGCTGTCTTCAGACACCCCAGAAGAGGGCATCAGATCTCATTACGGATGGGTGTGACTTATCATGTGGTTGCTGGGATTGAAGTTGGTGCTCTTAACCACTGAACCATCTCTCTAGCCCCCTGGAATGGCCTTTTGAAGACACAGTTACAGCACCAATTAGGTGGCAGCAGCATGGAGGGCTGGGGCAGCGTTCTTCAGGAGGCAGTGTATGCTTTGAATCAGCGTCTGATATATATATGTATGGTACAGTTTCTCCCAGAGCCAGGATCCATGGGTCCAGGAATCAAGGGGTGGAAAAGGGAATAGTTCCACTCACTATCACTCCTAGTGATCCTTTAGGAAAATTTTTGCTTCCTGTCCCCACGACCCTAAGTTCTGCTGGCCTAGAAGTTTTGGTTCCAGAGGAGGGAGTGCTCCTACCAGGAGCCACAGCAAACATTCCATTGAACTAGAAGCTCAGACTTCCTCTGGTCATTTTGGGCTTCTAATGCCCTTAAACCAACAAGCTAAGCAAGGAATAACAGTGTTAGGAGGGGTGATAGATCCAGATCACCATGGGGAAATTGGACTGCCTCTCCACAAGGGAGGTAAGAAGGATTATGGTCCCATGGTTAAAGTCAGTGTCGAACTACAAACGCCTAATCCAAGCAGGATGACAAAGGACGCAGACCCATCAGGAATGAAGGTGTGGGTCACTCCTCCAGGAAAAGAGCCAAGACCTGCTGAGGTGCTTGCAGAGGGTGGAGGAAATGCAGAATGGGTAGTAGAGGAAGGTAGTTAGAAATACCAGCTAAGACCACGTGACCAGCTGCAGAGACGAGGATTATAAAGTAATGTGAATGCTTCTGCTGTATTTTGTTAAGAACATGTTTGTCTTCAAATTTCTTTTTTGTTTGTTTGGTTGGTTGGTTGGTTATTTGGGTTGTTTGTTTGTTTGTTTGTTTGTTTTTCAAGACAGGGTTTCTCTGTGTAGCCCTGGCTGTCCTGGAACTCACTCTGTAGACCAGGCTGACCTCAAACTCAGAAATCCGCCTGCCTCTGCCTCCCAAATGCTGGGATTAAAGGCGTGGTCTTCCAATGTCTTTAACATCAATTGGTATTTAAATTGAGATGCTAAAGGAATGTTCCCAAGGGACATTGCCCCATTGTAAATTTACAAATGTGTTTTCGATTGTAGGAGGAATGGTTATATCATGTTAAGCGTATTCATGACTTGTTATTGTTTCATGTGGATGTGAGATATTATTTGTGTCAAGTTGATAAGGGGTGGATTGTAGTGGCTATTCCTGATTGTCAATTTGACTATATCTGGAGCGAACTACAATCCAGAATTAGAAGGCCCACCTGTGATCCTGATCTTGAGGCTGGGAGATACAAGTTTCTGACCCGGATCTTGGCATGAAGATCTTGAGGCACAGTGGCTATGAATCTCAAGAGACTAAAGCAAGGAGACATCTGGGACAAAGCAAGTCCCAGATCCAGGCGTGGTGGTACACACCTTTAATCTGGGTCACACCTTCTGCTGGAGACCTACATAATGACACTGGAAGAAGGAAGATTCACTCTTCTTCACTTGCATGCCTTGTGGGAGTGAGCGACTGCTTGATCTTTGGACTTCCATTCACAGCTGCTGCTGACCATTGTTGGGGAGTTTGACTACAGACCATAAGTCATCAACAAATTCCCTTACTATATAGAGACTACCCATAAGTTCTGTGACTCTGGAGAACCCTGACTAATACAGCCTTGTTTCTGGGATCTGTTTTATCCCATTGATCTACATTTCTATTTTTGTGCCAATAGCTGCCTGTGTTACTGTGGCTATGTAGTATGGCATGGGCCGGGATACCTCTAGCAGCGCTCTTTCCCTCAGAATTTCTTTGGCTACCCAGGTTACTTAATGTGGAAACTTAGGGTTCTTTGGAGAGTCAGTTGTGTTGGATGATGTTTCCCGGGGCAAACCCATGACAGAGTGTTTTCCTGAAGTGGACACAGGTGAAAGACTAAGGCAGACTCCTGAAGGAGTATTTCACTGAAGCAGACACAGGAGAGAGTATGTTTGCTAAGGCAAGCCTGTGAAAGGACACGTGATGAAGGATTCTTTGCTAACATCACACATGTATTACATTGCGTAGTTGAGCTGTATTTGTCAGGACTCTGAGGACTCAGGCTGATTGGATGCTCATGCTGAGGCAAGGCACGTGGAGGACACGTGATGTGTGGAGGGATGATGTGTGGAGGGTATAAACAGGACTCCATGGAGTGATGGAGACAGAGCTTGGCTTGCTGGTACAGCTAGCTGTGCAATGCTTGTGGGTCTCAAGTCTTCGATGATCTTCGCTTCCCTGAGAGAGGCACAGCAAGAACTTCTGGTGTCCCACGGGGTCCCTCCTGCTGACTTGAGCTGAGGCTGAGGCCTGGCTGTCTCTGCTAGGTCATATCACCACTGTTATTAACCTGACCCTACCAAACTGGTGTATTCATGAAGTTTTTGTGAGTGGATCAAGCTGTAAACTGAACTGCAGATTGTACCTAAGGAATAACACCCAAGGTGCACTACACACACACAGACACACACACAATCACATACACAAACTCCTAAATGTATATATGTGGATATATATATAAATGCTTTCTCCATATCTACATATACCTACACATATGTTTTGAGGCAGGTCCCAATCCCACTTTAACTACTTCTCTTTATTAAGTACTTTTCACTACACTGTCATAATTAAGCCATCCAGCTTAGAAGATATCTTAGTTGGGGTTTTACTGCTGTGAAGAGACACCATGACCATAGCAACTCTTATAAAGGAAAATATTTAATCAGGGTTGGCTTATAGTTCAGAGGTTTAGTCCATTGTCATCATGGTGGGAAGTATGCCAGCACACCGACAGACATGGTGCCAGAGAAGAGGCTGAGAGTTCTACATCTTGATCCAAAGGCAGCAGAAGTGAATGCCACATTAGACCTGGTTGGATCATCTGAGACCTCAAAGCCCACTGCCCTAATGCAACACTTCCTCCAACAAGGCCACACCTCTTAATAGTGCCACTCCCTATGAGCCCATGGGAGCCATTTTTATTCAGACTGCCACAGAAGTCTCCAGGTATGCATGCATTTTTATAGAGATTATTTAAGACCAAAAAATAATTCAATACCAGATATGTAGGCAATTCTAGGATCAGGTTCACAGGTTAGGGACGCGTAGCCACAAACTCTCCCCAGTCGCAGCTGTGTTTGCTGATGCCAGTCTTAAATTTGTTAGCACCTAGTGCTACCGCTAAATTAACAAAGACAAGTAGCAGGAAAAGCCAGGCCCTATGAGCTTGTAGAAAACTGGCAAGGGAGTATCTTGGAAGCAAAAAGTGTATAATGAATCCAGAGGGAAATAATTAAACAGGCTCAGCACAGTTGTGCACTCTCTGGGAAGGTGATGGTCCATGACTCTTATGCAGAAAGACAGACAGACACACAAGCCAGAAAGCATAATTCTGGCTCTGTTGCTTTATATAAAACTAACACTTTCCTAATCACGATACTGCACTCAGGTATAGCTTGCCAGACAAGATTCAATTGTGATTTTCTTCTAAAACATAACTAAGTTGTTTCAGGAGGTAGGATGGACAAACAGCTATGAGAGCTGCCTATGCAAGTAATCGTTAGATGTTTTTCCCTTTTACTCCTCAGAAAATGTTGAGATAAGAGTCATGTGCATTTTTCAAGGACGCATACATCAGGAATGCTCTCGCTGCGAAATAATGAAGAAATCGAACTGGCAGTGGCTTAAGCATAAATTTTGACAGAGATAAGAGGGTTTTGGTGTTGTTTTTTGTTTGTTTGTTTGGTTGGTTGGTTTGGTTTGGTTTGATTTTTTGTTTTGTTTTTTGTTTGTTTGTTTGTTTTGCTTATTACTCTGCAAAAGTGGGGGGCAGCTGCTGGCCTTGGTTCAGGGCATTTCGACATGGTTGCAAAAAATGGTCAGTGGCTCCAGAAATTATACCCACATTTGAGGAAGAGAATAGGAGAGTCACCAACATCAGCTGTCCTTTGGTCAGGTTTAAGTTTCCCAGAAACCTCCTTGGAAAAGGTTTTCGGTGTCTCTCACCAGAACAGTGTCACGTGGCCTCCTCTAGACACACAAAAAAAGGGTGAACCAACAAGCTTAAATTTCCAGAAGATGCTCAAAAATATGTTAGTTTAAAAATCAAATAGCAGGTCCAATCCAGAGGGTCTGTCCTGGCTCACCCCTGAACTGTATATACACAGCATACAGTCTTCCCACAGTGGTGTCTCAAGGCCAAATGCATTCACAGACCACCGAGGAAGCCCCCTCTAAACCTCAGCCAGTTACTGCATCCTGCTCAGCCTAGTATCTGCAATTTTCTCGAGGACCCATTCTCTCCTGCTTCTCTTTGTTCTTTTCAGTGCTGGAGATTCACACCTGTCTCAGCCACAATCATGGAGCCACACCCCTGACCCAGAAGCAGTGCACTCAGTGCAGCTTGCTAGTCATCTACCCTTGGCTCTGTCTCAAGGCAATAAGGCAGAGTGATAAAGCAGGACACTCGGGTCCTCCCCTGGCCTCCACGTTCCAGTGCTCCTGAGCACACACATACACTGAAAGAAATCAATAGCAACTGGGGTGGATGGGCTATTGAAGAATAACACCCAAAGTTGACCTTCTGTCACTGTACACAAGCCCATGCACTCTCTGTCATGACACACATTGGCTAAAACAAGTTGAGGGCACATGGGGCAGGAAAAGAGCTCCTTGTCTCATCGCTGGGACCAGACTCAAGTCTCTGGGGTTTGGTGTTAAAAGTTACAACACAACCCATGAGAGACTGATAAGTCTGCAGACACCACTCTCATTTACTAAAAGTATCACTAACAAGATTATTAAGACGAACTACACATGGAACCAAGATATATTGTTTATACTCTTTATGTGATGGTCATATAGCAATTCTTTACAAATTTACTCCATGGTGTTTAAGTTCTTCAGGTGTAAGCCTGCCAGTACTTTTATAAATCACCTTGTGATTTCATCTGTTTAAAAGCACGTCTTACAATGAGGAAATGAGGAAAGGGATATTTTCTTCTCCCTGGGTCTTAGCTGTAGACCACCTCCTTTAAACAATGTAACTCACAGCTCTGTGGCTGCAGCACTCGGACACATCTCCCTAACACTCTCAAGTGGATCTGCCCTGCTGTGAAGCAGTGACCTTCTGACCTTGCTTTACTCTATCCCTGACATTCTTTCTTGCAATCCCAAATCATGATCCTAGATGCACCTTCACAGAGGTCCCAAGCCATGATCCCACCCGCACACACACAGAGACCCGAGGCTCTGCAGCACTCTGAGAATTCCTCAGGTTTTACAGCTGGCTAGCAATCAACCTTCCCTGATTCCCATGACCTGTGAGCTTTGAATGAAGAACAACAACCTCCTTCAAAGATGAGTTCATAGCAGATCAAGTTTTGTTATAATTATCAGCATCACAAGCGTTCCAATGTGTCCAAAATTTTTCTAAGCTTCTAACATACCCCTGAACAACTGTGTTTCTATGATTACAATTTTTTTAAAAAATGCTAGGACAAGAGAATTTGGAAAATTCTTTTGAGAAACAGGATTTTATTTAGTATATAAAAAATATTACCAACTCTCAGGTTAAACCCAATCTACAGTAGCATAAATGGGTTATGTCTAGCTGGCCGAAGGGGCCCCATGGAAATGTTCAAACAACCCAGGCTATTCCCAAGGCTATTGTCAAGGATCTCTCCTGACAACGGCAGTGAGACGCTACTGTTGAAGACAACACTTACATAGCTCTGAGAGGCCAAATCCTTTCAATTCAGACTCCACTTTAGAGAACCTGACCTACATTTGAACTCAGATAAGCTAACAGGCATTAGTTTCCAAGGTGCCCCCCAACAAAACCAGAGCCTAGCTCAAGTCTCTAGGCTAATCCCCAACAGGACCAGCATTTCCAGGCTACACCCTCAGTAACACCATCTTCTCCAGGTTATTCCCCCAACAAACCTGCACCCCAGGTTACAAGCCCACTCCCTGCCTAATGAGCATCAATGCAGAGGGGAGAAGAAATTTGGTTTATGATATGACTCCCTACAGCAGCCAATTATGTTAAAGGCCACAGTAGCTTTCCAAGTAGATGCTTGCACACATACTCCCTGCTTGCTGCTCACTATAAAGCCTCGCACTGATATTCGGGGCTCTCCCACCACCAAAACAGTCCTGCATGACGGCCATGCATTGGGGTGAGGGTGGGGGCCTGAGCTAGCTCGAATAAAATGAAGACCCTGCTGTGTTACATTAGATTGGTCCCTGTCTGTGTTTTGGGGGATCACTACCATTTCCCTGGCACTACAGCTCATTGAGCACAGAGAAGTCTGTGCCTTGCTAGAGCCTTCATCCTATTGACTAGTGTACCCTGCATGCCACCAGAGGAGAAAGGTAACCAACCATCGGCAAACCTTGTGATCTGCAAAGGTGACCTGCCTGTATGGAGTGCTGGTACAGCAGTGGCATATATGCTGTGGGAATATCCAACTACCGTCTGCTTCAACTTAAGGCCCATTCCACAAGATTGAACCCATGGCTGGCACTGCTAGGGTGCAAGAACCTGAGACTGGAAAGGCCATGCATAACCTAAGGGAAAATCAGATATTACTGATCTGCAGAAGGAACACAGCAATAAAATGACTCCTAGTGACATTCTCCTACATTTTCAGTAAAACATTATTGTTATTATGTTTGGGGGTTGTTGCAAGGACCTTGATTGCCACTCTGTGTGAATGGTAAAGGGAGGACCCAGCTAACTGGTGCCTGCACACCTGACTGATAGAAACTGGGGGGAAATATAAGTTTTAAGTGGTCAATTTTTTTGGTGATCATTGTTACAACCAATAGATAACTAATACAGTGACTGTAGCCAAAGCATGTGGGGGAAAACTGCCAAGTTTGGGGGCTTTGGATTTTGCGGTTCTGGATTAATTTGTTCTGGATTTTGTGACTAAGAGAACCCAGGCTATTGATTGCCAGTCCTCCTGATTCAGCTTAATGCTCGTGGAAGCTGGGATGGAACGGGAGATTGCAGCCATTCAGCAAGCAAACGCAATGCTTACAAGGCCACATAAGGTCCGAAGACTAGAGCTGATAATACACTTTCAAGAAAGGGGGCAGGTGCTGTGAGACATAATGTAGTGAGGGGTACCTGGCAAATCCATGCCAAGGTGTCCCCTGAGAAATCACGACATGCAACAGATCTGGTATAAAGGGAGGTTATGTGAGGGAAGGGGGGAGTAAAGGAGTGGAGAAGGTGCAAAGGCAGACAGATGGGAGCAGAGCCACGAGAGTGGAGAAGGGGAGAGAGAGAGACATGCTGGAAACATGTGGGAACAGAGAGAGTGCGAGAAGGAACTGGGTGGGGTGCCTTTACACACTACCTGCACCTGGTGGCCGCAGATCCCTGGGAGGAGCCTAGCAGAGTCACCTGTAGGCTAACAATAGGCATGGATGTCTCTACTAGCAGATGACAAGGAAAAAACTAGTTTGCCTCAAACTAAAACTGGGGAGGGGGAAAGGATGCCTTTATTTTTATTTTAGTAGTTAAGGGGTGTGTGTGTGTGTGTGTGTGTGTGTGTGTGTGTGTGTGTGTTTTAGTTAGGGTTTTACTACTGTGAACAGATACCATGACCAAGGCAACTCTTATAAAGAACAACATTTAATTGGGTCTGGCTTACAGGTTCAGAAAGCCATTATCATCAAGGCAGGAACATGGCAACACCCAGGCAGGCATGGTGCAGGCAGAGCTGAGCATTCTACATCTTCATCTGAAGGCTGCTAGCAGAATCCTGGCTTCCAGGAAGCTGGGATAAGGGTCTTAAGACCATGCCCACAGTGACACACCTACTCCAACAAGGCCACACCTCCTAATAGTGCCACTTTCTGGACCAAGCATATACAAACCATCATAGTGTGTAAGACAGAAAAGGGTATCCTTGGAGCTAGTATCTTGGTTACTTTTCTGTTGTTATGATAAAATACCACGACCAAGGCAATTATAAAAGAAAAGCATTTAACTAGGCTGAGTGTTAGCGTCTGAGCTGGCAGAGAAGGAAGGCATGGCAGCAGGGACAGCTGAAAGCTTACACCTCAGACAGCAAACAGAAAGTAGAGAGAGCACACTGGGCCTGGCGGAAGGCTTTGAAACCTCAAGCCCACACCAAGTGATACGCCTCCTCCACCCTCCCCTAATTCTTCCAAAAAAACAGTCACCCACTGAGGATCAAGCATTCAGATATCGAGCCTGTGCAGGGCAATTCTTCCTCAGACCACCACAGCTGGAACCACAGGTCCTTACAAGCTGGCTGTTTTAAGCGCTGGGAGCCAACCTGGGTCCCTTCAAAAGCAGCTTCTCCCCAGACCCTACCCTTACTTTTATAAACACAGCTATGCTCTCACGGGGGCTTCGTGGTCACTGCTTAGTCTTTTTAGTTCCTAGACAAAAAGCTAAGTCAGTCTTAGCTCCAGAGAGTCCTAGCAGAAAGCAAGTACAAAATCAATGTCAAGTATTATCTCCACTCAGGCCAGGCAGAATATCTACTACAAAATCCATGCTGATCGTGACAATTCAACATTACATAAAAAAACCAGTCTATAATGGATGGCTATCAGTATTAAGTAGGACTATTGAAATGGACCACAAAGAACTTTATTTTACATAATAGGGTTGGATTAACCACACCTAGTGCACAAACCAGTAACTTCAGCTCCTCTGGAAACTTGAAAAGGTCGGTTGTGTGTCTGAGGCATGCCTGGGCAGTACACTGAGACCCTCTTTCAATTGTTAAGGAAAATAGTGAGAAGGCTGGTGTATTATTAGTCACTTTCTTATGGCTGTGATAAAACCCCACGACCAAGACAACTTATGGGTTTATTCTGGAACAAGAATCCAGAGGGATAAGAATCCATCACTGTTAAACCCAAGAAAGAAGAAAAGACAAATTCACGACTGTCCAGTTAAAGCAAGCTGTACTTTAGGGTGTACCGGGACTGGCCAGCCTGCTGTCTCACCCTAAGTTGGGGTTCGAGGGATCAGCCTCTGCTGGCCTCTTGAAGTCTTTTATGTAGGAGAGATAAGCTGCTCACAGCAGAGAGAACTGGCAGTTATACATTGTTAGACAGGTACAGTGAAAGGGAAAGACCCAGGGTAAGGATGTGCATCCTGTGAGTGGGGCTCGAGGTTAGTGTAGGTTAAAAACATGGTTTACAGTTTACATCAGATCTAAGAGACAGAAACTTATTCTTCTATTCTTTTTAAAATTTTTTATAGAGGTACATAGTCCCAGGGGGACAGGAGTCCATCATGGCTGGAAAGCAAGGCAGCAAGCAGCAGGGAGAGCGGCAGGAATGGGAAGCTAAGACTGCACAACCTTTACTAAAAGCTTGAAGCAGAGAGTAAAATGAAAATCGGGTGAGGCTTTATAAACACACACACACACACACACACACATGGACACATACACGGACACGGACACACACTAGTGAGATACTTCCTATAGCAAGGTCCCACCTTCCAAATTTCCCCAGACAGCTGCACCAATTGGAGACCAAGTTTTCAAATACCAGAGTCTCTGGGGGCCGTTTCTCATTCAAACCTCTACAAGTATCAAGGATTTTGGAGCCATTTTTTGTTTGTTTGTTTGTTTGATTGATTGATTGATTGTTTTCAAGACAGGGTTTCTCTGTGTAGCCCTGGCTGTCCTGGAACTCACTCTGTAGACCAGGCTGGCCTCAAACTCAGAAATCTGCCTGCCTCTGCCTCCCAAGTGCTGGGATTAAAGGCGTGTGCCACCACTGCCTGGCTTGGAGCCATTTTTTTTTTAAACAAGAAACGTATTCTTAATTACAAAAAAAGATCTTAACTTGCAATGAAAAACAGGAACTTACTTCTTAACAACAAACAGAAACCTTAACCTACACAGGACAACAAGAACGTAATTCCTAACGGTCTTAATTGTGAAGAGAACCCTTAACCTGCAGGGTGTGTTGTTCCTGCTTTAGTCTCACACCTATCATAGCAGCGAAGCATGGCAGACCATACCAGGTTGGACATCAGGGACAGATCCTGAGAGCTCACATCAACTCAGACAGCAAACAGGAAGCAGAGAAGGCAAATCAAGACGGTGGGAGTCTTTAGACTCTCAGAGTGACACACTTCCTCCAGCAAAATCACCTCCTATGCCTCCCAAACAGCACAAACTGAGTGTATTCAACGCTAAAGACCAGGGACAGTTATCATTTAGACCACCACAGCTGGGAACAGAGCTCAGTGGGAGAAGCAGATCAAAGGAGGGGAAGACTGGAGGGAAGGAGGAAAGAGATGGAGAAAAGAAAGGAAGAAAGGGGAGTTGGTTTCCGTACTCCAGGACAAGGGCCTGAGGTGCATATTTTACTTATCAAGCAGGCCTGGCCTCCAGGTTCTCCCAGCATCCCTCAGTCCCCACCTGGCTTACCCTGCCCCCAACCAACCCTGAACTTTGTAGCCCAGAGACTGGGCTGCCTGTCCCCCAAGGGTACCCTGTATATAAAATCCAGACATTTTGCTATTTTGCTTCTCTCTCTCTCCCTTCTCTTTTCTCTCCTCCCCTCCCCCATCCCATGGTGACTTCCCCGGCCTCGGTCCTTGGGGCCAGTGAACTTGCCAGCCCAAGAGAAGCTTCTCAAAAAACCTGCCTTTAATATATCCTAATCTGGCTTGAAGTGGCTCATTTCATCAGCAGAGAAATAGGCTATCAAAGGATTTTTTCAGAGACCATTTGTTATTATTTTTTAAAAAGAGAGAAGGCAGATCTCTGAGATCAAGGCCAGCCTGGTCTACAAAGCATGTTCCAGGACAGCCAGGGCTACACAGAGAAACCCCCCATCTCAAAAAAAAAACAACAAAAAAAAAAAACAAAAAACCCAACAACAACAAAAAGAGAGAGAAAGACTTGTCTGAAACATGGCCTTCACATGCTAGGTACATACTCTACCACTGACATACCTCATCATAGTTCACATTTAAAAATATATCTGTATTTGAAAAGAAGACTCCCACTTTCAGCCTCAATGACAAAACAGAAACTCCATTTGCCTCTGGTAGTTGGCTGAATAAACAAGCCCAAACTCACTGTGCATGTTAAGACAGGCAAAAGAGACTTCGTGGCATATGAATCTAGGGAGATCGTCCCGATATCCAGAGCACACTGAGTGCAACTAACAGGAATGGTTGCTGGGGAGGCACGAAGGAGGCAGGGGGATCCAACTGCATTGCTGGTTTGGGAATGGAAAGAAGGCTGTGAGCCAGAAAATGAAAGGAATGGAGTCTTAGGGGGTGGGGTGGGGGTGGGGCAGGAAGGGCAGGCCAGGGATGCATTCTTCCACCTGGAGCCTACAGAGGGAGCAGGTCCTGCCAACACCTTGATCTCAGCCAAGGTAACTGATTTCAGATTTCTGAACTCCAGAACCATACTGGAATAATTTTTTTCACCCATCAAATTTGTGATTGTTTTTATGACAATCATAGAAAGCCAACATACTACTCCCTGTTGCTGGTCTTTACTACTTTGTGGGTTCTTCTTTTTCCCACCCTTTGTCTCCCGCTTTTATTCCCTATCACTAGGTGGGAGAGGAAAAAGGATAGAAGAGGGAGAGAGAAATGGAGATCTCTGGAATCTGACTTCTTCTTGTTTCTTCTTTGAGCATATCTACTAACCAAACACAATCATCACCACCACCATCACCACCTCCTCCACCACCACCACCACCACCACCCCAAATGACCAACAACCACCAGCCCTGCCTGTGGGGCCCTAGCATTTATATACCCTCAACTGAAAAAATGCTTTCATCAGATTAGCCTGTAGCCAAGTCTCTAGAGCATTTTTTTTAATTGGTTAATGATTAATGTAGAAGGGCCCAGATGACTGTGGGTGGGGCCACCCCTGGGCTGGTGGTCCTGGGTTCCATAAGAAAGCAGGCTGAGCAAGCTATGGGGAGCAAGCCAGTAAGCAGCACTCCTCCATGGGCTCTGCCTCAGTTCCTGCCCTGACTTCTATGAATGATGGATTGTTTTTGTTTTTACAGATTTATCTTATTCTGTGTGTATGATGAGTGTTTTGCCTGCATGTCTGTATACCACAAACATGGTACCGAGGAAATGGTAAGCCTCCATGTGGATGCTAGGAATCAAGCCCAGGTCAGGTCCTTTGTAAGACTAACAAGTGCTCTAAACCACTGAACCAACTCTCCAGCCCTCATTGATTGTAATGCAGAAAAATAAGCCAAATAAACCCTTTTGGTCACTGTTTTATCACAGCAACAGAGAAGCAAACTATGACAGTAAAGAAAAAAAAACCAGATAAATTAAGCACCAAAAAGAATTTTTAAGTGTTGTTTTTAAAACAAACAAACAAAAAACTGCAATATTTTTGTGGATGGGTATCTCGCCTGTATGTATGTCTGTGCATCATGTGTGTACAGAGCCCACAGAGGCCAGGAGAGGGAACTGGATCCCCTGAAACTGGAGTTATGAACAGTTGTGAGCTGCCATGTGGGTGTTGGGTATCCATCCCAGGTCTTCTAGGAGAGCAGCTGGTGCTCTTAACTCTTGAAACATCTCTTCAGCCTCCTAAATAGTGGTTCTTAAAGACATTGCTAACATACATCTGACCTACTAAGGACCTAGTGAGGTCCTAAACTCCCTCTGAACAGAGATTTAAAAGCTACTGGTACTACTGATCACATTTAAAAAGCAATAAACTTTTAAAAATCTTTACAGCTTAGCTCCTTTAAGTGTACTCTACCATTGAATTATTTATGCCAAAAGTTATAAAATTGCATGTACTTAGCATAGCTGGGTTCGGTCTCTAGCTAACACTCCCACCCCAACTAAAATCAAAACGCCTTGAAAATGCTATAAAATTACAAACTCCTTCTGAGACATTTAACCCTCATCTCTCGCTACGGATTAGGCACCGTGTAAATGCTCCCATCTTCTCCCTTACTCTACAAGAATCCACCTAGCCTCTCTCTGCTCATGATGCTACTCATTAACTGACTGCTGTCCTTTTGCTCTGCATAAGAGTCTGGCTGGGCAGTGTTGGGCAGCTTTTGTATCCATGTGGCAGGGGTCAACACTTGGTGTCTCTCTCCCTAGGAAGTCAGTGCAACCTACTTAAGCATGCAAGCCCAGGGTTGTAGAACTCTTAGTTCAGATTCCTTAAGCCAGTGGCAGTAGCCAATATTATAACTATTGGGCCGAAGAGTCTGAGACCCTTAGCCCTAAAGGCTTGACAGTTGTCTGGAACTCTCTCAGCAAGCAAAGCCTGTGGGTTCTCTCCTCTGGCTCTTCACAGTCTTCTGCCCTACTTCTGTCAGGTCTCCATGCTTTCGTGACTTCCACAGTAACCCCTATCCTGCCCCCGCCCCCTTCCTAGGATTGTTCATCTGCCTGTCGCTGCCACAGCTGCTATCAAGCTTGCTGCTATTCAAGCGGCAGCTACTGCCACCCACTGTTTATTGTTGCTCCCACTGCTGCCACTGACCACAAGCCTTGCAGTTCCATCTCACTTTTAGTCATCCATCAGCCACAGCTTGGCTTCAAGGGCTCCGAGTGTCAGATGCCAGATGTCACTGCTGCTCTTGTTTCTGACGCTTCCTTCATGTCACCAGCTCAACCCACAGTACCCAAATCCCACAGGAAAAGACATCTCCCAGAGAACTCTTTCATTGTGCCTAATGTTGCAAAACCAGACGCAGCATTTAACTTTCTTATTACTGGAGCAAAACAGCTGACAGATCTCAAGGGAGAAGGGGTCTCCTTTGAATCACAGCGTTACAGTACAGTTCGGGCAATAGGAACAGGAGGCAGCTGCTCACGCAGTGTGTGCAGTCGGGAAGTGGGAAGGATGCTGGTGTTCAGCTCATTTCTCCTTTGTGTTCATTCTACGACTCCCCGGGCCGTGGATTGGTGCCACACACTCAGATGCTTCTTACCTCCTCAATCTGTTCTGGAGGCACCTTCATAGTTATACCCAAGGGCATGAATCCCAAGCGATTTTAAAGCCAGTCAAACTGACAATTGGGGTGGTTCGAATGTGACGTCACCCATAAATCTCAGGCATTTGACTATTTGGCTCCCACCTGGCTATGTGGGAAGAATTGGGAGGTATGGCCTTGCTGGAGGAAGTGTGTCACTGGAGGTAGGCTTTGAGATTTCAAAAGACTCACACCATCTAGAATAGCCTTTTGTACTTCCTATCTGTGTGTCAATATGTGAGCTCTCAGCTACAGTTACCATGCCTGCTGTGCTTCTTGCCATAATGGACTCTTATCCCTCTGGAATCATAAGCTCAAACAGACCCTTCCTTAAGTTGGCTTGGTCATGGTATTTTATCACAGCAATAGAAACACAAGTAACTGAGACAGAAATGAAATTAGCCAACATCCAGAGGAGGAAGATGTCTACCATCTGACTTACCCAGTGTGCTGAGCAGCAATCTCACATGCAAACGAAACTTTGTATTTATGTCAGTAACAGAACACCTCGATGGCTTATATGTGCCTCAGCACATTGGTTTAAGTGCTGGGGTTGGAACCAGGGCTTCAAGGACTCTAAGCAATCACACTACCAACTGGCCACATTCCCAGACTCTTGGGTTTTCTTTCTATTGTATACTTTTTTTGTAAAAGATTTTTTAGAGTTGAAATGAAACACAAGTTAGTGTTAATATTACTTTTAGTCATTAACATTAAAGGTTATGAGTAAACCTCAACGGTACAAACTACTTTGCATGTGTAAAGCCCTGGATCCCATACCCAGCACTTTAAGAAAACAACAAATCATTTGCCATTTATTAAATGCATGGCTGCTGTTTTTAAAAACATCTAACAAGCCAGGCGTGGTGGTGCAGGCCTTTAATTCCAGCACTCAGGAGGCAGAGGTAGGCAGATCTCTTCGAGTTCCAGGATAGCAAAGACTTACACAGAAAAACTCATCCTCAAAACCAAAACCAAACCAAAACAAAAGTAACAATTGTGAATACAAACAATATATTTTATTTCATCCCTGAAAACAATGAAATCAGAAATGCTCAGGACTCATCAGAGACTGAACAGTACTGCAGAATCTACTGGCAATGGGACACCATTCTTCACATAAAGGTACAGGGAAGACATTGCAGAAAGCTATCGTTCACAAGACAGTATATTTCTCATAATTATCTTAACAAAATATTATAATCACTGCTACTTTTGTGGTAGCATTTATAATAATGAAAAATATCAAAAAACTAAATTCAATTTACTCTAAATCTAGAGACTGGCTGCACGTAAGCAGTTATTATATACAATAAATACTATGAAATATAGAATACTATATAGCAATTGGATTTGCTACAAAGGCTATTTAAATAAAGACATGTTTTATTCTATACTAGAATTAATCAGTTCAAGATTTCTTGTGCTGTATACAGTAGCTGTTTCTCTAAAAAGATAAACAATCTTCATAATTTATATCGTAATGTTCTAAATTTTGTAAAGTGGTCATTATATAAAATGAATAGCTGACCTGACATCTTCTAACACGCGACACTCTTAAATAACATCAACTCACATTAATTTTCCAAGCAGTTTTGTGCAGCACAAATAACATTTATTATACACATCTGGCTAAAGTCCTCACGTCCTTTCCTTCCTCCACCAAAATAACCAAAGAACACTTACCAAGATATGGAAATGATGTACTTTCCTAATAGGAGAAAAGTCAATGGTTTTACATGGGTCTGCTCTGTTACCCAGGCTGGCACTGAGCTTGCAACCCTCCTGTCCCAGCCTAAGTTCCATGGCTACAGGCATATGACACCGAGATTTACTTTCAAATCAACAATCATGATTGTGAAAAATCATGCATATTTTATTTTTCATTTCATCATAAAAATATGTATTATTCTGCAGAATATATGTAAGAAATTTTAAAGTATGATATTAGTGATTACTCTCATTTCTATTAAATTGTCCCCGGTTGTTAGCTATGGACAGAGGCTGCTACCCATTTCAAAATTATATTCTTACAAATGCTATTTTTAAAAATATACAGTTAACCTTCAGTTATTTTGAAGGATAGTGCAAATGAAGACATTCTTTGGGTCTATTTTAAAACATGATTTTCAACATGACACTTCCTTTCTCTGCCCGTAACTTGAGTAACAAAATATAGTTCTGGAAGTAAGTATGTTCTCTACGCACAGGGATATTGCTGAGGGCAGGTGGCGGAAGGAGTCGACCGTCATTGTCCACTTATTGGACAAACATGTTCTATACTTAGATAAGTACTTATAGAAAGGACGCCATGTCTTTCTGGTGCTTTTGTTTCTTGATCTCTGTACAGAGACGACCTCTCTGCTTACCGCATCAACCTTGTTACCAAATCCCTGTTAAGTGTACAGAACAGCTTTAAAGAGCTTTGTGTCAAAGCAAACTAATAATGCCTGCAATTATAGATACAGAATTAGCATCCTAGGAATCCAGCAAGCTCCTTGGAAATGTGTAGAGCTTTTATTGTCAAGTATTACTCTGTCTTAGGCAGCAGTTTAAGAGGTGCCCTGCGATGGATGTAATCCACAGTGGTGTAGCCGTGCAAGGGGGCCTTCATTGCTATCTGACGCTGCCCGAAACACTCGTCCTTTTGTTGGTCGTTACAGGCACCAAATTACCATTGGTGCCATTGGTAGTGTTGGTGGCTGAACCGTTCACAACAATATAGTCGACCTTGCTCTCCAGCTTCACCAAGCGCTGCAAAATGTCATCTAAGAGGACTGCAATCGTTCTCTTCAGATCAGCTATGGGAAAAAAATTGAAGTCAGTCATATTAGATAGCAATAGAGCACTTAATATTTATGTCTTTACAATTTAAGGGAAAGAGGTAAACAATTATCAGGATATCTGAAAGAAAATGTGCTACAGAGAAGATACTCGGAGCCACACAGGAAAGCCTAATCACACTCATCACTAGCATCACACCCAAAGCACAGAGTTACGAGCATACTAGGGCTCCCCACTTTTAAGAGCAGTGCATCAGACTTAAAGTCTGGCTCAAAACATCAGCCCCTCTATAAGGAATACATTTAGACTGATTCTTACTTTTTTTTTTTTTTCCCCGAGACAGGGTTTTCTCTGTGTAGCCCTGGCTGTCCTGGAAATCACTCTGTAGACCAGGCTGGCGTTGAAGTCAGAAATCCACCTGCCTCTGCCTCCCAAGTGCTGGGATTAAAGGCCTGTGCCACCACTGCCCGGCTTGATTCTTACTGTTAAAAAACATATTTATTTTATGTGTATAGGTACTTTAACTGCATGTATGTCTGTGCACCATGTGTATGCCCGGTGCCCAAAAGCCAAAGAGGGTGGTAGATTCCATGGACGGGAGTTAAAGACAGTTGTGAGCTCCATGATGGTGCTTCTGGGTTCTTGGGAAGAAAGCCAACGCTCTTACCAGTGAGCCCTCTCTTAGGACCCTACACTGATTTTCTGAGTAGGGTGTAAGAAGGGTGGACCAGGCAGGTGAGGAACTAGTGAAGGCAAGGAAGGAGAGCCCCATAAGCAAGTGACCTACACAAGCCAGCCCCTTCGCTCCGGTGGGGAGCAGGGGTGGGGAGCCAGCACACAGGGGACCTGCTCTGACCTAAATTCTTCTTTCAGGCTCAGCATACATGACTCCAGGCTACTCCAGCAGCCTCTGGCTCCATGCTGAGGACTGAACACAGGAGCTTTTGACTTTGCATTCTTATTTGTGTGCAGATGCTACTGCCTGGCCAGCACAAACCATGATGCATTGACTGGCAACTGCTCCATATGAGTGAGAATGTAAACACCAGACCCATGAAGGATACAGCATCCTCACCTGGGTGCCATGAAGAGAGAGACATCTAACACTGAGACCATGACAATGGCCCACCCACCTGTGCCACAACCACCCCACTGTATCAAGAGAGGACAGATGTAGGGGGTGGTTCTGAAGCTTTGATCAGGAATCTGTGTTCACTGATGCTACCAATTGGATTTTGATCTATCAATACAGATGCCAGTAGCCAATGGCTGAGCACAGGGCGAAACACTGAGAGTTGTGTGGGCAGGACACAAGAGAATCAGAGGGAAGACTCCAGAGGAAGAAGGGAATGCAGGAGCAGCAGGAAAAAAGCCAACCTACCATGATTAGAGGTGTCCAGTCACTGAGTTAGCCAATGCATTTTAAGAATAACTAGCATGGTGTGTGTGTGTGTGTGTGTGTGTGTGTGTGTGTGTGTGTGTTTTCTATTTGAGGATCAGAGATAAGTCCTGGGCAGGTGTATGCCTGTGACCAGCCGGGAACACAGAGCAGTGTAGACAAAACTCCCGAAACAGAGAACTCCAAACTATCCATAGCAATTTAGTTCAGCAGGATCCCCCACTGCTTGAGGAGCCCTCATCAAACTCCATCCAACCATCTAGACCCCATCTGCACCTTGACTGAATGGTCTAGCTCCTTCTTCAGCTCCACCTCAGCAGGTTCCTCTGCAGCTCCTCTCACTGAGATGCTCAGAGCCTGTCTAATTTCAGGGACTCATTTCTATGAGCTCTCACCTCAGTCTTAGTGAGGCTTCTCTGAACTCTGTGTCATCAACCTTGTACAGCTGTTCTGAAACCTACACACAATTGTGAAGGGAGATGTGTGGTCTGAGAGCAGCCAAGGTGGTTTGTGGGAAACTGCTATAAAAGCCTGAGAACATGAGTTCAATCCCCAGCATCCATATTAGGAGAGATCTGACTCCTAAACCTTGCTTCTGCCTTGCACACACACACACACATACACACTCATGAACATGGTGATGCACACAGCCATACAGTACACATACATACAATAATAAACTTTTTAAAAATATGTAATCTGTGCATTATTAGCAATTAAGATTGGAATAAAATGTCTCGTGGCCTCACTGTCAGGACAGCCGGAACCATCTGGAAAACTGCAGTCAATAAAACCAACAAAACTTGTGAATTTACTGTCACTGAATGAATTATGACCTTGTGGAAAGATGCTGACACTGCACACTCAGGAGGCCTGGCCAGAGTCCCAGGCCTGCACCTAGTTCTAATTTTAATTTCTTTCAGGAAGATTCTTAACTTCTGTGGAAGGTGGAGGGGCTTTAGTACATTTTTCCTAGCTAGGGAAAAAAAAAAAAAGATCGTTCTCTTGTGACTTGCCCTTTCTCGCAGGCTTTTCACAGACATTAGGGACTCCATAGTGGTAACTGATAGTTATTTTTTTTTGTTGATCCTGGACCAAAAAGTCAGCTCCACCCCTGATCTGTGATTCCCAGGAAAAATCATCTAACAGCAGCTGATAAAGTTGATAATAGCTGTGCTGTCAGAAAAATCGTGAGACATACACAAACCTCTAGGAATATAATACCAGCGAATTACATTATAATTAAGTGGCAAGTTCACAATTTTATGTGAAATTTTAAAATTTTCAGAAAGAAATGGTGGAAAATGGTGGACAATCAAAAAAAAAATGCTGATCAAAAGATAAAACAAGGGGGCTGCAGAGACGGATCTATGATTAACAATCCTGGCTGACCTTCCAGAGGGCCTTGAGTGCAGCCTCCAGCACACATATCAGGAGCCTCACAGCAACCTACAACTCCAAATAAACCTCCCCAACTTGCTTTTGTCATGGTGTTTTGTTGCAGCAATAGAAACCCTAACTAAGACACTGAGTTATAAAGCAATACCTTGTCTCAAAAGACCAAAGATGTAGGGATGGGGGCTGTGGGGTGTGAGGGGGGTGGAGAGGGAGGTATATATGCCCAACTCATGGCTTAGCAATTCAACAGCCACTTAGTCTCAGCCTTCACTTTTTTGTTTGTTTGTTTGTTTTGGTTTTTTGAGACAGGGTTTCTCTGTGTAGCCCTGGCTATCTTGGAACTCACTCTGTAGACCAGGCTAGCCTCGAACTCAGAAATCCGCCTACCTCTGCCTCCCGAGTGCTGGGATTAAAGGAGTGCACCACCACTGCCCAGCAGCCTACACTTATTTTTAAGACAGTGTCTCACACTGTATCTAGCTAGAATTTGTCAATCCAGTTAGACTAGCTGGTCAGCAGGCCCCAGGGACCCCCTGTCTCCGCCTTCCTAATGCTGGGATTACAGGTATGCTCTACCATGCCTGCCTTTTCTTTCTAACATGGAAACCATAAATGGGGCATCTGTATCTTGTCCTCCAAGGCTCAGGAAATACTACAGAGGAAAAGGGCAGAAAGAATATAAGAGTGGCCTTGGGATGGCGTGCTACTGCACTCTTGAACTCACAGCCGTTGTGACATACTGCGACACAGCTGTGAGTAAGGCCTTTCCTCAAGAGGCATCACAAACACCTCTGCTGAAAGAAGAAGGCCACTTGAACAAAGCAAACACTCAACCAACAAAGGTACTACAGAAGCCCAATCCCAGTGCACTCAGGATGAATAAAAACACTGAGTTCAAGGTCAGCTTAATTTACAAAGCAAGAACTTGTCTCAAAAGCAAATAGAGTTGGGCGCACAGCTCAGTTAATAAGGTACTCACCTAGCATGCACAAAACCCTATGTCTGACAGCACATAAACCGAGAGTCATGGCACAGGCCTGTAATCCAGTACCAGGGAGATAAAGGATGATCAGAAGTTCAAGGCCATATTCAACTATAAGGTAAACTCAAGGCCAACCTAGGAAACATGAGACTCTACCTCAACATAAATAATTAATTAAATAAAACAGGCTAGGGCTATAGCTTGGTTTAGAGTGTGCAGTGGTTTGAATAGGAATGCCCCTAAGGCCTCATGTGAGGGAATGTGTGACTCACAGGGAATGGCACTATTAGGAGGTAGTGGCCTTGTTGGAGGAGGTACATCATTGTGGGGATGGGCTCTGAGGTCTTATTAGCTCAAGTCTGACCAGTGTGTCTCAGTCTCCTGCTCCCTGCAGATCAAGGTGTAGGGCTCTCAGCTCTTTCTCTAGCACCATGTTTGTCTGGACGCTGCCATGCTTCCCGCCACGATAATGGGCAGAACCTCTGAACCTGTAAGCCAGCCCCAATTAAATGTTTTCCTTTATAAGAGTTGCCATGGTCATGATGTTTCTTCACAGCAATGAAACCCTAATTAAGACAGTGTGCTAGCCTAGCATTATGTGAAGGCTCTGGGCTTGATCCCAGCACTGAATGAACAGGTTTCATTCAGACTTCCTAGCTTCCCATGTCATCTAAAAGGAAGAGAAAAGGCTGGCACACAGAAAGAACTTAAAACAAGCCAGATGTGGTGGTCCACGCCTCTCATCCCAGTACTGGGGAGGTGGAGGCAGGTGAATCTCTGTGAGTTCAAGGACATCTTGGTCTACATGGTGGGTTCTAGGGCAGCCAGAACTACATACAGACATCCTGTCTCACAAAACAAAGCAACAACAGAAAACTTAAAATAGAAGGAACCTAAGCTATGAAAGGGAGAGTTACAGTAAGCAATGCTGGAACTATAGGTAAATCCTGTTTCTTGGAACTTAATAAATACTGTCTATTTGATGTTTTGTATTAAGAAGTCAAAAACATCAAAAAAATCTAAATATATTATATATATATATAAGAATGATACTGTTACATATTCATTTTAAATGCATGTAATATACCTTATGCATACATATTCTAAAGAGATGAATGTCACAATTTCTATAATGTACTTAAAATAAAATTAATTTTGTGGAAATATTAATAATTTAAATCTGGGTGAGGAATATATAAGTACTATATTTTAATTTCCATTTAAACATTCACTGGTAATTTTTTTTTTTTTTTTTTTTTTTGGTTTTTCGAGACAGGGTTTCTCTGTGTAGCCCTGGCTGTCTTGGAACTCACTCTGTAGATCAGGCTGGCCTGGAACTCAGAAATCCTCCTGCCTTTGCCTCCCAAGTGCTGGGATTAAAGGTGTGCGCCACCACTGCCCGGCTGTCACCTATAATTTTTTAAAATCAATTTATAAAGAGCACAAATGGCTGCTGAGCTCAACTCCTGTAAGTGTATTTACACAGGAATGAGCTGGGAAGGAGAAGTCCGGAGACACCCCGTGGTTCTTACCATAGCCTGCCATGGATGCGCCGCTGTCCACATCCGCTGCCCCCCTGCTATCGGCACCCCTGCTCTCCTCGGCCAGAGCTTTCACGTATCTTTTGCTTAAATCCAGGATCTGCTCACGAAGCTTGACACTGCTCTGCCGCCGTGGCTGTTGCAAAGTGTAGTGAAGCAGCATCAGCCCCCAGATGAGTCCGAACACCAGCAACAGGAAGCTCAGTTTCTGGGACATGTTTTTTCTTGAGATTGTACGGAACATGTCTGATGAAGGACGCAAACAGACTTGATCGAGGAGTAGTAACTTGAAACAAGACACCAAATGATCAAGTCTTTTGAGAGGAAAGAAAAGGAGCAGCTGTCTACTGCTGTCTGTCCATCTTCAGCAGGGCTGTGTCTGCCCTCATGCAACTGTAAATAAAGAGCAAAGGATCAGTGCCACCTGCACCAGGATAAACAAAGACAGTGCCATCTGACTTGCTACTGTCACCCTCCCTGACAGCTTTCTCTGCCACCTAACACGCTTCCTGGTCATCTGTCAGTTCCTTTTCACATCTTTTCGAAATTAAACTAGAAATAAATATAAACTTGTTAATAGCTGAAAAAATGTGCCACCATAGTCATAAAATTTTGAATGACTTCTCATCTGTCACTAAAGCCATTGATAAGGTTGACAGACAATGCAAGATTCTCAGTTCTGTCTGTTCAAACACGGTCACCAACACCCACACAAAAGGGATTCCTAAAGGAAACAGAAACAGGAGTGTCAAAATAAAAGTTAGAAATGATGAAAAGCAAATACAGAAACTCAAAATGCCTAGCTAGCAAGAATTCCCATAATAAAATGTGTGCCGACATTTGAATGCACCACTAGATGATATTACTAATGAGACCGCACTAACCCCGTGGAGCATCTACCCTAAAATGGAAGGTAATCAAGTGAAAGGTTAAAAATCATAAAACTTGGAAAGAGAATATAAAAAGTAATGCTTCTAAACCACTTAACTGCTCAGGAAATAAAACTCCGGTTTCGTCACATGGGGCAGGGGGGTATAATCAAAATAAAAATCTATAGTGCATTTCCCATGACTACGTCATAGCTTACTAAAAATAGACTTTAGGATGCTTTCATTTCCGCAGTGCAAACAAATAAACATGCCGATCCATCTACTAGGGGATAACAAAGCCAAATATAACCTACTTAAGACTACAACTAAATGTGAACACAATACAGTAACGTAAAGGTAATAAGCCAGGCGCAGGGGCACACACAGACAATCCTGGCACATGGGAGGGAAGGACAGCATGGTGAGCTCTAGGCCAGCTTAGGCTCCATGGGAGAGTCAAGTCAGTCTACACAGCAAGACAAGCAAATCAACCCAAAGCCTTCGCAGCCCTAAATAACTTTCATTGAGCACATACTGAGTCACGTGCAAGGGATGTTCCAGTTGTTCTTCCATAGCAACATGCTTTTAGAAGCGACGCTTTAGATGTGAGATGCTTTAGATGTTTTATTTGAGACAAGCTCTCGCTATGCCTCCTGGATGGCCTGGGACTCACTCGCACAGATCCACCGCCTCACATATTTATAACAAAGCTGCAGATTAAGCTGTGTGTCCTAGCACCCTATGAAGAGAGCACTGGGACTCTCCAGTTAGTTCAAAAGACCAGTCGGCGTGACTGCAAAGCCAGAAACATGACATCAATGGAGAACTGAGAACACAGCCAGCGAGGTGGTTTTGGCAGATGAAGAGTTAAATGACAGCTGAGAGAGGGGGAGGAGGGGAAGGGAACGAGAAAGCATATCCAACCATACACTGTATGCTGAGAGAATGAGGGGATGAGAAAGCATATCCAACCATGCGCTCTATGCTGACAGAATGAGGGGACGAGAAAGCATACCCAACCATATGCTGTATGCTGAGGACCCGCAGTCAGAAAGCAGCAAAGCCGTTGCTTTCCATAGTTAAACCGTATGAGCAGAGAAGCTGTGTGTACAGGGCAAGCATAGTGATTTATAACATGCCAGGGGCTTGACTGTGAGCCGTGAGGACAAGCACAGCGCAGAGTGAGTGGCATGCTGTGTACTCAGGCTACAGTGAAGCCACGTGATGCAGCAGGGGATACACACAGCCACAAACATCTTGGGTTCATACACATTTGGTTTTGAATTCACTTCCAGCTGCTGTGCATAGAGAAATCTTTTACTGTTTCTCAATTTAGGAGAGAGAGAGAAAAAAAAAACTCTCAATAAGTTGCTCAATCTCAGAGGACTAAATATAATATCTTACTTCACCATTGGTCAGTAGAGAGACCTTCATAAATGCAAGAACATTCCAACACAGACTCTACAGAGTATCTGCTCAGTACTGATATGGGGAAAATCCAGGTCTCCTCTCAGGGTTCTTAATCTTATTAATAAGAGATTTTAAAAATGGACCCAGAGGAAAGTCCAAGGACATTTTTATCACTTAACCGGAAACCCCTGAGGTTATAGATCTCGACAGATTTATCTGAGCTAGCATGAAAGTTAGACACAGAACTGACAAGCAGAGTATGACTGGGGAGGAGGGGTTTCAGAAGAGTACAAAAGCACAAAATATCGGGGAAATTCAAGTGTTAAGGAAAGCATGCAGAGAAGAGAAGAGACTAAAAAGAGAAGTGAGAGCTTTCTGACTGATTCAGAACAGCCAGCAGGCTCAGGAAGCTGTGGCCTGGCGAGCTATGCCTTACAGGAAACATGGCTTCCTAGGCTCCTTGACCATGCCTAACTGGAATGTTAGGTCTCCACCCAGGCCACAAATTCTATTTTCTTGATCAGGAGTTATTTCTACTCTTTTTTCTCCCAATAATTCATTTGTCCACTTTACATCCTGACTGCAGCACCCCCTTCCCCACTCCTCTCAGTATCCCCATCACATAGCCCCTCCCTCCACACCTCCTCTCTTCTCCTCTGAGGGGGAAGCAATCCCTGGGTATCACCCCACCCTGGCACATCAAGTCACTGCAGGACTAGGCACATCTTCTCCCACTGAGGCCAGACAAGGCAGCCCAGGGAACTGGATCCACAGGCAGGCGACATTCAGGGACAGCCCCTGCTCCAGTTATTGGGGGACCCACATGAAAACCAAACTGCATTTCTGCTACATATGTGCAGAAGCGAAGGTTCTAGGTCCAGCCCATGCATGCTCTTCGCTTGGTGGTTACGTCTCTGGGAGTTCTCTCTCCCAGACTCTCTCTACACCAGAACTTCCGCCCACCCCAACCCCTCCCCAACGCCTCTACCACCCACATCCTGCCCTCCATCCACCTCCAAATGACGGTTTTATTTCTCCTTCTGAGAGAGATTCAAGCATCCTTCCTTAGGTGCCCCTTGTTAGCTTCTTTGGGTCTGTGGATTATAGTATAGGTATCCTGTACTTTATGGCTAATACCCACCTATTAGTGAGTACACACCATGCATATCCTTTTGTGACTGAGTTACCTCACTCAGGATGATATTTTCAAGTTCCATCCATTTGCCTGCAAATCTCATGATGTCATTGTTTTTAATAGCTGAGTAGTATTCCTCTGTGTAAATGAATCACATTTTCTTTATCCATTCTTCAGCTGAAGGACATTTGGGTTTTGGTTTTTTTTTCCATTTCTGGGTATTACAAATAAAGCTGCTATGAACATAATTGAGCAAGCGTCCTTGTGGTATGGTGGAGCATCTATAGGTTGTATACCTAGGAATGGTATAGCTAGGTCCTGGGGTAGAACTAGTCCCAATTAGCTGAGAAACCGCCAAATTGACTTCCAGAGTGGTTGCACAAGATTTCACTCCCATCAGCAATGGAAGAGTGTTTCCCCTTGCTTCATTTCCTTGCCAGCATGTGCTATCCCTTGAAATTTTTGATCTTCGCCTTTCTGATGGGTGCGAGGTGGAATCTCAGGGTCGTTTTGATTTGCATTTCCCTGATGACTAAGGGAATTGAAGTGTGTCTCAATTATTAGAGATTCTTCTATTGAGAATTCTCTGTTTAGCTCTGCACCCCATTTTTTAATTGGGTTACTTGGTTTGTTGGACTCTAACCTCTTGAGTTCTTTATCTATTTGGATACTAGCCCTCTGTGGGATGTACGGTTGGTGAATATGTTTTCCTAATCTGTAGGCTGCTGTGTTGTCCTATTGATGCTATCCTTAGCCCTGCAGAAGCTTTGCTGTTCAATGAAGTCCCACTTACCATTTCTGACCTTACCCTCCTCACTTTCTCTTCTATTAGATCTGGTGTATCTGGTTCTTTGTTGAGGTCTTTGATCTACTTGGCCTTAGTTTTGTGCAGGGTGACAAATATGGATCCACTGCATTCTTCTACGCGTATCTCCACTCTTGACAATACTCAGCCTCTAAGAGAATGGAACGCCCACCTCAATGGGGAGTCGGGGTGTTGGATGAAGACAATGATAAGGAAACTACATTCTGCAATCTGGTGGTGTCTCCTCCTTCACGGTAATAAGACATTTATTATGTAAAGTATCTGCTGATGTGTTAGAGGCGCACAGTAGAGGTTTTATTCAGCCACAAAGAAAAGCAAGCGCATGTCACTTACAGGAAAATGGATGGAACTGGAAATCATCATTAAGTGAACAGGCCAGTCTCACAAAGTGTCGTGTTCTCCCTCGTAGGTGATAGTTAACTTTGAAAGAAAGAAACAAAAGGGAGAACAATTTGAAAAAAGAAAGAAAGAGGGAGGGTAAAGAAAGCGTAATAGGCAGGGCGACTGTGATGAAGGCGCTCTCCACTACTCCGTTCTGTGGGTGAGGTGTCAACGGAGCCCACCGTTCTGCATGGCTAATATACACTAACATGAGAAATGGAGAAGGAAATAAGAGATTTGTCTTGGGAATAACAAAGGTATGAGAGGCTGAGAGCATGGACCCCACTCTCCACTAGGGCTCTGAAAGGACATCAAGGAACAAAGTAGTGTGAGGCAGACAACACAAAGAAGAAAATCACCCCAGAACCCTTCCCAAGTTCAAAAGATGTTAGACCTGATGAAGGGCTGAAAGGTCCCAAAGCCCAAGAGGGTTCCCTGAAGCACCCCAAGACCTAAAAACTAACCTGAGAACCACAAGCTATTCCAAGCAACACAGGAAGAAGTAAACTAGGTCTCTAGAGTTGCACGTCTCCTTTGTTCTTTCTCAGGCAATGTTTTACAAAAAATTACCTAGAAAGATTCCTTATAATCCCAGTACCAAATCATACCCTATACCAATTAAATGAGCATAGGGATGGGAACCAAGCTTCATCTTTACTCTTGTCTTGACTTTTAATGATGTGCTGCTGAGCATTCCTACACGGTGGGCAAACCTTCTCCCTACCACTGAGCTATGCTCCCTGCCAGCATCAGTATGGCTGGTTTCCCAGTGGCCATTGCTTTACGACAGGGTTATAATAAGGACGTCCGGCTGGCCTCCATCATTTTGCCTCTTATCCTTTACAAGGGCCGGGATTACCGATGTGTGCTACCATGCCTGCTGTTACCAATATTTTTTTAGAGAATACTAGGTTAGTCCTCAAGGTACAGCAAAGTCAGAGAAGAGTATTGCCCAGAAACTCAGATCTCTTCGTGAAATGAAGCAGCAACAAGATTTGCAGGGAAAGTGTTGTAAATCCTAAGTTATAAATCAAATCATTTGGTGTAATATCAGAATCCTGCTTGAAGGAGGTAGAAACCTGTGACCTTTACCAGAACACAAGTTTTTACTGCCAGAGTGGCCAAGTTCCCGTTCTTACTAGGCAAGCGTAAAGGTAAAAAGCCAACTCCATTGAACCACTTCAGTATCAATATGAGCACACGTTCCTATCCACTGGGAGCTACATGTATGCTTTCATATAGAAAGATGGACAGACAAGGAGTTTGAACTTCCAGCAACAGTAATTTACTTACACTCCTTCAATGATTAGAGAAGGAACAATTATTAGCCTCAATTAGGAAAAAAAGAGGACTGTAGGCATAAATTTTTACAACCTACCTTTAATAAGGCTCAACCTCTCCTCTCGCCCACCACCCAGCAGGGGGAGTGGGAGAGAAAAGTTATTAGGACGTGGGGGAAGAGAACCTGTGCAGCCATAGTTCTTTGGGGGTGAGCTCCATCTTCTTTCTTAGCAGTTCAGTCCCATAGCAAACACCAAATACGACTCAGCAGCTGCAGACCAGTCCTCTAGGCAGGCAGACACCAGGCACAACCCAACAGCTTCGGTCCAGTCCTCTTGGCAAGAGGATACCAGGCAGCAGTAGTTCAATCCTGAAGAAACCACCAGGTTTGTCAACAGGCCTGAGACAAGGCTGCTGAAGCTGAAAGCTGTTGCAGGGACCTCATGAGCAGTTCTTGAGTTTCTCTCAGTGGCAGCATTAACACAAGTTGAGCTCCAACAACGAAATGTAAGGCGAACCAATACATGTGTGTTTAGCAAAGAATAGCAAGGTGGAGCAAACCAAACCAAAGCTCAGTGCTCTTCTCCCACTGTCTGTGGGGTCACATTTACACTCCTCATCAGTCGTCCTTTCAAGTGTTTGCTACATCCAAACATCCATTCACCCGTGTCTGCTTCAGGAGAACAGTCTTTCACATGTCTGCTTTAGCAAGACATGACAGAGAGTTTGAACTTTCAGCAGCTAACAGTAATTTACTTACACTCCTTTCACCTGTGTGCACCAACAAACCATCATTTGACATAACTAATTTTCCAAAGAACTAGAAGTTTCCATTTTAGAGGACTCAATGTGTTTTTCTGTACGGTGTTCAAAGCTTCAAATGACAGCAGAACCTGCACCTTGTCACTGCCATTTTCTTTTATGTTTCAAGTACTGGCCCTTTGAAAGCCAAAAGTCACTACCTAGAAACCTGACAGGCTAACACTATCAGGATTTCTGAGCTACCACCATAAAACAGTCTTTTGCCAACTAAAATTGAGCCATCTAAATTATCTTTTTTTCCCCAGATTACTGTTACCATTTGTAGGGAGCAGTTCTGATGCTAAGATCCTGTTACCCAATTGGTTCTTGATCTGTCAGTAAAGAAAGCCATGGGCCAATTGCTGGGTGGAAGGGACAGGCAGGACTTCCAGGGGCCCTGGAGGCAGGGAGAGGAAGAGAGGAAAGAGGAGTTCACCATGCTTTGGAGAGAGAACTAAGATCCATGTAAGAGCTCAAAATGGAGTAGCCACACAGGCTCCTATAGGCAGTGGTCAGGGGAGTTTAACAACTGAAGTTTAGGGCATGTGAGAGAGACTGAGATAAGAAATTGGTAAGGACATGCTTTTCTAGGCAGAAGATAGTGTGTATGTGTGTGTCCCTGTCCATCCGTCCATGTGCCCATCTGCCCATGTTCATGGTGGCCAGAAGAGGGCTTCAAATTTCCTGAAGTTAGAATTACAGGCCATCCCAACATGGATGCTGGTCCCAATTTCCTACCAACTAAAACTATTAACATTTGTTTCTGATCAGAATCTTGAAGGAAACTGCTTTTCCTCACTCTCAATACAAACAAATGGCAGAGCTGGAGAGATGGCTCAACGGTTAAGAGCACTTGCTGCTTTTTTCAGAGGATAGGAGTCCAATTCCCAGCATCCATGTTGGGATGGCTCACTGTCTGTAATTCTAGCTACAGGAAATTTGAAGCCCTCTTTTGGCCACCATGAACATGAGCAGAAAAATGGATGGACAGACACGGACAGACACACACACTCACACACATACACACATGAATGCAAAATAAATCTTTAAAAAAAAAAAAAAAGGCAAGCAAATGTAGGGGGTGGTTCTGATGCTCTGATCATGAAGGAATGCCGAAGGTCAAGGTCGTGTTCCCCAATTGGTTTTTGATCAATCAATACGCTATCAGCCAATGGTTGGGTGGAAGAGGCCGGACTTCCAGATTTCCCCCAGGCAGGAGAGAAGAAAAGGATTCTCCATGCTTTAGAGGGAAAACGAGCCACCAACTATGTGAGGTCTAGGGCAGAGTGGCAGTTGGCTGCTCCCCCAACTGAGCCTGGGGTATCAGGTGGGAGATAGAAATTCAACTAAGCTGAGGGCAAATTTAGGGCGCTGAGCTAGGACTAAAGGTAACTGAGCAATTAAAGTTGAGGGAAGATTTAGGGTGCTGAGCTGGGAGTGAAAAGAAGGGTGTGCTAGCTGAGGAAGGCTTAGAAGAGCCTGGCTATTGAGCTAAAGTATATTAAAAAATAAATTAATGTGCCAGGCAGTGGTGGTGCATGCAGTAAATCCCAGTACTTGGGAGGCAGAGGCAGGTGGATTTCTGAGTTCCAGGCCAGCTTGGTCTACAGAGTGAGTTCCAGGACAGCCAGGGCTATACAAAGAAACCCTGTCTTGAAACAACAACAACAACAGCAATAATAATATGTGTGTGTGTGTGTGTGTGTGTGTGTGTGTTTCATCCACAGATCCGGGGTGGCTCCTGGTGGGGGCAGAGCTAGTAGCACAGTCTACACAGAACTTAAGAGGGTGATAGTAGAAACTACACTCTACAAGCAAATAAGCAAGAGAGGACTCACAAGCCCTAGTAAGGCCTCGTCTAGACAACCAAAGTAAAGTAAAGAAACAATATATCTATATCCCACAAGTAAACACAGGAACAAAGAGAAAGTAGCTTAGCAAAGCAATTCCTTCTTGCAAAAACCAATTCACTAAGAAACAAAACCAGGCTAACAAGTTCAGGTTTTTATTCTGACACGGGTGATATCTGTATCTTTTCCACATTGGCTGGGGTCCAATCTCACAGTCTTACCCAGCTGGCTACTTTTAAAAGAATCATGCAAAGAGAATGAAGGAAACAGGAAGGAGTCTGCTACCCCAGGCTGTCAAATTCTGGAGGGTTGGGGAGGAGCTTCCTTTGTATAAACAAATGCTGGGGAAAGTAAACAATTTGCATAAAATATTACAAGGTGGGAGAGATTAGAAGTGTGGGAGATTTGCAGAATTTTGGCCCTCAGTAGGCTGTCCACCTCTGATAGAAAAAAAGACATTTCCCCCTCACAAATAGCAAGAAACCCCAGGCAAAGAAAGCCCTGATGTCCCACTTCTTAGAAGCTTGTCAGGCTATCTGGTAACACACAGGATCAATAATAACCTGATGTGATGATCTTTACAAACACAAAAACACTTAATTTGTATTTTCTAATAGGAAGAGGATCAGAGGAAGTGGGATGCAGAACAAAGTCTAGGGAACAATTCCAAGAATGTTAACAGAAAACTGTTACTAGGTATTTTAAGTACAATGTGTCAAACTCTTAAAAAAATGTTCCCTAAGGAGTACAGACATCAGGCCGCAAAGACTGGCAGAAGTTTTTTCTAAATTTCTCTATTTGCTATAGGCTACAGGGTTTATTATTGCCACTCCAACTTATCAAATCTTTACAGGAAGCAGGTGTAGTGGTGCTATAGTCCAGTACTTGGGAGACAGAAACAAAATCTAAGTTTGAGGGCAGCCAGGGCTACACAATGAGACCCTGACTTTAAAACAACAAAAACTTTAAAGTGGCGATTCTCAACCTTCCCAAGGCTGCAACCCTTTAATACACTCCTCATGTTGTGTTGACCCCAACCATAACAATATTTTGTTGTTACTTCATAACTGTTGTGCTACTGTTATGAATCATAATGTAAGACTGATATGCTGCCCTTGTGGAGGTCACAACCCCCAGGCTGAGAACTGGTGCTTTAAAAGACCTCACTATTCAAAGCTCTCCTACACTTCTCACTAAGCAGCATACCATGCTGCTTAGCCAAGTAGTTAAGCAACATTTTAGGGGTTTCTCCCTAGTCCCAAACCAAAAGATAATCCTCTTAGGCCAGCTTTATTACTAGAACAAAAGAAAGACAAATAACCATGAAATACTTAAACCAGAATTACAGAAAAGCAGGAAGGAGAGCACAGAGGGAGTCAGGACCATTCAATAACATCCAGACTCTCAGCTCAGGACCCCACTGCCTTCCAAAAGCAGGAAGCAAAACAGATTATTTGCAATTAGCAATGTTTAAAAAAAAAAAAAGTGTACACACTACAGATTTTATTTTGCAAGATTTTTCTTGGTATATTTATTTTTACATGCAGGCATGCATGCATGTCATAAAGATTTCTTGATGAGTTTCAAATTTTAAAAGTATTTTTTTAAAACAAGTGTCTTTTAAACTGCCTGTCATGAAGTATTTCCATATATTTTTTTACGCAAGCACTGTAATAGCAACTGTAATGTTAAAAACATTAACAGATGGCTAATCCTACCTTAAAAGCTCTCATTCAGATCCCATTTTGCCTTGATTCAGTGCTACATTCTGTGCTGTTATGAATAATATCTAACAGAGGCAGCAGCAGCCAACAAGCACAGCTGCCCTCACTCAGCCTAAGGTGCTATAAGAATCACACCCGCCTATTAATCTCCAAAGGACTTCACAGCCATAAAGGCATGTGTAGAGTATAAAAGAAAATATGGTATGCTCACCAGCACTCAGAAGTACACATAGCTCTCTCCAATACAAGATGCAGAACTAAGCCCTACACACACACACACACACACACACACACACACACACACACACCAGACTTGGCCCTGGAATGGAATTTCTGGGGAAAATGTCCGTTCCTAAAATATTTTCTCTACATAATACTGCCTGAAGCAAATATCTGGTGGAGAAAAATTAACATAGGTGACAGCTACCAACTCTATAATTAGGTCTAAACTTGAAGATGCTTAGGCCTGGGGGTATATAACTACTGAGTTCAATCCACACTGCCAAGAACTAAAGATAAATAAAATCTACTGCCTTGAACAAGAGTCCCTGCTAAGGTGACACACAGATATCTTAACATTTTCAGGCGGCATCTTGGGGAAGAGAGAAAAAGAAGCAGTAAAAATTATAAAAAGATTCTTTTAAAAGAACAAATAAAGTATCCTAAAGTACTCTAGCCTGGTGGTGCAGGGGTTTAATTCCAGTGTGAGGGAGGCAGAAGCAGCAGTTAGAGCTCTGGGACTTGGAGACCAGTTTGGTCTACATAGCGAGTTCCAGTCCAGCCAGAGCTATGGTGAGATACTGTCTCATAAGAAAAAGGAGGGAGGTAAAGTAAGGCTGGGATTAAAAACAGGAAGCACTATATTAAGGGAAAAGTGCTTAATCACTGTGCTACATGAGTGTTTAATCTAAAACATTATGCAGCATCAGAGTGTTCAGTCACAGGCTGAGCTGCTCAGAGCCTTAGCCTTGTGTCATATGGCCAGCCCTACAGCCCTTTCCACAGCTGACTGGTCTAGCACAGGACACCCTTGCCAGGGGCCTTCTACATAAAGAGGCCAGAGAGAAAACAACGGCTGAAGTGGATGGATTCATGAAGGGGAAAAATGAAAACGGGTTAGAGAAGTGAGACCAGAAGCTAAGAGTGAGCAGGAGAGAGGTACTCAGGACCACCAGGAAGGAAGGAAGAGGCACAGCACAGAATCATGCAGCACAGGAGAGCAGATGCTGGCTGGTAGGGATGGCCATTTCTGCAGCTTCCTAGCTCTTTCATGAGAATCCCTTTTTATCAGGGTGGATGGAGAGAACTGTAAAACCTGGAGGGCAAGGAACAAGGACACAAATAAATGAATAAGGGAATTTATAGTTTTCCCCTATAGTAAAATGGGTGTTTCAAGATCGTTAGCACTGGAAGCCTGAGATAGAAGAGTCCCTGGAATCTATCTGTTCACTATTGTAGACATGGGGAAAGGAAAACTGCAGAGAAAGCAAAGCTAAGGTCATGCAGATGGTGGCAGAACAGGACAAGAACCAAGGTTGCCACCTTCTGTGGTTCTCTCTGTCTCCTCTACTGCACTCAGTAACACCAGGAGAAACATTTTCTTCAAAATGAGTGTTTCTGCCACACATTTTAAGGTTAATCAGAAGTGCTTACACGCATATGCCTTCTTCCACAGTTCCCAGTTATTAAGTGTTACGGTTCTAGCCATCATTACAAGGCTTCCCTTTCCCTAAGGTATTACACAGTCAAACCATCAGCCCACCAGCTCCACTGTTCCATTCAACTGTACATTCAAAACAATCGTTACTCAGTTATTACACATAGTGCACAATAGTGTCTCAACTCAAAGTAGTACATACAGGGCAGACACCTTAAATGAAAAGGAAATTCAGTTAAAGATTTCCTTGAAAGCCCAGTGTCAATAACATTGAGAAAGCAAGGGTAAAAACAACTGACAGAACCTGAATACGCTGACATCATCCCTAATCAGATTTACTACATTCATTCAATGCATCTCCAGAACAAAAACTACAACTTGGGAACAGAAATCCTAAGTGGGTGCTGGGTGATGGTGGCTCATGCCTTCACTCCCAGAACTAGAGAGGCAGAGGCAGGAGGATCTCTGAGTTTGAGGCCAGCCTGGTCTACAGAGTGAGTTCCAGGACAGCCAGGGCTACACAGAGAAACCCTGTCTTGAAAATGAAAGAGAAGAGGGGTGGGTAGAGAGAGAAACGACTGAAGCAGTGAGAAACAGTACAGAAAGTTGACATGGGGGAAAAGCTGCAAAGGACCTGGATCTGACTGACAAAGCCTTTAATCTCCTTTTAAGGGTTTCCTATGGGACCAGGCTAGGGAGGTGGGGGAGGTGAGTGAGTCCTTGTACAGTATCTCCAGAGCTGATCCCCAGGAAAGCAGAGTCATCAATTCCCTTAGAACATTCTCAGCCATCTTAAAAGGGGGGAAATTAAGAAGCCAGCATATCTTAAGGAATTCTTTGCATATAAGGAGTAAAATTTAAAGTGAACACACAACCTAGAGTGCTAATGACTAACCAGACGTCCACACACTTCGAATCACATTCAAAACATTTTTTCATCAACAGAAGATCTCAAGGTGTAATCGTTTATTATTCACAAATTAACAACATTAACAACTTAAAACTAAGTGTGATCTCCAGCGGCTGGATGAAACAAATCGGCTTGGAGCCATTGATTAGCCTGAATGAAGCAGCAGGCAGCAGGATGCCAAGAGTTCGAATCCTGACTGCCTGGCCATTCAATTGCCACCGCCTGCACCTACAGCAGATAAAGTTCCCCCTCATCAATCTTCCAGGAGAAGAGTATGGCAGGTTCAAAAGGCATTTCACGTCCTTCTCCTAACGAGAAAACTGGGCTGCCAAGAGCGGGGCAAATATGAGCGCGGCCACGGCGACTGTCCATCCTCGCAGAGCACCGCGGAGCACGGCCCCGCGGACGAGGCTGTCAAAGTAGCTAAGCCGGGGCCGTAGGGACACCGCCTCCCGCCTCCCCTATCTCCTCCGTCTTACCTGGCCTGCTGGTTTCCTGTCAATCACATGGATCGCCGCCCAGGGGCTCATAAACTGAAGCTACAGCCACAGTCCGCCGCGGGCGTCAACGCGCCGCAACAGCCTCCGGGCCAGAACGGAGGTAGGACCGAGAGCGCTCGGGGACTCTACTCCCCGTTTCCGCTCCGCCTCCCGGCCGCCCTTCCCCCACTCTAGGGCCCAGGGCCCGCTGCGCGCGGCATTGTGGGGGATGTAGTCCTGCATTGCGGAGAGGCGGCACGTGCTCTTGGACCCAGGGCTCAGGGAGACGCGGTTACTTAGCAACTAAGAGGCGCAGCAGCTGCAATGCTTCAAAGAAAACGCAGCATCCTATTCTCCACTAGTAGTGAAGCATCCTACTACCTACCTTCCACTAGAAAAGAACCTCTAATACTGTCGTCTGACACTAGAGGGCATCCTAGTGTTGGAGAGTCCTGTGTGCCCATTGTGCCCCTGAAGGTCTCACCCAGGGCAGTAGGATAAAAAAAATAAATAAAAGGACTAAAGATTAATAGAAACAAACTATCCTTTTCTGGGGACTAGAGACCTAGCTCTACAATTCAGACAGTTTGCTGAGAGACCAGAAGGCCAGAGTTTGATTCCCAGTTCCCACATCAAGAGGTTCATAATCTCTTGGAACTCCAGTTCCAAGGGGTCCCATGGGCTTCGGGCCTCTGCAGACCTCAGCACACTCACACACAATTACATGAATAAAAATAAAGTATTCTTAAGATACTCTTGTCACGGATGGTATAATTATGTATACACACGAAATACAAAACAACTTGTAGACAAATTATTACAATTATTAAGAGTTTGACGGTGGCTGGAGAGATGGCTGAGCAGTTAAGAGCACTGACAGCTCTTCCAGAGGCCCTGAGTTCAATTCCCAGCAACCACATGGTGGCTCACAAGCACCTGTAATGGGATTTGATGCCCCTTTCTGGTGTATCTGAAGACAGCTACAGTGTACCCATAAGTACAATAAACAAATCTTTAAAAAAAATAAAAAATATTTTGACAGAGTGTGGAGAGCTTTTTGGGGCTGCTTGGCAGGAATTTGACATTGGGCCAGGACAAGGAAGTGGACTTCAGGCAGGAATCTAATTTTATGCTAGAACAAAGAAGTAGGCTTCAGGCAAGAATGTGACTTTGGGCTAGGACAGGGAAGTAGGCTCAGATATCTTGGTCATCCTGATAAGCCCTTAGAGACAGTGATTAAGGAACTTTGTTTATTGCCTTGCTTGTCATTTGACTATTTGTGTTTATTGTACAGCTTGACCTTATTACTTGCATGTAATTAAAATGGTATAAAAGCAGACTGGGGAAAAAATAAACCTGCCTCAGCCTCAGAACTGGCTGGGTAATGCTACAATGTTGTCTAATTGTCTTTTTTCTTTTTAATCCTGGATCCTGCACTGGAGAACCTGTTGACTGACTGAGCTGGCTTGGTCAACAAAGTTAATATATTTTTAAAAAATCAAGGACTTTGGGGCTTGGGCATACAGCTTAGTGGTAGAACACTTGCCTAGCATACATATGGCCCTGATTAAATGTCCAGCACACCCAAAAATTACATGCTAAAAATTCAAATTGGACTGGAAAGATGGCTTAGTGGTTAAGAGCACATGCTGTTCTTAGAGAGCACTCGGATTCAGTTCCCAGAATCCACATGGTGGCTCACAACCATCTGTCACCCCAGTTCCGGATATCTGACAGTCTTCTTCTGGCCTCACCAGGGATATAGCTGGTACACTAAGGTAAGTGCAAGCAAAACACCCGTACTCATAAAAGTCTCTCTCTGCGTCCCTCTCAGTCTTTGTTCCTCTGTCCCTCTCTCTGTAGCTCTGTTTTTCTGTCTCTTTCTCTCTCTCTCTCTCTCTCTCTCTCTCTCTCTCTCTCTCACACACACACACACACACACACACACACCTCAAAAAACAAAACAAAACAGGGGGATCTGAAGATCAAGCACAGCCTGGGAAAGACAGTTTTAATAGCAACAAACAAAAGACAAGCCTTAGAGTGGAGTGAGACCCATGAAATATATAAATCAAGAAAGGCCTTGTATTCAGAATGTATAAAGAATTTTAATCACAAAAAAGGAAGAATCAAGGACAAAACACAGAGTTCCATCCTAGAATGCCAGCGTGTGTAAAGGCTTAACACCCTGTGTGAGGATAGTTTGATCCTCCACACCAGGGGGTTGGGGGGAGAAGGAAAGAGGGACTGAAACAGGCCCCTAACTAAGGAGAAAAAAATTATGTAACCAGTTCACAAAATGGAATAATCTGGACACAAATGCTCTGTGCTCTCTAACGCTGCTAGCCGTATATTACCCTTGAGGACCTGCAATGTAGTTAGTCTGAATTAGGATGAAGTGTAACAGCAAGCCACCAAATAGATCCTGAAGATTTGCTACATAAGAAAGAATGTAGATATCAACCAGGATTTTGAACTGTTGACTACTGTCTTAGTCAGGGTTTCTATTCCTGCACAAACATCATGACCAAAAAGCAAGTTGGGAGGAAAGGGTTTATTCAGCTTACACTTCCATGCTGTTGTTTATCACCAAAGGAAGTCAGGACAGGAACTCATATGGAGCAGGAACCTGGAGGCAGGAGCTGATGCAGAGGCCATGGAGAGATGTTACTTACTGGCTTGCTTCCCCTGGCTTGCTCAGCTTGTTCTCTTATAGGACTCAGGACTACCAGCCCAGGGATGGCACCACCCACAGTGGGCCCTGCCCCCTTGATCACTAATTGAGAAAATGCCTTACAGCTGGCTCTCATGGAGGCATTTCCTCAAGGGAGGCTCCTTTCTCTGTGATAACTCCAGCTTGTGTCAAGTTGACACAAACCAGCCAGTACGACTATAAATGTTAAATGTTTTATGTAAATTTAGTTAAGTAAATGCACTGACAAAATTTATCTTTGTGTGTGTGTTCATCATGCAACAAAATCTTCATTGACATTTTAAACAGAGGTTAGACTAATACTGAAATTTATCATTTCTAAATTTAAGTCAGGACAAATGACTATAGTGCAGAGTAAAACCATCGATGCCTACAAGGAGTGCAAACTGAAGAAATAACAGCTACCCCTCAGGTGGAGGATGAGTTACAGAGTTGGCTCTTTAGATACTGTAGCCAGAAAGAGGGTAGCCATCTTCTAGCTGCTTGCCCATAAGGATGAGCCTCTGCTGGTCTAAGGGAGTGCTTTCCTTATCCTGGCTCTTGGGTCTTGGCCTTCACATTTTTTAAAGACAGGGTCTCCATATATAGCACTGGCTGTCATAGAACTCACATAGGCTCCTGAGAGCTATGATTGAAGGCACAAGCCTGTTACAGGATATTTAAATCTGTTTCTAGCTAGGGTGTGGCTCAGCTTTAGCATATACCTTTAATGCTTCTGCGTGGAATACAGACACACCCCTAGTACTCACCTTCGATCCCAAACAATGAAGGTAAAGTTAGTTTGTAGAAAGAAGCACTGAGTTTGAAAGTGATGACTGAGTGGCAGAGAAAGATTTGACAGAATAGAGCTCTCATGAGAAGACAGAGAAAAGGGGAGCTACTTAAGGGAGAGATGGACAATACAGAAGAAGAGAGTCCAGTACAGGAATACAGTTGAGTTCATGGACAGCAGTAGAGTGGAATTGAGAGGGAGCAGCACAGAGGGAGAAGAAGGAGAGTGTTACCAGGAGAGTTTTACAGAGACAGATTGAAGAGAGAACAACCTAGACACAGGTAAAGACAGAATGAGAAGGAGCCCGAAGATTAGAAAAGACTGTTAGAGTTAGTTTGAGGCCAAGCCAAGCAATACCAAGGCAGAGAGAAAAGCCAGATTGAATCAGTCAACTGGGAGACAAGTTTGAGCCAGAACAGCTGAGTTGACCAGGTAGCCAGAGCTCAGAAAGAACCAGGAAGGGGTAAGCCTATTCAGCAGCAAGTTTCAGAGGTTGAAAACATTCTAGGCCTAGATTAGATTTCACAGAGGCTAGAAGCTTCCCGGACTAGGCCTAGGTTAGCGGAGGGAAGCAGTGAGCCTTTAAGATGACAATTAGAACAAGCTAATGAAAGTTACCCTTGTTTATGCCACCTAAGTAGCCATCACATTCTTTATAGTGTCAAAAGACTGCCTCCAGCGTGACGATGGTCTTCCAGACAGGCTCTTCACAAAGATTTCTGTTTTTCCCTTTCAACAGATGTGATGAAACCACAAGTCACCAATCAAATTGAAACACCATGATACCAGCAACATAGAACCTGACAAACCCATCCATCATTGCAAATTACTTAGCATATAATTAGATAATATTATAAAATATAATATATATTAGTTGTTCAAGAGAATTAAATCAGAGTGGAAGCCATGCCTTTCCAGAATCCAAGATAAAAATCACAGCCGGCCACCTTCCTCAGCAAGAGAATAAGGCTAAACCGGGCAGTGGTGGCGCATGCCTTTAATCCCAGCACTTGGGAGGCAGAGGCAGGCAGATTTCTGAGTTCGAGGCCAGCCTGGTCTACAGAGTGAGTTCCAGGACAGCCAGGGCTACACAGAGAAACCCTGTCTTGAAAAACCAGAAAGAGAGAGAGAGAGAGAGAGAGAGAGAGAGAGAGAGAGAGAGGAGGCTAGTCCACATCAAGCTAGCACAAAAACCAGCTGTGAGTTTAATCACGTGTTCTCCAAGAAAAAGAGCTAGGAAGCCAACTGGGAAGGAGGTAAAGTTGGAGTTTTACTTCCATTCTTGTCTTGTTTATTTGTTTGAAATTGAGACAGGCTCTTACATACCCCAGGTTGACCTCAAATTTGCTTTGTGCTCATGATGACCCAAGAGTTGGGATTACAGGTATACACCAGCATGGGTTTTTTGGTTTGGTTTGGTTTGGTTTGGTTTGGTTTAGTTTGATAATTGAATTCAGGATCTTAGACATGTGAGGCAAGCACCTAACCAATTGAGCCATATCCTCAGCCACACTGTTCTTGTTCCTAAGGCAGAGCATGATGCTTGGGCCATATCTCTCAGATTTGCAGACACCAGGCAAAGGACTCGGGACTACACCTGCAGGGAATCTGTCCTGAGGGTAGCAGTGACTCTTTACTGGAATTGGGGAACCCTATGGTTGGAGATAGAGAAGCTGGTAGCAAAGGCAGGCTGTGAATGACTGCACAGGCCTCAAAAAGCAGAGACAGGAAGGTCACATGTTTGAGAACTACGAGGGTTACATAATACTTTTGAAGGCCAAGCTGAGGGACTTAGTCACAAAGAAATTTTTTAAAAGGGCTGGGCTATCACTCAGTGTAAGAATACTTGTCTAGCAGGAGTGGGGGTCTTAGTTTTAACCCCTTACACACCACACACACACACACACACAGCAGAAGTGAAGTCAGACTCCCTGGACAAGGCCTGGGCCTGCAGCCCAGTAACTATGCTCTGGTTTTTCCCATACTGGTTTCATCACAGGAATGAACCCTGGTCCTCCCCATTTTGATGAATTTGGGATATGAGAAGTACCTGCTGTCTATGAAAAAACCCTTAAAACAGATTCAGTTTTTATTTATTTAGTAAATCCCGAGGATTAGTTGGTACATTTATAATAACACTTACAAGGGCTGCAGCTATGTTTAGTGGCTAAGAGCACACATTGCTCTTCCAGATGACCTGAGTTCAATTCCCAGAACCCACATCAGGTGGCTTACCATCACCTGTAACTCCAGCTCCAGGGAAATCTGATGCCTCTACACTCCAAGAGCAGCTGCACTCACATGCACACACATACATACATACATACATACATACATAATTTAAAAATAAAAATCAATTTTATTAAAAAATTTTATTCAGATTCCCACATTCCAATGCACTCCCCACTGTGCTTGACTCAGTGAATCCTGAAGCAGGATAGATAGTCTTTTAGCAGAACAGATAGAGGCAGCCTTGAAACCCAAGTCCCCATCAGCTCTACCAAGAAGAACTCTCAATTCTGAATATCTATGCTCCAAATGCAAGGGCACCCACATTCATAAAAGAAACTTTACTAAATCTCAAAGCACACATTGCACCTCACACAATAATACTGGGAGACTTCAACACCCCACTCTCATCAATGGACAGATCTTGGAAACAAAAACTAAACAGAGACACAGTGAAACTAACAGAAGTTATGGACCAAATGGATTTAACAGATATCTATAGAACATTTCATCCTAAATCAAAAGAATATACCTTCTTCTCAGCATCTCATGATACCTTCTCCAAAATTGATCATATAATTGGTCACAAAACAAATCTCAACAGATATAAGAAGATTGAAATAATCCCATGCCTCCTATCAGATCACTACAGATTAAGGCTGGTCTTCAATGGCAACACAAAAACAACAGAAAGCCCACATACACATGGAAGCTGAACAACGCTCTACTCAATGGTAACTTTGTCAAGGAAGAAATAAAAAAAGAAATTAAAGACTTCTTAGAATTTAATGAAAATGAAAGTACATCATACCCAAACCTATGGGACACAATGAAAGCAGTGTTAGGAGGAAAACCCATAGCTCTGAATGCCTCCAAAAAGAAACTGGAGAGAACAAAACCTAGCAGCACAACAGCACACCTGAAAGATCTAGAACAAAAAGAAGCCAATACTCCCAAGAGGAGTAGAAGGCAGGAAATAATCAAATTAAGGGCTGAGAAAGAAATTAAGGAAATGACACCCTTCACAATGGTCACAAACAATATAAAATATCTTGGTGTGACTCTAACCAAACAAGTGAAAGATCTGTATGACCAGAACTTCAAGTCTCTGAAGAAAGAAATCGAAGAAGACCTCAGAAGATGGAAAGACCTCCCATGCTCATGGATTGGCAAGGTTAAATATAGTAAAAATGGCCATCTTACCAAAAACAATCTACAGATTTAATGCAACCCCCATCAAAATTCCAACTCAATTCTTCATAGATTTAGAAAGAGCAATTCTCAAATTCATTTGGAATAACAAAAAAACCCAGGATAGCAAAAACTATCCAAACAATAAAATAAAACAATAAAAGGCCTTCTGGGAGAATCAGCCTCCCTGTCCTCAAGCTGTACTACAGAGCAGTAGTGATAAAAACTGCATGGTATTGGTACAGTGACAGGCAGGTAGATCAATGGAATAGAATGGAAGACCCAGAAATGAACCCACACACTTACAGTCACTTGATCTTTGACAAAGGAGCTAAAACCATCCAGTGGAAACAAGACAGCATTTTCAACAAATGGTGCTGGTTCAACTGTCGGTCTACATGTAGAAGATTGCAAATTGATCCATGCCTACCTCCCTTTACAAAGCTCAAGTCCAAGTGGATCAAGGACCCCCACATAAAACCAGATACACTGGATCTAATAGAAGAGAAAGTGGGGAAAAGTCTGGAACACAAGGGCACAGGGGAAAAGTTCCTGAACAGAACACCAATGGCTTATGCTCTAAAACCAAGAATCGACAAATGGGACCTCATAAATTGCAAAGCTTCTGTAAGGCAAAGGACACTGTCAATAGGACAAAATGGCAACCAACAGATTGGGAAAAGATCTTTACCAATCCTACGTCCAATAGAGGGCTAATATCCAATATATACAAAGAACTCAAGAAGTTAGACTCCAGAAAACCAAATAACCCTATCAAAAAATGGGGAACAGAACTAAACAGAGAATTCTCAACTGAGGAAACTCGAATGGCCAAGAAGCACCTAAAGAAATGTTCAACATACTTAGTCATCAGGGAAATGCAAATCAAAACAACCCTGAGATTTCACCTCACCAGTCAGAATGGCTAAGATCAAAAACTCAGGTGACAGCAGATGCTGGAAAGGATGTGGAGAAAGAGGAACACTCCTCCATTGCTGGTGGGAATGCAAGTTGTTACAACCACTCTGGAAATCAATTTGGTGGATCCTCAGAAAAATGAACATAATACTACCTGAGGACCCAGCTATACCACTCCTGGGCATAAACCCAGAACATGCTCCAACATGTAATAAGGACACATGCTCCATTATGTTCATAGCAGCCATATTTATAATAGCCAGAAGCTGGAAACAACCCAGATGTCCCTCAACAGAGGAATGGATACAGAAAATGTGGTACATTTACACAGTAGAATACTACTCAGCTATTAAAAACAATGACTTCATGAAATTTGCAGGCAAATAGATGGAACTTGAAAATATCATCTTGAGTGAGGTAACTCAGTCACAAAAGCACAAACATGGTATGTACTCACTGATAAGCAGATATTAGCCTAAAAGATCAGAACACCCACGATTCAATTCACAGCAACTACTGGACTGAGCTTGGGGTCCCAGATGGAGGAGTTGGATAAGGGACTGAAGGAACTGGGAGAGTTTGCAGCCCTATGGGGAGGGAGCAACAGTATCAACTGGTCAGGCCCCCTGGTGCTCCCAGAGACTGGATCACCAACCAAAGAATGCATATGGAGAGGCCCATGGTGCTGGCCACATATGTGGTAAGGAGGGTCCTGTTGACCATCAGTCCCAGTAGAGGCTGTTGGACTTGAGAGCATTAGATGCCCCAGTATAGGGTATTGCCAGGGAGGGAAGAGGGGAGTGAGGAGGGGAATACCCTCATAGAGGCAGGGGGAGGGGGAATGGGATAGGGGGTTTTCAAAGGGGAGACCTGGAAAGGAGAAAACATTTGAAATGTAAATAAAGTATTAAATAAAAATAAAAATTTTTTAAAAATTCTATTCAAATTCCCACATTCCAATGCACTCCCCTGTTGGGAGCCGCCTGAGCACCCACATCCGCCATTACAAGCTGGCGCCTACATCTGGCCGAGGACAAGTTGTAAACAGGCTAGTGCGCATGCACCTGGTAATTTTCCACCTCAGAGTCTCAGCCTCTCTCGTGGCGGCATCTGGCCTGGTGTGCGGGAGCCAATGGGGAAGCTCCATGTCCCAGGCAAGCGCTGTGACCCATATAAAGGGCGGGTGTTCTATTGTTCTGGGTCTCCACTCGTGGCAAGCTTACGCTCTCCCTCTCAAGATGCATTAAAGCTTTACTGCAGAAGGATCCTATGTGTGCCGCATCGTTCTTGCTGGCGAGACCATAGCGCGGGACACTCCCCACTGTACTTGACTCAGTGAATCCTGAAGCAGGATAGTCTTTAAGCAGAACAGAGAGAGGCGGCCTTGAGCAAGTCCCCATGCCCCATCTATTCCCACCCACACCATGTCAGCAGCTCTCTTGGATTCCACAAAAAGTGAGAGGGAAGGAAGAAGAAGAAGAAAATTTGGCAGGCATTAACTATACCATCTCTTCATTTGGCTGAGGATAAACAGGATTTAGACTCTCAGTTTGCATTCAAATAATATCCTCTATTCAAACACTGGATTGACTGCCCAGTGTTATGCTGGTGCCTCGGAGAACACAATGCAAGCACAAACAGGCCCACACTTTTTGACTTTTCCAAGGAGGCTAAGATAACATGTCCAAAAGAAAAGCAAACAACAAAAATACAAGACATTATTAAGTGATGCAGTATTGATAATACTGTATAAATTCAAGGTTATGCAATGTGTATAATGCAATAGCAGATGTTAGATAAAGTTCAATTATATTAAGAAAACTGTTAAATCTGGGACCCTACTGTTAATGGGTATAAGTTAATGACTTGTGTCAGTCAGGGTTCTCCAGAGAAACAGAACTTATATAATGAATCTATGTACAGAAAAACAAGAATTTGTTTGTTTGTTGAGACAAGGTTTCTCTGTGTAGTCCTGGCTGTCCAGACCAGGCTGGCCTAGAACACACAGAGACCTTCCTGAATCTGCTATCCCAGTGCTGGAATTAAAAGTGTGCTCCAACAACACCCTAGTAAAAACAGGATTTGTTAGAGTGGCTTACAAGTTATCGTTGACTATTACAACCAAGGCTGTCTCCCAATAGAAAGTACAGGCTGGATGTCTCTGCTGGTCTTTGGTATACACCAGAATTCTGAAAAAGAAGGCTCTAATACCAGTAAAGAAATCAACTTGGCAGCAAGAACAAGGGCAAGCAAGCAAAAGTTGAGTGTTTTCTTCTTCCGTGTCCTTTTACAGGTTGCCAGGAGAAGGTATGGCCCAGTTGAAGGTAAATCTTCCCATCTCAAAATGTCCAGACTCAAGCCTGGTGTCGTCAGTCCCAGCACAGGCAGATCACTGAGTTTGAAGCCAGCCTGGTCTACAGAGTGAGTTCCAGGACAGCCAGGGTTACACAGAGAAATCTTGTCTCAACAACAACAAAAACAAACAAGCAAGCAAACAAACAAAAAAACCCAAAACCAACCAACCAACAACAAAGCACCAACATGAAGTGGAAACTTAAGGGTTCTTTGGAGACACAGTTGTGTTGGAAGATGTTTTGCTGGGGCAAACACGTGAAGGAGTGTTTTCCTGAAGTGGATACAGGTGAAAGACTAAGGCAGACTTGTGAAGGAACATTTCACTGAAGCAGACACAGGAGAGAGGATTTTCTGTTAAAGCAAATGCTTGAAATGTGATGGAGTCTTGGCTTACAACAGCTATGTATTGGTCCGCCCTACATTGTGTAGTTGAGCTCCATTGATGCCATAGAAAGAAGCACACCAAAAAATCTTCTGGTGGTGTGCTGCAGTTTCTTGCTGCTTCTGTGGACTCAGGGTAATTGACAGAGTGATGTCAGCTGAGACAGATGCATGTGCTGAGGCCAGACCAGTGAAGGACACATGATGTTTGGAAGGTATAAAAGGGCTCAAGGGACAGTGACAGAGGCTGAGCTTGGCTTGCTCATGGAGCTAGCTGTGCAATACTTGTTGGTCTCCAGTCTTCACTGATCTTCACTTCCCTGAAAGAGGCACAGCAGAGAACATCTGATATTCCTCCTGGTCCCTCCTGCTGACTCATGCCTTGTGCTATCCTGATTCTACCTAACTGGACTGCTGGGCTTCCCGTGAAATATTTTCAAGTAGATCGAGCTGCTGCTGCTAACTTGTAAACTGAACTGCTGATCTCCAGACAACACAGACAGGAGTTGCTCCAAAGAACCTTTCTAAACAGGTCCACCACCACCCCCATCCTTTCTTTTCCACTACCTCTGGTGGGTGGTGGGCTACAAGGGAGGTTAAAGTGTTTTAAGAACCATCATTTAAAATAGGATTTGAAAAAAATTAAAGTTACACAAACAGAAACAATTGCAGACTTAGGGTGGGTCTTTGCACTTCAAATAGTTCAATTCAATTTTAGTTAATTCCAGTTATAATCAAATTGATAGCCAAAAAATAGCCATCACAGAACTCAATCAAAATGTTTTATTTTATGCTGAAAGAAATGCTTTTCCTCCCCTCCCTAGAGATAAGGCCAACCGGCCAGCAGCTATTCTCTGTCAACAAAGGCTCTCCCAAACAACAATGGCCCTGGAATGAAAGAAATGCTTTTCCTCCCCTCCTCCCCACTCCGGAGATAAGGCCACCAAGTTAGCAGATATTCCCGGTGGGACAGACATTCCTCCCCTCCCTAGAGATAAGGCCAACTGTCCAACTCAGGCTGTGACCAGAATCTGCCTCAAGAATGTATAAAAGGTGTGAGCTTTGAGAATTCGGGGTCGCCTCTGTCTCGTGTGCAGGACGACCCTAATGCAATGGAAATAATAAACCTCTTGCTGATTGCATTGATCTCGATCTCCGTGTCTTTGCGAGGGGGAACTACTGGTAGTTGCAACCTTTGGGTCCAACAATGCAACCTATAAAGACCTATAAAAATCTATAGAAATACACGGTGGCTGTTATGGAATTTGTGACCTCCTGGGAAAAGACCATAGACTCAACCCAATTATAATTAAAAGACTTATTGATTAGTTGCTAGCAGGACTATCTCTAAGCCAAATTTGAGATTGCCATGAAGGTGGAGGAAAAACCACACCAAGACCTTCAATATCTATGCAAGCAAGAAAAACCCTGTTCTGTTCTGCCAAGTTAAGTGGTTAAGGAAACTCAACACAGTTTTTAGGTATCTGTGTAAGCAAGTCACAGAAGCAAAAAAAAAAAAAAAAAGCAGTTGTCATAAGTAACAAGCAGATAGTCATAGCTGTACATTTTTGGGTGGGGGTCGCTGAGTCAGGATTACCGGGAATTTTGTAAGGGTCTATAATTCACCAAAGAATGGTACCCCAGACTCAAATAGTATGCAAAAGCAAAGAGCATTGTATTCTGCAGAAGTCCAGTATGTGGGGAGTCTACTATTTACCAAGATGGAGATGCCCAGGTAAGCTCACAGGACCATTTTAAAACACATTAGGGGAATTCCAGAGAGAGGTGGGGGACTTTTATATTGATTGGTTGGCTCCATCTCTAGGAGAATGGGGTCACTGGGATTGGCTAGGGCTCTGGAGACATTCCAGAACGGTTGCTGGGGGGAAGGGGGAACAGCTGGAAACTGTTGCCCTGCCCTTAAGCCAGGTGACAGGGAAGCTTCTGATGACTTCCTTTGGTGATGAACAGCAGCATGGAAGTGTAAGCTGAATAAAACCTTTCCTCCCCCACTTGCATCTTGGTCGTGATGTTTGTGCAGGAATAGAAACCCTGACTAAGACAAACACCAAGCAAAGTTCTTGGCTGGGTTTCTCTCAGCAAAACAAAGATCATCAAAGACACAAGATCACAAGCCTTACACAGCTAGCTCTATCAACAAGCCTAGCTCCTCCCACATCACTGTCCATCAAATCCTGTTTATACCCTCCAAACATCATGTGTCCTCTATGGGTCTTGCCTCAGCACATGTGTTTGTCTCAGCTGGCATCATCTGCCAATAACCCCAAGTCCATAGAAGCAACAAGAAACCAGTGTTTCCTGTAGCAAATTCTGTCTCCTATGTCTATTTCAGTAAAACATTCCTTCAGGAGTCTGCCTTTGTCTTCCACCTGTGTCTACTTCAGGAAAACACTCCATCATGTGTTTGCCCCAGCAGAACACCTTCCAACACAACTGACTTTCCAAAGAATACTCAAGTTTCTACTTTAGGGCCCCCTTGAGTATATATCCCAGATAGGTGACAATGTTGGGCCTTCTTAGAAGACACTTCATAGCCAAGTTGATTCAGCTACTGTAGCATGTCTCATGTGGCCTCCTGGCATGTCTCCAGGTCAGAGGCCACAATCAGGATGTCATACATACTGGAGCACAGTTATTTGGGGGTGGGCCAATGGATACTCATTGGATATCTCATGTAGAGCCTCATAAAAGATGGTGGGTGAGTTCTTAAATCCTTGAGGCAGGCATGTCCAGGTCAGTTGTCCATTGAAGCCTCTCTCCAAGTCTTGCAAATAGAGGCTGGCTTTTTAGTACTAGAGGTAGGCTAAAGAAGGCATCCCTCAAGTCAAGCATAGTATACTTTGTGTGCTTGGGAGGGAAGCTGCTCAGCAGGGTGTACAGGTTTGGAGCTGTAGGATGGATGTCTTCCACCCATTTATTTACCTCCCTTCTATCCTTCACAGGCTGATAGTCATTCCAATAGGGCTTCTTGACCAGAAAGATGGGGGTATTCCATTCTGATTGGCAAGGAATCAGAATCCCTGCTTCCCAGTGCTAGTTAATGTGAAGGGTCATCCCTGTTCTGGCTTCTCTGGACATAGAATATTGCCTGATTCAGGCTAGGGTAGCCCCAGCCTTTAATTGGACTAGAACCAGGGCCTGATGATGGGCAAATCCCAATGGATTTTTTTCTGCCCAGACCTCAGGGACTTCTGCCAGAAACCTCTGAAATAACAGGCTTGGAGATAGGGCTGGTTGAGGAACAATTTGTAGTCTTCTTCTAGGGCCAAGGTCAGAACATGGATAGGGCCATCCTTATCCACTTCCACTCCCTCTGAGCCAAAATGAATTTGGGATCCCATTTTGTGGAGGAGATCTCTCCTCAGCATGGAGTATGGGCATCCAGGGATGACAATAAATGAGTGGGTTATCTGTCTACCTCCAAAGTCCACCTTTCTTCAGGTAGTCCATGGATAGGGCTTAGTGCCAGTTGCCCCTTGCACCCATTTTTTTTTATTTGACAATGACCCTAACTATTTTTTCAAAACAGAATGTTGTACCCTGTGTCCACCAGAATGTCTATAGGCTTCCTCTCCACCTTTAGGGTCACCCAGGGCTCACATGGAGGGGGGTTGAGCCCTGACACCCTCAGTCATCTAGTTCTTCTAATTCCAGAGCTTTTGGGCCTGCTCTCTATGATTCTTAGGGCACTCATGCTTCCAAAGGCCTTTTCCCTTGCAATAGACACATCGGTTCCTCTCTAATGGAGGACAGGCTTTTCCTTCAGTGGGGGATGGCTTACCTTTTGTTCCTTCCAAGAGCTAGGTTTTTCAGCTCTCTCTCATCAGGACTGCCTCAGCTCGTGGCATTGAGAAGCACTTTCACCAGTCCTCCGGTCTATCGATCTTCAGGGGTCTCCTGGTTGTTGAAAACCTTCTCAGTTATGGCTACTAACTCAGTCAGTTGCTTACTCACAAAGTCATCCAGGCACTGAAACTTCCAATGGATGTCAGGGGCAGCTTGTTTAACAAAAGCCATTGTTTACAGCATACTGATGCTCTCTGACTTCTGGGTCAAAAGGATGCAGGTCCTATAGGCTTCAAAAAGTCTTCTAGAAATTCTCTGCGGCTCTCATTCTTTTCCTCCATCACTTTGCTTATCTTAGATAAGCCTGGCCATCTGGTGGCCCCTTGAAGTCCCCCCATCAGAATCTGGTGGTAGACTCAGAGCCTCTCCCTACCTTCAGCAGTGTTAAAATCCCAACTGGGTCAAGGAAAGCTGCACAATATCAGCCTGGACTTTGGAGGTCAGCCTATTCGCTCCCATAACCAATTTCCAGGTGGCTCCCACTATCTTCTTTCTCTCTTCTGTCAAGAAGAGGACCTGGAGCAGTTGCTAGCAGTCATCCCAGGTGGGCTGATGAGTCAGCATGATTGAATCTAGAAGACCTGTGAGAGCTGATGGTCTTTCTAAAAATGGGGGGTTCTTCAAATTCCAATTGTAAAGATCATTACTAGCAAATGATACATATGTCATAAACTGTCTCCTCTGAGCATCTGGGGGTTCTGTAGCCTGGAAGGGTAAGGCTATAGTAGAGTTGATCCTCTGGGCAGTATGAGCCCTAATGTGAGGTGGATTCAAAGTGGAGTCAGGAGAGTCATGGGAATCAGGGACTGCCCCTCCCTCTGTCTGCAATGGCTGGGCAGGGGTAGTGGTTACAAGAACAGGAGACATAATGAGGAGGACAGAGATCCTCCTAAGGAGCAGAAAGGGGGAACAAAGGCCCAGGGGCTGAGGCTGACCCTCCTTTAGAGGAAAGAGGGCAGGAAGTGGTGCAGAAGGTGGCAAAAAAGTTCTCATCCAAAGAGGGGACTTCTTGACCAGGTATAGCCATGTGGTAATATATGGCACTTGGTCTGGGTGGCCTCTGGCCTCATAGATTACAACCTTCATCCTGTAAATGATGAGGAAATGGAAAGTCCCTTCTCAGGCCATCCTACTTCATAGGTGGGCCATTCATTTCTGCAAAAGATGGTTGGTTTGCTGGGATGAACAACTGAACTGAATCTTCTGCATCTCTACAAAAGTCCTTAAAATGCTTCAGGACCAAGCTCAGTGGTGTGCTCTGTGCCCATCCCATCCTAAGAGTCAGAGAAAAATCTGTACAAGAGGACAAAAAACACAGAACACAGGCAGATAGACACAGAGAGACATTCCTGAGAAAACAAAAGCAAAATAAAAAGGCTGTCTCAGATGGTCTTCCTCCCTGTGCACAGGAGGCCCAAAGACCCACAGCTGGTTCAGAATCCAGATGAGAACTAGCAAGTTCTCCTGCTTCTGGTAGGGCAACTGGAACATCCTCCCTTGCTCTTGGCTAGATAACAAAATAGGAGTCTGCTTTGTCCCCTTCAGCCTCCAGATTAAACCTGAAACAGAAAACAGAAACACAGAGACAGACAAGACAAGAAAAAACCAGGCTCCCAAACTTACAATCAGAAAAACACTCTACTATTTGGGTTGGGGGGGTCACCAGTGAATTCTGGACAAGCCCCCAAATGTAATGGTCGCTGATTCACTGAAGAGTGATACCCTAGACTCAAATAATATGCAAAAAGCAAAGAGTATTTTATTCTGCAGAAGTCCAGCATACAGGGGTCTACTATTTACCAAGATGGAGATGCCTAGGGGAGCACAAAGGCCCAATTTAAACACATTAGGGGAATTCCAGGGAGGAGTAGGTGATCTTTATCTTGATTGGTTGGCTCAATCTCCAAGGAGTGTGGGGCTCTTTGGGATTGGCTAGGGCTCTGAGGACATTCCAGAACTGCTGTTGGGGGTGAGGCTGGAAACTGTTGCTAAGGAAAAGCCTGGAAAGTGTTGCTGACTCATTGCCCTTGCCTTAGGCCAGGTGACAGGGCAGCTTCTCATTGGCTTCCCTCAGCCAGTGGTTTTTGCACTAACTGACTTGCCTGGACTTGCCCAGTTCTGGGAAACAGAGATCTAGGCCTAGTCTCCTGGACTGACAGCTTGAAGCCTGCCATGGAGTCAGAGGGTCTCAGTCTTCTCAATTTGTCTTCCAGGGACTGGAGTCAGAAATAAACAACTAGTAAGTACCAAGATGGATGCTGAGCATAAAATGGAGCTTCCTTAGCCACAAACAATGACCTCGTTTGTATAATTTTTTTGTATTTGCAATATTCTGAAAATATCTCTTACATTCTAAGAGACTGGAACTTTTGCTGGACCTCACAGCCAAAGTTAATAACACACCTTGAGGTCACTTAAGACTTACTACTGCTATCCTACTATGTTTGTTTAACCTGCCCCTAAGAAAACAACGTAATAACCCACCTTACTTGCTTTGGATTCCCATGTAATAGACTTTTACAGGCCAAACTACAACATAGAGGTGATCTTAAGAAAGATAGGTTGTCAGGGACTCAGAGAAAAGAGACCCTTCACACATTATTGGTACAGTTGTGAATCAGTGCAGTCACTGTGCTGGCTGACAGGAAGGTTTCCCAGCCGCTCTCCTGACTGCCTCCCTCTTCTAAGTTTGCCTACTAGATTAAAACTCCTTCCTTTTAAAAGTAAGTTCATTCAGAAAACAAGGACAATCTGTTTTAAATTCTTAGGAACCTGTGCCAGTCAGTCTACTTACTAGAGGTTTAACCACTGTTTAACTGTTTTCCATACTTTCTTTAAAATATAAAAAATATACCTAAAGCAATGTTGCTTTCTTCCACTGTTAAATATAAGCTTTTGAAGAATATCAATCAACCAATCAGTGGGGGCTGATGAGATTGCTCAGTGGTTAAGTATACATACTGCATAGGACCAAGTTCCCAGCATGGAGTGACATGCAGACATACATGCAGGAAAAACATTCATACACATAAAATAAATCGTTTTTTAAAACCTTAATTGGCTAATAAAAATACTTTCTGGAGGCCTGGAGAGACAATTCATTGGTTTAGAGTACTGACTGCTCTTCTATTTCAGCACTTGCAGGGTTGATCAAGACCTGCTAAGTTGTAGTTTCAGGAGATTTGATGCCCTCTTCTGACCTTGATGGACACAAGCCATAGTGCACAGATGTGCATGCACTCAAACACCTACACACATAAAAAAATAAAATAGTTTTTAAAAATTAAAAATGAATACTTAAGGTTTAATTGTTGTGAAGAGACACCATGACCAATGCAACTCTTACAAAGGCAAATCCTTAATTGGGGCTGGGTTACAGTCTCAGAGGCACAGTCCATTATCATCATGGTTGGAAGCTTGGCATCATACAGGCAGACATGGTGCTAGAGGAGCTGAGCATTCTACATAGTGATCCAAGGGCAGCCAAGAAGAGTCTTTCTTCTGCACTGGGCAGAGCTTGAGCATAGGAGGCCTCAAAGCCTGAGTTTATAGTGATGCACTTCCTCCAACAAGGCCACACCTACTCCAACAAGGCCACACCTCCTGGTAATGCCACTGCCCATGGGTCAAGCATATTCAAAGTACCACAAATACTTAGAATTCCAGTGAAGTTTAAACTGAGACAATCCATATAAATCCATATAAATGCTCTATACTGAGTGTGACCAACACATAGTAAACCCTAATGCAGGTTAGCTCATTAACAGTTATCCTGTTTCTTCATATCAACCTATGCCAACAATTATAAAATGCACCATTATTTCATGAACGACAATAAAAGAAAATCACTCCCAATTAAACAATAAACAGTGTTTTCAGTCATTTTGAATCTTGAATATCCCCCAAAGACTCATGTATCAGAGGCTTGGTTCTCAGTCTGGTATTACTGGGAGGTTGTGAAATCTTTGACAGGTTAGGACTTGGAGGAGATCCTTAGGTCATTGGGGGTATATCTATAAGGAGATCATGGGTCTTTGGCTCCATCTTCTTGCTCTTTTGCTTCATAACTATGAGAAATATAATGTGGTTTGCTGTACCATATGTTCCCCACCATTGCCACCCAACACCCCAACTGTAGGCCTCAAATCTGTGGGTCCATCATAGGATGAATTAAAAATAAACCTTTTTCTCTTTACAATCTGGTTTTTTATACAATCGCATCCACTTTGCCATCAAGAGTTTTGATGATGAAGCTTTTATTTTCCAGGCAGTTTCATGTAGCTCAGGCTGGCCTCAAGTGCTGTATGTAGCTGAGAATGACCTTGAACATCTGATCCTCTTGTCTCCCCCTTCTGAGTGCTAGAATAACAGGTATATTCTATCACACCCTGTGCTGGCTAGTCCTATGTCAACTTGATACAAGGGACAGTTGTCTGAAAGGAGGAAAACTCAAATGAGTAGATGCCACCATGATCTCCAGCTATAAGGCATATTCAGAATCAGTGATCAATGGTGGAGGCTCAGCCCATTGTGGGTGGTGCCATCCCTGGATCCTGGGTTCTGTAATAGAGCAGGCGGAGCAAACTATGGGGAACTATGGGCAGCACTCCTCCATAGGCTTTATATCAGTTCCTGCTTCCAGGTTCCTGCCCTGTTTGAGTTCCTGTCCTGACTTCCTTTGATGATGAATTGTAATACGGAAAAACCAAATAAGCCTTTTACTTTCCAAGCGCTCTGGTCTCCGTGTTTTATCACAGCAGTTTATACAGTGCTGGGATGAAATCCAAGGCTTTGTGCACACTAAACAAGCAGAGTGCTAACTGAACGATCCCCATCCCAGTGGTGCAGCATTTATTAAAAAGTCTTCTGACTTGTTTCTTGGATTCACTACTAAACTCCTGGCATCAGTTTTGCTAGGCGAGTGGAACAGCAACCCAACTCAACATGTGACACCAATAATGTATTTAATTCAGTTGCAGTGATGAAAATCTGAACAACTAATGACCATGTTGGCAGACATCTGCATTTTTCTTTAATGTATAACTGCTGCCTGGCTGACAATAATTGTAAACACATCCTGATTTCAGAGATGGCAAAGTAAATGATGAAAACAATTAGTCTTAGATTCTTTTTTAAAAGACTATTCACTTTGTTTTCTTCTGGTATTTTAAAAAAAAAAATCTTATGTGGGGACTGGAGAAATGGCTCAGAGATTAAGAGCACTGACTGCTTTTCCAGAGGTCCTGAGTTCAATTCTCAGCAACCACATGGTGGCTTACAACCATTTTGCCTGGACTCAGCTGGAGCCTGGGTCTTCTGAAGGGAGACTCTGATATGGGTTTTCTTAAGATGGCAGGTTAATCCTTGAAAGGAAGACTTGGTGAGCATGGACTCTTTTCTGAAGCGGGAGAATGGGATTGGGATGGTGGATGAGATCAGGTAGTTGTAGGTTTTACATGTGACATCAAAAGTGGCCTTGGCAAAGTTGTCCAGGATGGCATGCCACATCTTGCTGATGTGTAACAGTCATCAATCTCAGCAGCAGCTTCTTGGGCACAGAGTCAGAGAGATGCCAGGGCCTCTGGCAGCAGAGATGAAGCACACCAGCAGAGCCTATCACCTTGCATGGCTTAACAATCTTCTTCCCCAGTGACTCTCTACAGAAGGACAATTGAGAGCTGGGCCAAAATGATGTCCCCCTTTGGATGGCAGAGGCTATCTCCTCAGTGCTTAACACCAGGAGCAACCTGGCTGATGTAGTCCTAGGGGACAAAAGCCCTGAACCTGATCCACTGACCAGTCTGACTCTGCAGCTAGGAAGACACTAGGAAGACATTTAGAATCTCATCTTTTAGGGTTGCTCCAGGGGAAAAAAAACCAATGACATCAAACTCCTTGACGGTCGGGAAGTACAGGTCAATTTCCTCCGGAGGCTTGATCATCACATCCTTAACCAAGTGGCAGGGCTGAGAGATCCACTCCCGGTCTGCAGTTTTGCCTTCATCCACCCCACAGCCTTGGCCCAGGGTCATAACCATGGCCTCTGTGGCCTCTGGTGCCCAGGTCCTCAGGTCCTCCTGGCCACCAGCTGCACCAACTCCATCCACCATTACTGTTTCTCCAAGAAAAAAGAGTTTGTTCTGTGACAGGATCTCACTGTCAGGCCTTGAACTCACAGAGATTCTCTTGCCTCTGCCACTACCTCCTGGGTGCTGAGGTTAAATGGAACACCACTACCCTGGGCAAGAATTTGTGAGATTCTAATAAAGACGTAGTTGACTTGTCAGAAGACAAATTTGTTAAGTCTAAACTTTGCATCTTTTAAAAGATTTATTTGTTTATTTTATGTATATGAGTACACTGTAGCTGTCTTCAGACATTACAGATGTATATGAGTACACTGTAGCTGTCTTCAGGCATCAGATCCCATTACAGATGGTTGTGAGCCACCACGTGATTGCTGAGAATAGAATTCAGGACCTCTGGAAGAGCAGTCAGTGCTCTTAACCACTGAGCCATCTCTCCAGCCCATTAACTTTGCTTTTCTAAATTAACCAAATGGTCAAAAATCAAGCAGTGACACAGATGTTTGCAATGAGCAGATGTTGCTATAAATTTTGTAGACAAACGTTAAAATTGTCACTATTTGTGACTACTAAAAGGAAATCATGTTCAGAACTTCCAGCCAAAGCTGTGTACACGTTTTCAAAAATCTAAACCTGTAAGGGCAGGAAGGATGCAAACAAGGCTGAATCTAACCCTCCTTCAGCATTCCCTACCTTAAGTTTCATTCTGTCAGCTAAAACAAACAAACCAGAACCTCCTCCATTGATAATAAGCATTTTAAAGTGAGGTTTATTTCATATTTAGGAAAATTCACTTAAAAATTTCCCATCGTTGAAAAAGAAGTCTGACTTCCTGCACCAGCTGCATCTTGGCTCGAGTTCTATCCTTTAGGCTGGAAGTCACCAGCAAGTCACCAGGAAATCATAAGGAAGTTCCTCTCCTTGACCTCTGTGTCTGCTGTTTTTCCGTTCTGAGCTTCAATCATTTAAGCAGAATCCAGTTGTGTGTGGCTCTTTTGTTGGTTTTCCTTGGACTCACTCTTATTGCTGAAGTCATCTGGGCTTATGTAAGATAGCCTAACTACATGTCTGGTGGCTGTCCCTGTTGTAAGTTTGTCTTTCCTCTCTACATAATGACTGATCATCAAGGAATCTTGGTTTCTTTTCTGATAGTGACCAAATAGAAAGAAAGAGCAGAAACCCTTTAGGACTCTTAAGACCCTCAACTAAGAACTGAAACAGCAATGGTACTGCACAAATCTGTTGGCCAAAACCATCACTGGGGAAGCACAAATTAAAGCATGGGGAAAAACTGACAGTCTTCTGGGAAGAGGACCAGAGTCACAATGCAAGGGCAATGCATTCTGTGAGGGGGAAATGTGTGACTGTTGTTTTATACACAATGTCACACTTCATATATTGATATACAACGTCCTGATCCTCCATTGTCCCTGTGGAATACTGGTTTCGGTCTTCTCCCATCTAGCCACAGTCATTGCAACATACTCCAGTGGTCTCTGCTCCTCCTAGGCAGAAAGGCAACCAGCGATGAGTGCAAGATGCTCTCCAGATACCCTTTCTCCCTCCAGAGCTGCACATGTGATTGGTTTTGTTAAATCTAGAGCCAAGTTAGACCTCCAACCCCCTTTAACTCTACACTGCTGTAATTACGGGATACTTCTTCAGCTGTTGTGGTGGCACATGCCTTTGTCCCAGTGTTCAGGAGGCTTAGGCAAGTGGAGCTCTGCTCTGAATTCAAGACCAGCCTGGTCTACAGACAGGTTCAGGACAGCCAAAGGGAGTTGGGGGGGAGAGAGAGAGAAAGAGAGAGAGAGAGAGACTTACTCTTGTTCTGACTCATACTGGTACTTTTTTGACACAGTGAACAGCAGTGAGAATGTAGACATCTACACCGCTGGGAATTTACTGATATAACTAGCAAGCACCATGTCTTGCTTTTTTTCTCTTACTTTCATGAACAACCTATTCACTATGTACAATTATTCTGAGGCAAGATTCATAAGTTATCATGGTAAAAGCAACTTTCTTTTCTTTCTCCATTCAAATGTGTTCTATAAAAGACTGTATGGTCACACATGCCTGTGATTCCATCCCATACTGGCTGGCTTTGTGTCAACTCGACACAAGCTGGAGTTATCACAGAGAAAGGAGCTTCAGGTGAGGAAATGCCTCCATGAGATCCAGCTGTAAGGCATTTTCTCAATTAGTGATCAAGGGGGAGGGTCCCTTGTGGGTAGTGCCATCCCTGGGCTGGTAGTCTTAGGCTCTGTAAGAAAGTAAGCTGTGCAAGCCAGGGGAAGCAAACCAGAAAGGAACATCCCTCCATGGCCTCTGCATCAGCTCCTGCTTCCTGACCTGCTTGAGTTCCAGTCCTGACTTCCTTTGGTAATGAACTTCGAAGTGGAAGTGGAAGCTGAAGTGTAAGCTCCCAACTTGCTTCTTGGTCATGATGTTTTGTGCAGGAATAGAGACCATGACTAAGACACAGCATTTGGGAGGCTAAGGCAGGAGGATTTCAAATCAAAGTCTAGCCTAGACAGTGCAGTCTATATAGCAAGACTTTGTCTCAAAAACCAAAAATGTCAGGGGCTGGAGAGATGGCTCAGTGGTTAAGAGCACAGACTGCTCTTCTGAAGGTCCTGAGTTCAAATCCCAGCAACCACATAGTGGCTCACAACTATTCATAATGAGATCTGATGTCCTCTTCTGGGGTGTCTGAAGACAACTACAGTGTACTTACATATAATAATAAACTAATCTTTAAACAAAAACAAAAATGTCATGTTTGTCATCATCATCATTGGCCAACTCCTATGCTAAAGCAAGCCTTTCTGTGTGTGTGTGTGTGTGTGTGTGTGTGTGTGTATGTGTGTGACCCCTCAGATGTCATTCCTCAGCTGCCATTCACACACCACCACCACCCTGCCTGTTTAATCTCAGGTGTCAGTCCTAGCCCTCCACCTTGTTTGACACAGGGCCTCTTTCGTGGCTGATCACTTGCTCCTGGCAGGCTGGCTGGGGCCTTTCCTATCTCCACCTCCCATCTGGCTATAGGAGCACAGAGATTATAGACACAAGACACCACATTCAGCTTTGCATGGTTCCTAGGGATCGGAACTCAGGTCCCATGCTTGCACAGCACGCATTTTTTCCCACTGAGCACCTCCCCAGACCAGAATGTAAATCTTGTACTACACGTGCTCTATCATGTGTGAACTCAGAAAACATGTGTATGTTCTAAAAGCCCCCAAAGCCCCCAGTCATGGGACATATGACTGATTACTGCTTCTTTGCTGCCTCTAGCTCTATCCTTATGCCAGTCATGTCACCATTAGCTAAGGTTTATTAATGTAAAACCTATAGGGCTGGGTGTGGTGCTGCACACCTTAAACCCCAGCACTCTGGAGACAGAGGCAATTACCCTATGCAGGGTAATTACATTGAATAATTGCCTCTGCTTCCCCAATCACCTAACAGTTGCTCAAATATTGACATGTTTCTGAAGATCTGGAATACTGGCATCTGGAAGGCATGAACACAGTCATCTTCTGATTATATTGTACCATTAAACAGTCTCCCATTAAGAGATAAAAGTGGTTAAGAGCATGTACTTCTCCTGTAGAGGACCTAAGTTTGATTCTCTATACTCACACTGAGTCATTCATAACTGCTTATGACTCTGTGTATCATACATCACACACATACACACAGAGACACACAGAGACACAGAGAGAGAGACAGAGAAAGACAGAGAGAGACAGAGACAGAGGGAGAGGGGGAGCTGTAGGCATACATTTTTTGCAACCTACCTTTAATAAGGGTTCAACCTCTCCTCTCGCCCACCACCCAGCAGAGGGAGTGGGAGAGAAAAGTTATTAGGACGTGGGGGAAGTGGACCTGTGCAGCCATAGTTCTTTGGGGGATGAGCTTGATCTTCTTTCTCAGCAGTTCAGTCCCATAGCAAAGACCAAATATGACTCAGCAGCTGCAGGCCAGTCCTCTAGGCAAGCAGATACCACACAAACTGGCAGCTACAGACCAGTCCTCTTGGCAGGCAAACAACAGGCACAAACCAACAATTGTAGTTCAGTCCTGAAGAAACTGCCAGGCTTGCCAATGGGCCTGAGGTGAGGCTGTGGAAGCAGCAAGCTGCTCCAGGAACCTCACAAGCAGTTTTTTGGAGAGCTTCTCTCAATGGTGTCATTACCACAAGTTGACCTCAACAATGCTATGTAAAGCGAACCAACACATGCATACCTTTAGCAAAGAATAGTGAAGTGGAGCAAACCAAACCAATGTTCAGTGCTCGTTTCCCACTGTCTGTGGGTCATATTTATATTCCTTCATCAAGCGTCCTTTCACGTGTTTGCTTTAGCAAGACACCCTTTCACCTGTGTGCACCAGCAAAGCATCATTTGACATAACTAACTTTCCAAAGAAGCTAAAAGTTTCCACTTCAGAGAGCTTTTTAAAAGAGCTACATTCTCACACATAAATTACAGATACTGATTGTGTTTCTTTCCAGATAGGAAGAGAAAGAAAGAAAGGAAGGAAGGAAGGAAGGAAGGAAGGAAGAAGAAACAGTTTTAGATTTTCCCAAAAGGATTGGCCTAAGTTCTACATTTCTGCATCATTTAAGCTGTTAGGGCAATTTTAATAGTGATACTATTTTCTTTATCTGGCTAACTCCCAAATAAATGAGACAGAGACCATAGATTTACTTGATAAGCTTTTTGGCACAATGACTGATAAATTATTAATCTATTCTAATCCTCTAAACTAATCTAACCACCTTCCAGCAAAAATCTCCAAGATACTTGTATTTTAGTATGGATCTGGCTCCCTCTGCTCCAAGCTTGTTCTCCTGGTAGCTCTTGGACCCTCTCCAACCGGTGAATTCTCTTCTCCTTTCTCTCCCCTCCCCTCCCTGGAACTGGAAGTTCAGCCTATTCTCTCCCCTGCTCAGTCATTGGCTGACCAGCTTTAATGGACAAATCAGAGATAATTGGGGAACAATGAAACATAACATTGAGATAGAAGATTCTTAGAATAAGCATTATAGTGCCATGTCCAAATTACAACCAGATATGGGGTCAGAGAAATCAGCATTTGAATATTACAAGAATAATTGTTACACAGTGCTCAATAACATTATGCCAACAATCAAAGCAAAAATCAATGAATATCTGAGCAATCTCTGTGTGCCAAGTATCATTTGAGCACAGTGGACATATTAATACCCACAATCATCCTAAAATATTTTTATTTCCATTTGACACATGAGAAAGCTCAAACACAGAGTTTTATCAAACTTGCCCCAGAACCTAAGTGGTAGACACAGGCTTTTGAGCCCAGACCCCCTATTTAAGAATGTTTTCTAATATTTGCTTGGGAGGAACTGAAGGCAGAATTCAAACATATTTGTTCCCCAAAGCACATAAGCATGCCTTAGACTTCTGATACCTATCTGCTTCCCAGAGCACAGATCCTGAAAAATACTGAAGACATTAGTAGTGCTGATACAGACCTAGACAGTATCAGATACAAAATGTTTCTGAGAATACCCCATGAGCCCCTTCTCCCAAACAACAGTTGTTAACTGTGTAAGGTTCAAAACATTCACTAAGGGACACAGCATTGAAGTGACCACTCCTCTCACATCTTCCTACTGTTACTGGTCAGCATGGATTACTCTTGTGTTTCTGGTGCTCTGGTGCTTTTTCTTCATCTCTTAGACACTCCACACTGTGTACCTCCAGGTCCTTCAATGCACTTTTCTATTAAAGTGAATGCTATAGAGATTTGAGATTGGAGGACCCTAATTCAGTCTTTCTCGTTGTTATCTCAACTTTGCATTTACCAGCTGTGTGAGCATAGAAAAATTATTAGTCTTTCTGTGTCTCATTTCCCCTTGTCCCTCCCTGGCCAAATGAAAAACGAATAAAGGAGTCAGGCTGTGTGTGGCACATGACTATAATCCTAGCCCTTGTGGGGCTGCCACCAGAGTTTGAGGCAAGTGTGAGCTACACACCAAGACTCTGAGGAGGCAGATTTGGGGTGCTGGTGAAGAGAATGCTGAGTGACCCTGCACTTATTCCATAGGATTACCAAGAGCCAATACTTAGCTGAGCATGGTGGTGCATGCCTGTGTCCCCAGCACTAGGGAAGCAGAGGCAGGCAGAGCTCTGTGAGTTTGAAGCCAGCCTGGTCTACACTGGGAGGCCAGGAATAGTGGCACATACCTGGAATCCCAGTACTCAAGATAGTGTGGATGTAGGGCCACCCGTTCAATGCTAGCCTAGGCCAAATAGCAAGACATTTTCTCAAAAATGTAAAGAAATAAAAGAACCTTTCTGGTTTTTTTTTTTTTCTTGAAAATTATGGCATGTTGTGTTGGCAGCACAGGTTTTTTTGCTTGGCTTTTAGTTATTATTTGTTATATTGGTGTGTGTGTGTGTGTGTGTGTGAGAGAGAGAGAGAGAGAGAGAGAGAGAGAGAGAGAGAGAGAGAGACTCTGAGCATGCTGCCCTCCTCTTACACCCTCCCCTAACATGAGCTCTTGGTTTTCAGGAATCAGTTCTCTTCTTCCACCATGTGGGTTCTGGGGATTCAACTCAGGTCATTGGGCTTGGCAGCAAGCTCCTTTATCTGTAGAGTCACCTCATCAACTCTTATTTTATTTATTTATATTATTTACATATTTATGTGTGTGGGTGTTTTGCCTACTGTAAATCTTTGCACTGTCTGTGTGCCTGGTATCATGGAATCCCCAGAAGAGAATGTCCAGCTCCCTGGAACTGAAATTCCAGTAGTGAGCTGCCACTGGGAGGCTGAGAACCAAACCTGGGGTCCTCTGCAAGAGCAGCCAGTGCTCTTACCCACTGAGCCATCTCTCCAGCTCCCAGCTCCATGCATTTAACAGTTAATTTGAAATAAAGTCATGGATTCATTTGGCTCTAAATTAAAGTCTCTTTCCATCTAGAGCAGTGCTTCTCAACCTTCCTATGCTGCCACCCTTTTATCCAGTTCCTTGGGTTGTGGTGACCCCAACCATAAAACTATTTTTGTTGCTACATCATAACTGTAATTTTGCTACTGTTATGAATCATAATGTAAATATCTGATATGCGTCCCCTGTGAGAAGGTCATTTGACCCTCCAAAGGAGTTGTGAGCCACAAGTTGAGAACCACTGATTTAGAGTGTACCATTAGTAAAGTGGCAATTGTTTAGATTTGCTTTTTTTAAAATATGTATGAATGCTTTGACTGTATATATGTATTTATATGCATCATGTGCCTGTCCGGAACCTGAAGAAGTGAAAAGAGGGCTTCAGAACCCCTAGAACTGGAGTTATGGGTAGTTGTCAGCCACTGTACTGGTTTGAATAAGTTTGGTCCCCATAGACTCATGTGTTTGAATGCTGGGCCCACAAGGAGTGGCACCATTAGGAGTTATATCCTTGTTACATTAGGTGGGGTCTTGTTCGAAATGTGGGGGTGGACTTTGGGCTCCTATGCTCAAGCTCCACCCATGGCAGGTGAGTCCTCTCCTGGCTGCCTTTGGATCAGGATGGAGAACTCTCAGCTCCTCCAGCACCATGTCTGCCTGGACGCTGCCACGCCTCCCACCATGATGATAATGGGCTGAACCTCTGAAACTGCAAGCCAGCCCCAATTAAATTGTCCTTAATAAGAGTTGCCTTGGTCATAGTGTCTCTTCACAACAATGAAACCTTAACTAAGACAGCCACCATATGGATGCTGGGTCTTACCTGTGCAAGAGTAACAAACGGTCCTAGCATTGATGCTCCTAGCACTGAGCCAGCCCCCTGGACCAAGTCACTGGAGTTTAAATGACACTGTGGTCACTTTACATTAATATTTTAGATCTATCCTTAGAGTGTTTGTTAACTTCTAAAACTTTAAGAAAAACAGACAGACTATTAATCCAATATTTATCTTTTTCTTTCTGCATATCTAGTTTAGTAACCTGCCTGGATACAATTTACCAAGCTCGAATTATTTACTGCATTTGCATAAATCCTATACGTCTCAGGGTTTAAAGCTTAAAGAAGCATTGTTAGGAAATTGCTTAAATTTAAACTTTTAAGATAAAGGGTTTTTTTTTGTTTTAAATTTTATGTGGATGTTGTTTTGCCTGCACACCATATGTGTGCCTGCTGCCCACAGAGGCCAGAAGAGGGCATCAGATCCCCTGTAACTGGAGCTATAGAAATTGAGTCTCCATGTGGATAGTAGGTATCAAACTTAGGTCCTCTGCAAAAGCAATATTCACTCTTGACTACTGAGTCCTCTCTCCAGTCCCAGAATTGCTAACAAACATGTTCATCTTGTCACTAGTCCAAAAACACTATGCTCAATGTATGCACTAACCTGTTTTTTAATTTGCTGTTTGACCATTGCATCCATGTATATAATACATTCTGATCGTGCTCACTCCCATACCCTGTCATACCATATCCTGCCCCCCTTCTCCAATCCCTGAGACTCCCACCCAGTGCCCCTCACACTTTCATGTCTTTCTGTGTTCTGTTTTTGTGACCCACTGAATTTAGCCATTGCTGCTCATATGAACATACTAGAGATGGGGAATTGCCAGTGGCTATACCACTAAAGACAGTGAATTCCCCTCTCTCAGCAGCCATCAACTGCCAATAGCTCCTCAGAGAAGGATGAGGGGCAGAGACTATGTTAATCTGTTAATGCCAAAAGATTGCTAATTGTCTACAATGCCTTTTGGTAAAAATTATCTTCAGACTTATTTATTTTACATGTCTGAGAGCTTTGCTAGTGTCTATATGTGTGTTCCATGTACATGCCAGGTACCCACTGAGGTCAAAAGAAGGAATCGGATCTCCTAGTACTGGAGTTACAGATGGCTGTGACATGGAGCTCAGAAAAGAACTAGGCCCTCAGTAAGAGCAACAAGTGCTCTTGACTACTGGGCCATCCCTTCCGCTCCTAAAATTTGTTTGTTTGTTTTTGAAACAGGTCTTACTATGTAGCCCAGGGTGGCCTTGAACTTCCTGGCAGTCCTTTTGCTTCTGTCTCCATAAATGATAGGATGGATATACACTGCCACATCCAGCTTGTCTACAGTTTTCAAGAAGGAAGCCAGGTGTGGTAACATACACCTTGGGAGACAAAGGCAGGCACGTCTCTAAGTTTGGAGCCTGCTTGGTCTACATATCAGGTTCTAGGACAGCCAGGGCTACATAGAGTTACCTTGTCTCAAACAAACAAATAGACAAAGAAGAATTCTTTTAAAAAAGAATCTGTTAGTCCAGCTGTGGTGGCACTCAACTTTAATCCCAGCACTTAAGTAGCAGAAGCAGGAGGATCTCTGTGTACTGAAGGCTAGCCTGATTCACACAACAAGACCCTGTTTCCCAGACAAAACTATGTTTCTTTTAATGACTGCTATTGAGTAAAATAATGAAATGAGTGAGAGGTCAGAAGCAAGGAATCCTGCAGTCTCCAGCCAGATGGCACAGTTCTAGAACCTTCATCTTACCTGAGACATTGTTTTTCTCTTCTGTTTGAATATATGATTCTAAGTATATTTTTATTTTTTAAAGATTTATTTTATTTATGTGAGTACACTGTAGCTGTCTTCAGACACACCAGAAGAGGTTGCTGGGAATTGAACTCAGGACCTCTGGAAGAGCAGTCAGTGCTCTTAACTGGTGAGCCATCTCTCCAGCCCCTTTAAGTATATTTTTAGTATAGGACAGTTTTTCAATCTAGAGTAACTATAGAGCTTTTCTCTGAATAGCAACCTATAGTCTACAAAATATGAAAAGCATCTTGTCTGCTTTGATCAGATATGAATATTGTTGAAGTCCCGGAGTCACCTCACAAACCACAGGAACATTACTCTCAGTCACACAGGGATAGTTTATTGAGCATTTGCCCCAGGACTGATTGATCAGGACCAAAGGTCAAACTCGGGAGCTGACTGCAACACTGAGTCAAGGTTCTGTAGGGCTCTTTAAACCTGAGATCTACAAACATCTGTGACAGGTTATTCCACCAATCAGGATATAGGAATAGGAGATTTCTTTAGGGACATGTCTTTGTTAAACATTTATCTTGTTCTCATTGGTTGGGGTATTTAACTGTGGCAGGGGACTAGCTTTGTCTAACAGTGATGTCTTAATTTGCCAACCAGGATGCCAATTACCCACATACATGTCTCTTTGTGCCAAGCAGGATGTCAGTTCCAGGGAGGTCTTGGGAACTTAAACTTTACTGAACCCCTACTCAAAATAGAAGTCTTATTCCAAATAGCTACAGGCATCTCTCTTACATTGGGGTCCATCCCAAGGGCATCTTATAAAAAGCAAGTACTATACACAGGTGCAGGAAGTGCTGTGGGTACTTGGCTCAGGTCCAAGCTTATTGTGGCTAACTATACGAAGGGGTTCTAACTGACTTCTATTGCAATTGGTTTCCAAGAACATGAAAGCTCAGAACATCCTAGAAACAGCAGTAACAGCATATGAGAAAGCTTCTTTATTGTTGGGGTCCAAGAGTCACCCCACAAAACAGCGAACACCAATCTCAGTTAAACAGGCATGGCTTATTGAACACATACCTCAATACTGAATGACCAGAGCAACAGCTCAAATCTGTGCACTGGACATTTCTCATGGCCAGTTTATAAAGGCTAAAACTGCAAAAACCACCATAAGCTCATACACAGGTGCTGAAAGGACTGCCCAGTGGTCAGCCCTGACTCAAGCCATTTTAGACATAACTGTTCATATTGACCTTTAATGTAATGGGTCCTACCTGAAGCTTATGGCTGTAGAATTTCTTAAGAGTAACAAATCTCATAACATACAGAGCATAACAGGGTATGTGACCCTCCTCTGAGTCAAGTTATTTTTCTTCATCAATGACTGGCAGGCATATTACAGCAACAGTAATGGGCTCTGGGCATGGAACAAAATGGCTATAGCTATGGCAGGAGTCAGGCTTCAACACATATGACCTTAGTAACAGACAAAATGGCAGGCCAGACAGGTAATAGTTACCTAGGTCTTAACATTCTACCTAGGTCTTAACAAACAGAAAGCAGAAAAGCTTTAGGGTTTACTAATCTAGCTGGGCATAATGGCACATGTCTTTAATCCCAGCACTTGGGAGGCAGAGGCAGGTAGTTCTCTAAGAATTCAAGGCCAGCCTGGTCTTCAGATTGAATTCTAAGACAACCAGGACACTGGAGCAAGACCTTGCTCAAAAAACAAAACATAAACAAGACAAAAAAATTCACTAATATATTAACTTATAATGAAATTGTTGTAGCAGTGCAAAAAAATCTTATGTATATGTTGGGGTCCAGGAATCACCCCACAGACCATTCTGACACTGATTTCAGTCAAGCAGGGATAGTTTATTGAACACACACCATGGAACTGATCCGTCAGGGACGTAGGTCAGACTTGGGAGCTGAAACTGTGACTCCAAGCCAGAATGATACTGAGCTTCCAAGCCTGAAATCCACAAACATCTGTGCCAAGTTCTCCCACCAGTCAGGATGGAGCGATGGGACCCTCCTTAGGAGCATGTCTTTGTGATCCGTTTATCCTGTTCCCATTGTCGGGCTATTCACCGTTGTGGGGAGAGTTGCCTTCTTAGCATTCATCTGCCTCCCGAGTGCTGGGATTAAAGGCATGCGCCACCACTACCGACGCAAACTTCCTTCTTTGTAGGAACTCATAAGTTACATTTTAAATAATCTTTCCTTGAAGCTTGAGAGAAAATCAATGTTACAAGTATGTAATTCAGGTGTCCCCCCTCTTAGAACACCATCATTGTGGTTGTCAATATCCATTAATAATTTGATTCTTTTTGTTTGTTTGGTTTTTAGACATGCGGATTATCTGTTCAGCTACTCATTTGGGGCTTGTTGGGTATCAGCTGTCCATGAAAGTCTGGTTCTGTATTTTCAATTGTTAATTCTGTGCTGGTGGTGCCAGACCAGCAGGACAGGCGGATTTCTGAGTTCAAGGCCAGCCTGGTCTACAGAGTGAGTTCCAGGACAGCCAGGGCTACACAGAGACATTCTCTGTGCACCCTTAGTCCTGTTTCCTCCTCTCTATCATGTCTACCTTGTTTATTACAACCAGAAGTGATCAGAACATACCCGTTTTATCACATCGACTGCTTCAGGGACCTTCTTTCTTCTACTGTCATTTTTAAAATTATGTAACCATAATTGAATTTTTGAGGGCAGTTCACTTCTCTTGATCATGGAATGTACAGTACAGTACAAAGCAAAGAATAGGCACTTGGTAAATATTTAATGAGGGATAATATATGAGTAGAATTCTCATTTGATGCCTATCTTTTCTTAGAAATCCTTTCATTTTGGAGGGGAGGTTCTTTTTAAAGACAGGGTCTCATGTAGCCCAGGCTAGCCTTGAACTCCTTATCCTACTGCTTTTCTGCTCCCAAATGCTGGAGTTACAACCATGCCAGCTAAATTTCTTTTAAAATAACTTTTGAGACAAACCTGGCTACTCCTATTGTTGGTTTACAGAAAATTCTTCTAGGCTTCTACAATCCTCATCCTTCTTCTCTTCTTCCTCCTCTTTCTCCTCCTCCTCCCTGTTTCTCCCTCGCTCCTCCTCCCTCTCTTTTTCTTCCCACCTACCTCCTCTCTGCTACTCTCTGTGCTCCCACATGTTCCCAGCTGGCCTCTCCTTCTGTCCTTCTCTGTCCTCCCTTCCACGGCTCCACTCTCTTCCCTTCCCCTACACTAAAACACCAGATCTGTCAAGTGGTTTCTCACAGGGACACCTTGACAGGAGCCCGCCAGATACTCCAGATTCTCCAGATACTCCCTTATTCCCACCACTGCCACTTTATATTTCTTTTCTTTCTTCTTTTTTTTTTTTTTTTTTTTGGTTTTTCGAGACAGGGTTTCTCTGTGTAGCCCTGGCTGTCTTGGAACTCACTCTATAGACCAGGCTGGCCTTGAACTCAGAAATCCGCCTGCCTCTGCTTCCTGAGTGCTGGGATTAAAGGTGTGTGCTATCACTGCCCAGCTCACTTTATATTTCATAGCACCTATTGTCTTGAAAATATTGCTATCATAGCTTTAGGTTGCCATTTCAGCCTGTGCTCCTGTTGCCAGGGATACTCCTCTTAGCCTGTAGTGCCTGATGCCTCTCACACCTGTATACAGGATGGTTTTCTTGCTCATGGGCAACAGTGAATTACCAACCAGAGACAAACATTTTGAAGGAATACTTGCATTCTAAGATATGAAATAGCTTTTCTGTATTTGGAGATAATCTGAATGAGATCCAACCCTACCCCCTGCTTGTGTCTTGTGTGAGAACTTCTACTTACTCTTGTTCTAGATGTGGTCACCTCTGCCAGCATGATGAGGAAAGTCATTTATTTCCTGTTCATCCCCATAAGAGAAATTTTATGAATCCATCACTGTTGCCTTTGGGAAAGCTACAAGACAGAGACAACCCCCTTCCCCCAGCATTTGCTAAACAGCCCAGCTGTCCCAGAAATGCCTAAGCTATAAGCAAAACCCACCAGATACACTTACGGCCAGCTCTGGGCCCAGAGCCAACAAGACCATGAAAAAAAGCCCACCTTCAGGAGAAGCCAGAGAGCATTGTGGGTAATATCTGGCTATTATTTGGCTTTTTATGTTCTAGGGAATTAAGACTCCCTGAACCCTATAAACCTTTCTCAGTCACCTGCATTCCTCTGTCCCTAACTTATCATAATTCAAAAACAAAAACAACAGGGGCCTTCAGAGACTGAACCACCAACCACAGAACATACATGGGCTGGACCTAGTGCCCCCCCCCCACCAATGTAGCAGATGTGCAGCTCAGTCTTCAGGTGGGTCCTGAACAACTGGAGCAGAGGCTATCTCTAAAGCTGTTGCCTGTCTGTGGAATCCGTTCCCCTAACTCAGCTGTCTTGTCTGGCCTCAGTGGGAGAAGCCCCTAGCCCTCCAGAGACTTGATATACCAGGGTGAGGTGGGATACCCAGGGGGGTCTCTATTCTCTCAGGAAAAGGGGAGGGGAAAGGAATGGACAGACTGTGGGGGCCAGGGGAGACAACAATTGGGGAGTAAAGTGAATAAAGTGAATAAATAAAAATTAATAAATTTAAAAAAGAAACTAAACAAGCAAAAAGAACAAAAACAGTCTTCCTATCCAAGAGAGCAGACAAGTCCAATGGATAATGCAAAAAAAAAAAAAAAAAGTTATATTATGAAGTATTTTTTGTTAAATTAAGCTTACTGGCAGGGCAGTGGTGGCACACACCTTTAATCCTAGCACTCAGGAGGCAGAGACAGGCGGATTCCTGAGTTCGAGGCCAGCCTGGTCTACAGAGTGAGTTCCAGGACAGCCAGGTCGACACAGAGAAACCCTGTCTCGAAAAACCAAAAAAAAAAAAAAAAAGAAAGAAAGAAAGAAAGAAATAGAAAAATGCAACATAAAAAAAAAATCCAAAAAGTAATGTACAAATAGAAAAACACTTTGGAATCAGCAGTAATCTTTCTTTTGTTTTGTTTTGTTTTTTTGTTTTTTTGAGGCAGGGTTTCTCTGTGTAGCCCTGGCTGTCCTGGAACTCACTCTGTAGACCAGGCTGGCCTTGAACTCAGAAATCCACCTGTCTCTTCCTCCTGAGTGCTGGGATTAAAGGCGTGCACCACCTCTGCCCGGCTGTACGTTACCTTTTAATGTTGTAGACAAAACTCAAAACGAAAAGAGCTTTATCACTAATGTCATAGGTAAGTCTCTGGCTGACATACTGAGTCTATTCATATAAAATGCCCACTATGGGGTGGTTATCTACAGAGACATAAGGCAGCTTTGTGGTTACAAGAAGATGCTATGATAGGGGCAGAGAGACTACTTCGAAAGGTCGGATTTTCTGGGGCGGTGCCCAAGAGCTGAGCTAGACAGGAGTGTTTGCAGGAGAGCATGAAAACACTGAACTCACCCACTGGATGAACTCAGTGAATGACGACTCACTGAAACTCCCGGAAGTGCATTTAAATGACGCACTGTGAAAGCGTCGTGTCACGTGACTTTTATCTCAGCGCCCTCTGTTCTGCTCCAGCATTTTAAGTTTAGTATTATCAGACATAAGAGTAAATATAAATCATACATTTGCACCTGAGCGTAGTGGCACACACCTTTAATCTCAGCACTTGGAAGACAGAGGCGTCATGGTCTACACAGTGAGTTCCAGGACTAGTGAAAACCCGTCCTGAAATAACAAAAAAAAAAAAAAAGGAAAAGGAAAAGAGAGAGAAGAAATGAAAAACACATTTGCATGACTCTGTAGAAGGACAATACTAATAAAGACAAGTTGATCAGAATGAAAAGGAAATGCAGTCACCGCAATGTCCAAGCATAAAGGACACAGGGGATGTGTATTGGAGACCTTTGTTGGAGAGCCCTGGCAGCCTTCATTTCCAGCGTGTTCCTACTGCCACCTGGTGGAAGCCTTGGGTCTGCAAACGTGGCAGAGTCCTACACATTTCCATTGCCTGGCTATTTCCTCTCTCCAAGATTGATCTATTTGGAAGGGAAGTAAAGTGAAATTCTCATCAGAGTTTGACAAGCCAACAGGTTAGTAACCAGGAGGTCTTAACTCAGAGAAGAGGCAGACATCAAATTTCAGACATTCCCACTCATTCCATCAGTTCACGTGTTTGGAATTTGCCTTGTGCTAGACACTGCCTCAAGCTCCAGCAACACAGCGGAGACTAAAACTAGTAGAAATCTGTATCTTCACATTGGTGCTTATTTCAGCGCTTCTCACATCAGCCAAAGGGCACTGGCTACTCTTCCAAAGGCCCTGGATTCAATTCCCACCACCCACATGGTAGCTCATACCCATCTATAACTCCAGTTTCAGGGAGTTTGAAGGAATACTTGCATTCTCTATGGGCACCAGGCATCATGCTTGTGGTTAGTTTTTTTTTTTTTTTTTTGGTTGTTATTGTTTTTGTTTGTTTTGCTATGCAAGCAAGACCTGAGTTCCATACCCAGAAAGAACAAAGACAAAAAACTCAAAAACAAAACCCCACAGGCAAAGCCAGGCGCTGACACGTGCCTAAATTCCAGCACCCGGAGAACAAACAAACCGAACGCCAAACGTCAGGTTCTTGAAACCCGCCAATCTCCCGCGCTAAACCGGGCGGACACAAAGCCTCCCTGGGCGGAGGCGGGGTTCGTGACGGCACCACGGACACGCCCCCTGACGTCAGGCGCCGGGGACACCAGGAGGTTTCTGGCGGTACGGGCGCCATTTTGCCTGAACGTGCGAGCTGGTGGGAGTGGAACGCACCGGCCGTTGTAGCCGTCGCCTTCTTCCTCCCCACAGTCCAAACAGCGCGGTGACTAGGCCGTCGGCCCTTGAGCCGAGACATATCTCTTATTTAGTTCTCGGGAGCGCCTGGCCGACATGAGTGATGTAGAGGAGAACAACTTCGAGGGCAGAGTGAGTACAAAGCCGCGGGAGCCGTCTTCGGCGGCGGCCCGATGCTCCGGGGCTCAGGGACAAGCGCGGTCGGTCGGGAGAGGTTGCGGGGCCCGCAGGAGCAGCCTTGAGGGCCACCGCGAGCGCGTCACGTCCCAAGATGGCTTCGGGGTCCCCCTGCCTGCCCAGATGCCTTACTAGCCTGCAGCGCTCCTTTCTGGCGGCTGACTGGTACCTGGCCTGGTCCTATCCTCTCCTGTCGCTCCCTTTCCTCTCAGCTTCCCATCTCTGCTCCGAGGTGCGGGTCCCCGGCGCGGTGGGGCAGGAGGCGGCGGGGCGCTCCCTCCGGCCGGATAGTGGTAGGTGCTTCCAGCGGTGGCATCTCGGGCCACCAACACCCCCTCCGGCCATGGCAGCGTGGTCTCGGGGTCGGAAGTGCGAGGGGCTGATGTCCGGGCGGGGAATTACTGGCGCGGGACTAGCTGGGGCCTGTGTCTCCTTGGCTCTCTGTTGCAGTGAGCGACCGCGTCTCCGTCGGAACCGGCGGCGTTGCGTCTATAAAGGCGAAAGCCTTGAGGTTGAAGGTGGGACGAGCCCAGTGAAGTGGTTAGTCAACGACCGCAGCGACCCTTAAGAGTCCTTAAGACCAGAGCTGGGAAGGGAAAACTACGCAAGAGCCTTTTCCCTTAATGTCCTCTTTCCTTTCGCTTCTAAATGAATGTGGAAATGCAGTAACGCCTGTTTTTCTAACTGCTAGATGTTGGGTTCTTTCTGTCTCAACTTCTAAAGCTTTCTTTCCTGTGAACATTAATCTGATAACTCCTTTACAGGACTTTATGGCTAAACTGCCAAGACATCTTACTTTAAACCTTACGTAATTGAACGAATTTCTTGCCTCAGTTTTCAAAAAAATAAAATGAAATAGCTAATTAGTGTTAACTCAAAAGATTACCCGAAATTTACAGACCCTCCCCCATCCCCCAGGAAAGGGCTCAAGGCTTTCATTATTTGAGGTCTTGTAAATATAAACAGCATACTCAGCTTGAGTATATTAGAACGTTACCGGTTTTTTAGTTTTATTTCGAAGTTACCCTAGCATTGGAAATAAATGGAAGTGAATCTTGGTAAAACCAAGGAAGTAAAAATGAGGGGGGGGGGACAAAAGTCCCTTGGTACTAGAGGTCTGGCCTTTTGTTTTGTTGGTATTCTAGTGGAGGAGGGGCGGGTGGGAAAGAAAAACACTGGAGGGGTTTGAGTTTGCTGGAAGAAAAATTTGTCCCTTTTGGAAGCTCAAAATTTAGACACCTGTCAGTCAAGTCATGCGATCAATTAGGGTTTTGATCTTGAGAAAAGAGGATGTGTTTTGTTTGTTTTTTATTTTTGTTTTTTATTTATTGCACTAGGACAAGATCGTAACTACGTTTAATTCTGATTGGATTATTTGAATGAAATTTGCAACAGTATAGTTGAACCTGCTTACTGTTTTTAGGGTTGTTTTTGTTGTACTAACAGTTTTCTAAGACCATGAAGTAGAATACTGGCAGGTAGTATTATTGTGGAACTATTTAAGTCATTAGGAGAAGAGGCTTGGGTGTTTTGTTTGTTTGTTCCTGGTTTGGTTTGTGGGATTTGCACCAGTATTGCTCTGATTGCTGCTCTGGTTCTCTGATTTGTCCTCTAGTGGGAGGAGTAGTGGATAATTACCACCTTACCCACCCCAAAATATTTAAGATTCCTATTCACTTTCAGTTAAAATTTATTTAGGTATTAACAACCTAGTAACAGACGGGGACTTTTCTAGCTCCCTCTCTTCTGCCATTTGTAGTAACGACAAAAAAGATTAATTTTTTACAGCAGTACCGAAAGTGGCTCATCAGCACCTTCAGGGTCAGCTACTACAGCTCTGTAAGATACAACAGATTTTTTGTTTTGTATTCTTAAATTGTAATTGAACAGACTTGTAATTACATAAAGAATTAGAAGGCTAGAAGCTTTTGGGGGATTCACCTTGATTGTTGTTGTTGAGCTTTGTGAGAGTGGAGCCCAGGCCTTCTGCATGCCAGGCAAGTGCTCTACCTCTCCTTTTCTTAATGGTGGTTGGTTGGTTGGTTGGTTTTGGTGGGGGGTTGTATGCTTGTTTTTCCTGTTGACCATAATTGTTATACCCCCCTTTTCATTGCCTGTAAAAATGTCTGAGGGCAACATTCTAAACGAGATATTTGAATGATGTGTTGTTGAAGTTATTTACGTGGTAGTTAGATTTCAGATCTTCTCATTACAGTAAATTAGGAGAGGCATTGATAGGTCGTAGTCAAATGCTGGGCCTATCAGATATTTTAAAAAGATTATTCATGTAGTTTTTTTGAATTCTCTTCCCATCTGTAGGAATTTATTGAGAAGATTGCATCTGGTACTTAAGGTGTAACGGGGAGCATGTTAATCCCATCTCAATAAAAGTGTTTAAAATTAGGTGTAAGCATCCTAGAATGGACTAAGCACTGAAGATAAAATATATAAATATATCTATGCTTACAACATTTTAGATTCAACCTTTTTGGGTGCATTTTTATTTAGTGCTTGTGAAAATATAGCAAGGGCTGGCATGCTGTCAGCATTTTAGAAATGAAGAACCGCCCAGGTGGTGCACACACACCTAAGCACTTGGAGGGCAGAGGCAGGCAGATCTCTGCATTTGAGGCTAGCCTGGTCTACTGAGCAAGTTCCAGGATAGCCAGAGCTACACGGGAATAAACAGAACAAACAAAAGAAAGAAAAGAAAGAAGAGCTGGAAAGATAGCTTACCACTGGAATACTTACTGACCATTCTTCCAGAGAACCTGGGTTCAATTTCCAGCACCCACCTTGCAGCTCACAGCTGTCTGTAACTCCAGGATCCATCACTCACACAGACATACATGCAGACAAAACATCCATGCACATAAAATAAAAACTAAAAAATTATAGAAGGGAAGAGAGAACAAGAACGAACCAAGACATGGAAGACTACATAAGCTCCAGTTTACTGTTCATTGCATATACATGATCTTATATATGTTTAGATTTTTCTTTGTGAAGAACACATTGTACTTAACTGTAATGACCTATTAATAGAGTTTGCTGAAAGTATTCAGGCGATATTAGTTGTATATTTTGCTTTATGTGTATGGGTGTTTTGCCTGCATATATGTCTGTGTACCACACACGTGCAGTGCCTAAGGAAGCCAGAAGAGGAACTCACACCCTCAGGACTAGTGTTGCAGATGGTTGTGAGCTACCCAGAGCTTGCCGTCTTAACTTAAGGTGACTGTCAATTTAAATCTGGGTTTAAAATCAAAAATACTGTCATCAAGTGTATTAGGTTAAGTGCTGAAATAGTGACAGGTAAATATGCAGTCAAGATAACTAAGGGCTTCAAATTCTAGACTTAAGGATTCAGACTTTGAATCCAACATGCAATAAGGGCCACCTATGAACTCTTCATTTTGGAAACATGATCAAAAGGACTGGTACAGGAGCAGTAAAGTGCAACTTGAATTATTTATGGCAGAAACCCCTTTGAAGGAATACAGGAGAATGATTGCGCCATTACAAAAAAAATAGATCCAGTGCTGGGTGTGTTGTAGCACATCATTAATTCCCAGCACTTTGAAGACAGAGGCAGATCTCTGAATTCCTAGTCGGCCAGGTTGCAGTAAGGTCCTGCCCCCACAACAAAACAATAAAAATCTAAATAGCTCCATGTTGAAACAACTTACTGGTGCATGCATATATAAGTTTAGCAAGATATGTGGAAGATGTTTTGAGACAGGGTTTCACTGAAGCTCTGCTTGCCTTAATTCAAGATCTTTTTGTTTCAGCTTCTAGATACTGGAATTTACAGCCAGAGGCCACCACACCCAGTATTCTTTTGAAACTAGGAAAGAGGGAAAGGGTGGTTCTGTTTGACTTCTTTCAGTATCTCACTGTTTACTCCTGGCTGACCTCAAACTCCAAGATCTATTTACCTCTGCCTCCTGAGTGCTGGCATCTATTTGTCACCTTAATAAAAATGATGAATTGTCTGCTTTATAAAACTTATCCAAAGTTAAGAGTTTTGATCTTAATGTCCTTTGTAGAAATTAAGAAGAATGGACATAATAACTCTTGTATTTCTTATTCTGGCCTCTTAAAAACCCAATTTTTAAAAAAGGAGTCCTAGTATGAAGTCTCTTTGCTATGGAATGATTTGTCAGTGAAAGTGAAAAATTAAACAAAATTAACCTGCATTAATTGGAATTAAAAGTTGTATTTGTGTGCTGTAGAAGATGGCTCAGTGAGGAAGATCATGCTATAGATCATGTGGACCTAAGTTCTGAAGCCTGGCACCTATGTGTAAAAAGCAAGGCTTGGCAGAGCATGCCTCTAATCCAAGTGCTTAGGAGGATCCTCAGGAGTCCTTAGGCAGTTCAGCTAATGAGTAGTGAGCTCTGGGTTTAGTGAGAGACCAACCCTGTATCAAACAGTAAAGTGGAGGATGATAGAGCAAGATATCTAACCTTCTTTCATGGGTATGTGAGCATGCAAATACACACAATGTCGTATATATTAATTAATATCTTAACAAATGAAGAGACAGGTCTATGCTTGCAACCCACCACTCCAGAAGTGTCCAGAGGATAACCACCAGTTTGAAGTCAACCAGGGACACAACAAGACTCCCAGAGCTGGAGAGATAGCTCAGAGATTAAGAACACTTGACTGCTTTTGCACAGAACCCAGATTCAATATCCAGCACTCACATGGCACTTCATAGTCATCTGTAACTCAAGTCCCAGGGGTTCAGGCACACTCTTTTGGCATCTGGGTATGGCATGCATAGGGTACTCAGAAATATGTGCAGGCAGAACACTCACACACATAAAAATAATTTATGAGCCCGGTGGTGGTATACAGAGGCAGGCAGATCTCTGAGTTTGAGGCCAGCCTGGTCTACAAAGCTAGTTCAAGGACTACACAGAGAAACCCTGTTCAGAAAACCTAAACAAATGAGAGGGGAGACCTTGTCCTTCACTTCTGTAGAATTGGTTTACTGACTTGTCTTTAAAACAGTTTATTTGGGGTCTAAGTTTTTATGAGGACTGGAGAGTTGGCACAGCTGAAAGGACCCAGATTTTTTCTTGCACTGTCATGAGGGAGCCCACAAAGACTTTAGCTCCAGTTTCCAGTGGAACCAGTGCCCTCTTCTAGCTTCTGTAGGACCGGAATGTAAGTGGTGTACATGAATGCATGTGACTCAGAATTTTAATGAAAGTTTGTGTGAAATTTAGAAGTAAGAGATTTGACATACTGCTTTAGTTAAGCCTCAGCACCTTAATTTTAAATACTTAGATTAATATGCTTAAGGGGGTGTGTAGAGTGGAAGCAGAAGAAATGGCTGGGTTTTAAGAGGGTTGCTGTTTCTCCAGAGGACCTGACTTGGGCTCCCAGCACCCATGTCTGATAGCTCACAGTTGTCCTCCAGCTACAAGGAATCCATCACCCATTTCTGGCCTCTGCAGACATCCACATACACTAATACAGACATGTGCATATAAAAACTTGAAGCTGGGTGTGGTGATGCATGCCTTTAATTTTAACACTCTAGAGGCAAAGTCAGGCCTGGTCCACATAGTGACTTTTATAATAGCTGGAGTAACACAGAGGTACCCTAAATGAAAGAAGGAAGTCAATCGTTTTTAAGTCTCTGAGAATGTTTAGTAGTTAAAGGCACTTGCCACTAACCCTGACAGCCTGATTTCAGTACTTCCAACCTACATGGTGGAAAAAGAGGACAGACTTATTCTTCCGTGTGCTTACGGAGACACACAGACCACCAGGTAAATAAATTTACAGGAAAGAGGTAAAGTTAGCCAGGCCTTGTGGCCTGTAATTAATCAACCTGCCTATAATCAGTCAATCCCTCTTGAAAGGGATGGAAGGAACAGGAATTGAAGACCTAGTTGGGCTAATGGCTAGCCAGCTTCGGTGACTCAGACCTATAATCTGCACTGTAGGAGAATTGCTGTAGGTCCAGCTCATAGTGAGTTCCAGATAGCCTGAACTATCAGAAAAATTAGGGGAAAGAGGGATTTTACTTACAGTAGGAATAGTACTAACTGTAAGTTTGGTGTCGGGCTTATTTTCTGTGTTAATGCTATGTATCATCAAGCCGGTTGTACTACTGTTCTTTCTCCACCCCATCCCTACTTTTAATTGTACACATTTGCAAACTTAAAAAAACAGTCTTAAAGCTTGAGTTTTTACACTTAAGATTTTCTTCACTGAAGGGTTCTAATTTGCTACGTGGGAAAAAAATAGGCTTTTGGGGAAAAAAGCAGTGCCTGTAAGTATCCATAGTGCACTGCTGTAACTATAGATTTATGTGAGAAGTGCTAGCCATGGTGGTACATGACTAATTCAAGTGAACTGTTTGATGACTTAGTTTGGGAGAAAAATGGCATGAATAATCAGCATAGTAGTTTCATTGAACCTGGTTGACTAAAAATGTTTGCTGTTTTCAGTTGGTGCTCAGGCATCATGATCACCCTTAAAAGGTATATATTTGTACGTTGAGTGAAGTAGAACTGAAGTACAAATAAAAAATGAGTAACAGTCACATTGAGGAAGTTAAATACTAGGAAGGTGGAAGGCCAATAGGAAATGTGAGCTGCACATAGACTTTTGTCTATAGTCTGCTGCTCTCATCAGAGGCGTTGGTAAGCAGGTCTGATGGGAGAAAAATGACTTGTGGCCATCAACTCAGCTTCATGCTTGTTAGGAAGTAAAGCTCTCAAACAACTGAGATACATCCCCCAGCCCTGAACTTTTGAAATCATTTTTGAACATACCATTTTATCAAAACACATAAGCTGGCAGGGTTATGGGCAACATTTAAAATTTTTACTGAAAGGTTATAAATTTTACAGATATAAACAGTTATGAGGTTGATTGACAGTTACTAAGGCATTTATGATACGTTTTCAAAATTATTCCAAACTTTAGAGAATACACAGACATATGTTAGAGTTATCTACAAGTCTTTATAGAGACCACATTGACATCCTAGTGCATCAGACAAGTACGGTCTTAAATGAAGTTATTGTATGAAATTGTGGGCAACATATAGTTTGTTTTCTAGAGATGCTTCTAGTAGCAGCTTGGTTTGAGACTGGAAATGTTTGCCTTATTAGCCTAATTTCTAATAAAGACCTTCCCATTTTCCCAGAGAAAGAAAGCAAAAGTGTTCCTACTTGTAGATAGAGTAAGTACGGTATTTGAACAGCCAAAGTGCATTTTCTTCTTTTTGGCATATGATTTAAATTCTCTAGTTTATTTTTATAGAAAGTCCCACTTTATAAAGTACTAGGAAGTTTGTTTCACATGATATACATTCTTGAATATATATATAAATTTGTCCCTATAACCTGGCAGCATTGCCTGGACTTAGTATTAAAAGGGTTTGTGTTATATATAAATTTTCTTTGCTTTACTTAATATTAAACACTAAGCCTATGTATTTTACATGGATAGTAGTATTGAGCATCCTATTGCTTGTTCATGTTCTGCAACAATTTGTCTATATAGCAAATACCAAAACCTGTTTGAATGAGTGAGTTGTGCTTAGCCTTCTGCCTGGCTTCTTTCTGGTTTGTAGTATCTAAGGTAGATTGAAGCCTATATATATAGTGTTTCTTTTATAATCTGTGATACTGGTCAGTTAAGTCCTTTTACATGTTTCATTCAGCTGGGCAGCATATTGTAAAGGATTGTTGAATATTGTAGCCAGTATACTGAGAAATTGTTAACATCCCTTTAATAAGACAGTTTTAAGAGCTGGTTAGTCTAGTGGGACAAGACAGATGGCCAACTCTTTCCAGAATTTAATTTGTTTTCTTCATTGTAATTTAAGTTCCCAAATTCTAAATAGTCTTACAAATTTCTTTTTCTTAATTTAAAATTAGCCAGCTGTGGTCGCACATGCTTGTCAAAATAATGCTTTTGAACTGGCTGTATAAATCAGTATTACAGTGCTTACCTAGCATGGAACAGTTGTGGGTTCAATCCCTAGCACTGACCAGAGAGAGAGAGAGAGATCTGGGACTTAAGTGTAAATTAAAAATAATAATAATAATAATAATAATAATAATAATAATAATAATAATCCTGAGTTATTTAACTCTCCAGAAGAAATTTTGGAGGCAAGCAAGATAGCTCAGTGGGTAAGAAGACATTTGCTGCCATACCTCACAGCCTGCTCTTTGTGCACATGTGCACAAAATATAAATGTAACTTTTTGAAAGAAGTCATTTTTCAGTGACAATACTTATGAGGAGAGGCTTAGAAATTTAAAAAATGTATCTGGGCCATTAAATTTTTGTCATATTAGAGGGTTCACTAATTAAGAGTAAATTGATCCTTTATTTTAGGATTTTTCTTTTTTTATCATAATAAATAAAGCTAAAGGTTTATAGTACCTCAGAACAAGACCTTCTCATGTCTAATTGTATGACAGGTTGTAGTGCTTACATAAACACTGTTGTGACCACTACTTTTCACAGTGGCAAAAATGAATGTTCTACTAGAGGGCCTTTTTGTTGTTTTTAATAACTTATTCTTTTATACACATTGGTGTTTTGCCTGCACGTATGCCTGTGTGAGGATGTCAGATCCTGGAATTACAGAATTACAGACAGTTGTGAGCTGCCATGTAGGTGCTGGGAATTGAACCCCGGTCCCCTGGAAGGACATTCAGTACTCTAACCTGAGCCATCCTTCCAGCCCAGGAGGTCTTGTTTTACAGGAAGGAAAGGCGGCAGAAGAACATTGTCTTGGTTCAGATTTTGAACCAGCCCCCAAGACTTCAGTTACAAGCAAAATTAATAATTTTCCTTTTTTATAAGTAACAAATATGTTGCTCCAGGCTTCTGTCCAGGCATGTGTGAAAGACTTAACACTGGGTAACTAAATGGAAACGTTGTCAGTGTAAATCTTTTGATATTAAACTTTATCAAAAATAAAGGCCAGGGATATAGCTCAGTTGGTAGGGTGCTTACCTAGCACTAGGTCCTGGTTCAATCCCAGCACTGCATAAAGCCAAGTTTGGTTGTGCATGCCAATATAATATATACTTGGGAGATAAAGGCAGGAGATGTGGGATATCTTATTGCATAAATGAAAACTATGAATATGTACTTTTATAAGATTGGGCTAATTCTTTGCACTAATAACCGAGCTGTAAGTGAATGGAGAAACCAAATCTTGGTTTCTATTTTGGTTGTGTGGGTCTCATATCAGTCAAGTTACCATGCTTTTTAGTCAGTTATAAGTTCCTTGGTAGGTTTTTACATAGAACGTTTTCAGAAACCAATTTGTCATGAAGGAGATGTATGTTTCTTGTCAAGAGATGAGATGCCCCTGCAAGAATGTGCATAAATGCAAAATCAATAGAGTCAAGGGCAACCGTCATGATATACATTTTCTTATTTACCCCATGGTATTTAAGTGGTACAAGAGCCAGAGATTTTGTGATCCCAGTGCTTGGAAGGCTGAGGCAGGAGGATTTCTGTGAACTATAGTCCATCCTGGGTTATTAAATGCAAGTGTGCCTCATAACACAGCAATGGCATGTGTCTCAGGAATTTATAAGCCGACGTGAGGACTGTTAGAAGAAGCCTTGTTCTTTCCCTTTTATTTTTCAATGCTTGCTTCAAAACACATCTTTCTGGTTAATCAGAATAAGTGAATATGGTAGTCAATGGGAGAAGGTGTAATTCACTATTTGTAGTGTCTTTGGTTTCTGGCATGTGTGCTGTTAGGAGTTCAGATGACTGTGTACGGCTATTGGCCTGGGATGCTTCGCTTCAGCAGTGCCTGAATTTCTTAGTGTGGCTTATTGAACGTTAATTCTAAGATCAGTAAGAGCCTTCAGGCTATAAAATAGTGGAAAATGAATATTTAGGTGGGGGGAATTACAGTTTATGTTTAAATTACATATTTATATTAAAATTAGGGACTAGAATGGACCATGAAAGGGGAGGAGGGTACAGAGTGTGGTTAAACACTTTAGAGAAATTCAGTAAATTATGTTAGACTACACTTCTGAACATTTTTAAATACTATAAAAATTGTTTTTGTTTTTGTTTTTTAATTTATTTTTAAATAAACTAGTTATTTGCACTTTACCTGCTGGCCTTCCCATTTGGTAGATAACATTCTGAACTCCAGCAGAGTTTTATAATCCCCACGTGCTTAAATATACTAAATGTTCTTTTTCCATTAAGGTTAATGTTCGTGAAGAAATTGAAGAGTTTTTTCCAAGAATGTGGAAGATAAATCAAGATAAAAGAAGGCTAATGAAAAGTATTAAAGATCAGAAAATTAAAATTGAATGGGGGAAAAATTTGAACAGAAGATTGGTCAGATAGAAGCACTTGAATATTTTTTAAGGCTATTTTGAATTGTTTGAATTGGGGAAGAATACACGAAGTATGAAAAATGAAAAACTCAATGAAGAATGAAGAGAAGTAGAAAGCAAGAGTGAAGTAGAATTAAAAGAATCTGGAAGAATGAATGGGTCCTAGGTTAAGTAAATGTATGGTTTATGTTCCAGTGTCTGTATGATCAAGTTGTAGATGAATTTGCATGATTACTTAGTTAATAGAAAATTGGTGATCTGGTTCAAGTAGGGAATTATTGAGGACAGTTAGCAGTATTAACAATGGGATATTAATGAGCTGAAATTTTTTTTCTGGAGGGTGTTGCCTAACCATTTGTTTTTCAGGAGCAATCAATATAAATAATTACGGTACTTTAAATGTTAGGTGTTAGGCATCTGCATGACCAGTGCCATTTGTAATACTGTCTTCTTTGTTAGGAGTCTCGCTCTCAGTCAAAATCTCCAACGGGAACTCCTGCTCGTGTAAAATCAGAGAGCAGGTCAGGATCTCGTAGTCCATCAAGGGTTTCCAAACACTCTGAATCCCATTCTCGATCAAGATCAAAATCCAGGTAAGCTTAAAATTTGTAAACTGCTTTATTCACTGTAAGAGGGGTTTGTCAGGTCTCCTTTTAGCTGCATTTCATATAAACATAAAGTTTACCATAGGCTCAGACTGCAGCATTTAGAAACCTTTCTTGGCATATCTGTTAGCTGCCACCCATTGAGTAAAGACATCTGCCACCATACCTGATTCTCTGAGTCTAGTCCTTAGAAGCCAAAAGATGTAGGTGACTACTGCAGTTGTCCTATGACCTCTACCCATGTGCTCACCCAAGTACATGATACACATACACACAATCAAAACTAAATAAACAAACACATCTGTAATCCATCTCACTCTCAGTTGGGCTAGAGCTTGCCAGTGTGGCTGTTGTAGCCAAAGAGCTTGGTCTAAGGATCCCTAGTCTCCATCTTCCAAAACTGGAGTTACATGCCAGTCACCACACCCAGCCAACTTACAAGGCTTCAGAAGGTCTGCATTCTAGTCCGCTGCTTTACATGGGGATCAGCCATAAGCCATCTGCCCAAGTCAAAGACTGGTTGTTTTAAGGTGGTAGATTGGGCTAAAATCAGTATTAAGGAAGCCATCTTCACCAGTATTCTCCCCACCCAGATGCTTTTGCTCAGGTAATAGGCCATCAGTTTTATTTTGTCCCTCTCTTAGCGGTCTCTTTATTCACAAACTTTGTACAGGTTATCTCAGTACTCCTTGCTCTAAATTAATTCCTTTAAAGGCCTTGCACATTTTACTGTGCTGCTATTCTCTAAGTATATCTCCATCTCCTTTCTTTTCATTTTAGACAGGTTCTCATTATGTAGCCCAGGCCGGCGTGGAACTCACAGACATCTTTGTGGTAGTAAAGGCACACAGCACCATGCCTGCTGCTGCTACTGTTCATTCCTGTTTTCAGATGGGTTTTCCTGCCTCTGTCTCCTGGGCCCTGATTAAAGTCATGTGCCAACATGCTCTACTCTGTGTGTCTTTCAAGTATGTTTTAATGGAAGGTGAAATGAGAGTGAAGAAATGGACTAAATAGGAATTTTAAAATCACAATATGGGCTAGAGGAATGGCACAGTGGCTAAGAATTTTTGCTATTTTTCCAGAGGACCTGAATTTGATTTTGGTTCTCAGGACACATGTTTGGCAGCTTACAACCAGCCACTGTAACTACCTTCAGGAGATCTGGAAACTACTTGTGGCAGGTGTTTACAAACATGTACACATATACATAAGTAATAAAAAGTGTCTGTGTGTGCACACAAGCAGGTGCCCGTGAAGTCTAAAATGGGGGCTGGAATCCCTTACAGAAAGTTGTGTTGGAAACCAAAGTCGGTCCTCTGCAAGTGCAATATGCATTCTCAACAAGCAAGCCATCTCTCCAACCCCCCAAATCTTCTGAAAGTATTTTCCTGGGTCACAGATATTGAAACATACCTCAGTAGTTGCAGCACAACAAAAATGAAAGACAAAGAGCTAAAAACAAGTCAGATATTTGTATGCAGTCTAGAATGCAGAGGGAATTTGATCTAGTACTTTTTAAAAGAATTCTTTATTTTATGTACTACACTATATTTATTTATGAGTACGCAGTCGCTGTCCTCAGACACACCAGAAGAGGACATCAGATCCCATTACAGATGGTTGTGAGCTACCTGATGTGGTTGCTGAGAATTGAACTCAGGACCTCTGGAAGAGCAGCAGTCACTGCTCTTAACCACTGAGTCGTCTCTCCAGCCCCTGATCTTAGTATTTTTTAACAATTACTTACTAAGAGTGTTTTTTTAAAATTATGCTTTATGTCTATATATCTGTACCACAAGCACACAGTGCCCTCAGAGACCAGAAGAAAGAGTCATCCCCCGAAACAAGAGTTATAAATGGTTATAAGCCATCCTAAACCAAACCTGAGTGTATTTGGAGACCAACAAATACTCTTAACTGTTAAGCTGTCTACCTCTCCAGCCCTATGATCCAGTGTTTTACCTAAGTTTATTTCTTTCAAAGGTCAAGGTCAAGGAGGCATTCTCATAGACGCTACACTCGATCCAGGTCACACTCTCATAGGAGACGATCTCGAAGTAGGTCCTATACACCAGAGTATAGGCGGCGGAGGAGCCGGAGTCACTCTCCAATGTCTAATCGCAGAAGGCATACTGGCAGCAGGGTATGTGTATAAGAGTTAATGGAAATTTTTGGTTTTCTCTTTCCTGAATGTGTAGTCATAGCATAATACCTTGCTTTTATGAAAAGCTTCCTTCTGGCCTTTGTACGATCTTATTTAGGCCTAGAATGTTTTTTTCAGCCTCTGAAACTTGCTGCTGAATAAACTCTCCTCTTCCTAGTTCTTTCTGGCTCTGGCTGGCTGGTCTCTTCTGGCTAAAAAGAACTCCACACTGATTCAAACTGGCTTCTTACAATTCTGACTGAATTGCTCTGCTTGGCCTCATTCTTGACAATGTGTTCTAATCATCTGTCTTCTCACTCTCTGGATTGTTCTGTCTTCACCTGTGTTTAGCTTGTTCTCTCTGCAACCTGTCTCTGTACAACTGTCCCACTAAAACTGCCTGCTATCTGTACTGATCTCTCTTAAGTAGCTTTCCTTTCTGCTCTGTTACCTTGTGTACTCTTAACATCTCTGTGACAGGTGGTTTGGATGTGAGACACTGAAGCGTTTTGTTTTGGTTTAATAGTTAGCTGAGGGGCCAGCAAGGTAGCCCAGCAAGTGGATCAGGGTGCTTGTTGGCCTGATGATCTGAGTTTAAGCCTAGAGTCCACATTGCATAAAGAGTTGTCCTGTCCTCCGTATGTGTTTCATAGCACAAGTGTGTCCATATACACACATAGTGCATACATTTGTTTTTTAAAAAATAGGTGACAAGAGTCCAGGTTTCAACCAGATTGCTTTACTCTAAAGTTCTTATCTGCTGTGTTTCTACATGAAACCAGTGATGCTGACAACCATGATAGACTGTGTGTCAGTATTTAATAATCTTAAAGTCTGGATCCTGGAAACATTTAAAGGATATCCTGCTACAGAATGAAAATGGTGATTGGAGATATGGCTCAGTGGGTAAGAGCACTAAACTGGAGCAGAGTTTGGGATCCATTGTCCCATCTGGCCTCTGTGGACATGCATACATGAAGAGCGGGGTGTTTTTTATGTGTTTGTGAGTGCCTTTATATATGTGCACCATGTTTGCCTGGGGAGGTCAGAAGGTGTTGGATCCCCTGAAAGTGGAGTTACAGGCGGTTGTAAGCCACCATCTGGGTACTGGAAACTGAAATGGGATTCCCTGCAAGAGCAGCAAGTACCTTTAACCATTGAGCTATCTCTTCAGCTCCTAAAATCTTTGAAAGAATGAAAGTAGAGGGCTGGGAATGTAACTGAATTGGAAGAGTTTGCCTGATGTACACGGGCCCTGGGTTCAACTCAAGCACCAAATAACATTGGGTATTTGGGTACATTCTGAAAGTTGCTAGGCTAGACTAGAGAGCGGGAATGTTTTTTTGTATGGACTATAGATAGCTATCAAATGTATTCCAAAAAAGATCTTCATGTGTTTTGATATTATATTTTGAGTTCTAATTAAAATATAATTCTTCCTTTATTCAACAGGCAAACCCAGATCCTAACACTTGCCTGGGAGTGTTTGGCCTCAGTTTGTATACAACAGAGAGAGATCTTCGTGAAGTGTTTTCTCGATATGGACCCCTGAGTGGTGTTAATGTGGTTTATGATCAGCGAACTGGGAGGTCACGTGGATTTGCTTTTGTGTATTTTGAGAGGATAGATGACTCTAAGGAGGTAAGTCTGGCTTTACAGTTCTCATTTAAAGGAATTTTTAGTATACAGTATTGCTACTACTATGTAATTTCTAATTAGTAATAGCATTACTGTTAGAGGTCTATTAATCTACATTTCTGTAAACATGCTTTCTGATTCCGTGGCCTGATTGAAACTCTCACAGTGTTGCAGTTAAAAAGTTCATGATAAAAAACTACAGTGTATAAATGTTCTTTTTTTTTTTTTTTTTATAAGCCCTTATTCATGTTAAAATTAATTCTAGTTTTTTTTAATATATTTATTATACTGTTCTGTAATTCAAACATGAATTGGTGCAGATCGTAATAAAAATTGGTGCCTATTTCAAGAATAGTACCCAGTCACGGCATTTGGGGGTGAGAGGGTGTTTAACTGCTGTGTGATGGCGCGTGTCGTATATAATGCTGAGAGCTGAGGTTGGAAGAACACTTGGATGACTCTTATAATGTATTGGATGACCCCCGACCATAGAATCAGTAAGTCCAGATCTCGGTGCTGAAGTTGAGAAATTATGATTCTTAGTTTGTAAATTTTTTTTATTAGTATATGTTGGGGGCTTGCTTATTCCTGTTTGTTTGTTTGTTTAAGTCGTGGTCTTACTGTGAATCGCTGCCTGTCCTCAGACTCTAGCTCTTGAGCGCTGAGATTAATGGTCTCTACCGTGTTTCTGTTAGGATATGAGCTAGGTTTGGTGTGTAGTATGACTGTAGTCCCACCACTTGGGAGGTAGACCAGCAGAAATAGATCTAGGTGGTTAGGTAGAGAGAGGGTGGGTACAGCCGGGCAGGCAGCCAGCCAGGCAGGCAGAATATGGACAAAAATGGAAGAAAGGATTATTGTCAGTGCTTTTTTTTTTTTTTTTTTTTCCCAAGTGGGATGATAAGCTCAGACAGGCTATGTTCCTTTACACTTGGTGATCACTAGGGGGCAGTATTGGCTTAGACTTGTTAATTTTAAACAAAGAGGTGCAAACTATTGCAATTGTTTGCATCACTTTTGGGCTACTTAGTTTTACCAACACATATTGAACTACAAACTGAAGAGCAAGAATAGAGGTAGGCTAGGATGGGCATGGCTGTACATACGTGTAATTCCAGTACGAGGCAGAACTGCTATAATTCCCAAGCCGATCTGTGGTGACATTAATACCTAGTTTTAAGGTAGGCAGCTGAGGTTATAAACAAAAGTTTAAAGGTTAGAGTTTAGTTCACTCTTCTGAACATTTGAGATGTTTGTAAGTGAAGCAGAACTTAGTGGCTTTGTATTATGTCTAGGCAACTTAAGTAGGTTCCGAAGCACTACTGAGCTCTGGAAATGCCTACATCCCTGTACAAGCTGCATGACTATGCTATTTTCAAAGGTAGATTTATTTGGATTATAAATACTTCAGTGCTCAATTTTAACTAAAAATGGCTTCAAGATTAGTGAATTATGAACTGCTTTCTTTTTCTCTTGTAGGCCATGGAAAGAGCAAACGGGATGGAGCTGGACGGTAGGAGAATTCGTGTGGATTACTCTATCACCAAGAGAGCTCACACGCCTACACCAGGCATTTACATGGGCAGACCGACTCAGTAAGACTTTGGATTTTATGTTCAGGGGCTTGGGTGTAGGTCCCAGACTGCAAAAGCACAGTTTATCTGAGATTAAACTACACTTTAGAAATGTAATAATGCGTGTCAAACTTTGACTAGGAAATATCTACATCACCCTCCCTTCTGTATCATTTTATTTATCGGTATATATTCATCTGCAGGGACTGGAAAGATGGCTCATCAGATAAAAATATCTGCTGTCCCACAGAGGACCCAAATTAGAACATACTTAGTTACATTTATTTTATGCATATACTTCAAGTGAATGAAATCTGCATGTTCTTTGCTGGGCATGGTGGTTTGGCTCCAGTCCTCGTAAGGAATACAAGGGAGGCAGAGGCAGGGAATAAAAGACCTGCAGAAAGAGCACATGAAGAAAAGAGGGCTTAATTTAAATTCACCTCCAAAAGTTGTAACACATTAGATCCTGACATAGTTTTAGTGGAGTCATTCTCTCCAGTGTTCAAGGTTTGTTTAATTAAACTTCTATATATTTGGTCTTTTCTTTAAATATTTAGTTTAGGGAGGGGACATATGGCTTGCAGATTTTGGTTCTGTCCATTCATGTAGGTTCCATCGGTAGAACTCAGCCTCAGCAGCAGTGCCTTGACCCACTGACCCATCTTTCCAGCCTCTCTATTTGCGATTTCTTCCTTGTGTTTCAGGTATTCTTAGGCGTGCTTTATAGTTTTAGCACTTTGTTTCTACTTTCCATGCTGTTATCATCTTCTTTCTTTTAAAAAACAGAGTCTCTACAGAGCTTTGGTTGTCCTAGAACTCACTATGTAGTCTGGCAGGCCTCAAACTCACAGAAATCCTCCTGCCTCTCTCTGCCTTCCAAGTGCTGTGACTAAAGTGCTGCACTTAAAGTTTTGTTTTTAAATATGTTTTGGGGAGGGTATACACTGAATGCCCTTGGAGGCTGAAAAATGGCGTCAGCTCCCCTGGAGCTAATGTGGCAGGCTGTTGTGAGCCTCCCTGAGTGAGTGCTGAAAACCAAACAGTTATGAGTAGCAGGTACTCCTAACTGCTGAGCTGTTTCTCCACAGAGTTTGGTGAAAGCATTAAGAACCTAGCAGAACGCCATGGGCACTGGTGAGATGTGTGAAGGTGCTTGCACTGTGAGCAAGGCCCCTTCTCATCTCACTTGTCCCGGCAGTTTGTATTAAGTGATCTGGATAATAACCTACCCCTTTGTTTTTCTGTAGTAGCGGTGGTGGAGGTGGCGGAGGAGGAGGTGGTGGCGGCGGTGGCGGCGGCGGTGGTAGACGACGAGATTCTTACTACGATAGAGGATATGATCGAGGCTATGACAGATATGAAGATTATGATTACCGGTACAGGTAATATTTTAATTTGGGATATCTATGCTTTACAAAACAGTAATGTCATTTAGTACTTTTTGTTTGTTGGTTTTTGTTTTTGTTTTTGTTTTTGTTTTTTCGAGACAGGGTTTCTCTGTGTAGCCCTGGCTGTCCTGGAGATCACTCTGTAGACCAGGCTGGCCTTGAACTCAGAAATCCGCCTGCCTCTGCCTCCTAACCACTGCCTGGCTATTTAGCACTTTATTTAATGTTAAATATGTATGAATAAAAACTGGCTGTTTGAGCTGGGTATGGTAGCTGGGTAGTGCCAGTTGTTTGAGAGACACAGATAGGATCACTTGAGCCCAACCTGTCAACATGGTTGGTGACTTTATATATTTTCGGGTGGGGTGGGCAGGAACTGGAGTAGATTTTAGGGCTGAGAGTGTCAGTGGATTCTCCAGTGTTAGGTCCTGGGCTTGATCCTCAGTACTGCTTAAAAATAAGTTGTTTTTGGTTGGTTGGTTGGTTGGTTGGTTGGTTTTGAAGACAGGGTCTCAATTATGAAGCCCAGACTGGCTTGGAACTGGCTGTACAAACCAGCCTGGCCTCCATTAACAGATATTGTCTTCCAAGTATTGAGGTTAAAAGCCTAATGGCTAGGGTTTTGGTTTTGTTTTTGACCTGACTCTCAGTGGTTGTGTGATGTGCTAACTCAGCTCTCGTTGCTTACAGAAGAAGGTCGCCCTCTCCTTACTACAGTCGCTACAGGTCACGGTCAAGATCCCGTTCTTATAGCCCAAGTACGTAAAACGTCCTTTTATAGACTTGAAGCCGTCTTTCCAAGCAGTGGTTTGTTTTGGGGTGCTTGGATGTGTGGTCGCTGTTAACAGTTGGAGAGACATTAGACAAGTCAGACTGTAACTAATTGTTTTTGTTCTGTTTCAGGACGCTATTGATACTGGAGTGATTGTGCCCAAGGACTTTGCTTTTTCTTTTTGATTTTGGATTTCCAAGCTTCCAATGCTTCCTAGTCCTTTAAAAAAAACAAAACAAACAAAAAAACCCTACCTGGTTTGTTTAATCTATGCGTGGCCAGTTGTGTTGCTGTGTCCACCCTTTGTTCTACTCTTAAAGTGTAGTTGTCTTTTCAGTAGTTGAACATCTTAAGTAAAAAGAGGCGCTGAGTTATGCTTTGGTTCTTCTTTGCCTTTACAGAGGATTTACTTCTTACTACGAGGAAAGAAACCATCCTATGAAAGCTTTTTCTGACGGATATTGTAGTAGACATTAGAAATCTGTGGTATGACAGACTGCTTTTTAATCTTCTTTGGGGGAAGATAAATAACACTTTAAGTAGGTCAGTCATGTCAGGTTTGTCTGGAGTGGCATGGAGCAGTTGAATAGTTGAGTATAGAAAGTTTGAAGCTCTAGGAGAAAATGTGGGACAGTTCTTTTGAAGAATATAACTTTGAACCTAAAAATTAAGTCACCTTTTAGAAATTAAAAGCTTGTAATTCCTATAAGACATGTTGTGTTTGAATTTACATGTTAAACCTTATAAACTTAAAATGTGATTTTTATGTTAAATTTACGGAAACTTAAGTATTCCCTTAATCACTGAAGGACAACCTTTATTTATTACCTAGAACAATTGTATAACTTGGCTGTTAGAAATTTTGGTATTGGGACATTGGTTACATGGGTTATTGCATAGAATCCTAAAATACATGTGAGGAAGAGTAATTTCAAATAAAAGTTAATTTGAAAATGAGATTGTTTCTTTATTTGATAACGGTGGAAGATATAACTAGGTCGGAAGCCATTTTTGTCTCATGTATGTTAGTGTTTTGCCTGCACATACATCTGTGAAGTATGTACATGTGCAGTATGTGCGTGGGCAGTGCCGCCTTGGAGGCTAGAAAAGAGCATCTTATCACTTGAACTGTTACAGTTGTGAACCACCGTGTGGGTGCTTGGAAGAGAGTGGGGTCTCTGGAGGAGCAACCAGTTCTGTCTCTCCAGCCCAGCAGAAACCAGTTTTTAATTTTCCTCACATTCCTGCAATTTTATATAAAGTTTTGCCCATCTTGAGGTAACTTACAAATTTCCCCCACCTTTTTGGTGTGTGCACCAATTATTTTCCATTTAATCTTTAAAACCTGTGTGGAATGTGAGCCAAAAGTATGAAGCAGAAGCAAGGGTCACGGGATCAGAATTTTGTAAACCTGTGGGATTAAAGTTTGATTTTGTTTTTTATTATTTATTTATTTATTTATTTATTTATTGAGTTTGAAACTAGCCTGCTCTACTAGTTCTAGCACAACATAGACCCTGTCTCAAAAATAAACCTGCTTTAAAAGGAATCCTGTGTGTGTACAGTGGTACAGAACTCAAGAGACAGAACAATCACCTTGAGCACAAGTTTGTGGACTATGGGGTCAGACCCAGCCAATAAGGTAAAGACCTGCATTGAAATAGAAACCAAGTAAATATCTTTCCAAAGTTTGTTGGTTAGCTTGGTTTGAATTCTGGTGCTCCCTTTTTACAAAATTTGTTTTGCAAGCTACTCTCTGTTTATTGGTTCATTCCTTTATGTAGCACTGAGATTGTACGTTCTTGGGCATTTTCTTGACCAATTATTGGTGTGGCGCGGTTCAGACTCAGTTTTTTTGTGAGCCTTGCCTTTAACGACTGACTGAGGCTTATCTCTCCAGCCCTTAGAAGTGGATATTAGTTACAAGTACAGAATAACCATGCTACAAAACACAGACCCAGAGAAACCAAGTACCAAGGAGGGCCCAAGAGGGAACACTTGAATCTCAGATTAGACATTGGGTAGATGGAGGGAGGGGACTGAGTGGGGAAAGGGGTGAGGCTGGGTACAAGAGGGATGAGGTGGGGTAGGATGGAGGGAAATAACTGAATTGGGAGGGTCGTTCGTGCATCTCTGGGACAAGCTAGAACAATGGGAACTCCCAGGAATCTATGAGGGTGACCCTAAACCAAGACTCTTACAATTGGGGATATGGAGCTTGAACCAGCTATCTCCTGTAACCAGGAAAGACTTCCAGTGGGATTGAGACACCAACCCAGCCACAAAACCTTAGACTCCGAGTTTGTCCTGCCTATAAGATAAACAGGTAAAAGGGGAGCAGAGTTTGAGGGAAGGGCCAGCCAGGGACTGGCTCAGCTTGAGACCCAAGCCCTGACAGTTACTGATACTCAGGCTTTACTTGCAGACAGGATAGTAGCATAACTGTCATCAGAGGGCTTCACCCACCAACTGATAGAAACTGATGCAGAGGCCCGAGCTAAACAAGTTGGGAATCCAGCTAAGGAGAAGCAAGGAAACACAGAATCAACTAACCCGGGCCCACGGGGACCTACAAAGACTGAACTGGCAACCAGCAAGCATGCATAGGAGGGACCTATGTAACAATTGTGCAGCTGGGTCTTCCTGTGGGATTCAACCAGGAACAGAGGCTGTCTCTGACTACATTGCCTGCCTTTGGATCCCTTTCCTCTAACCGGGCTGCCTTGTCTAACCTTAGAAGATGTATCTAGACTTCCTGCAACCTGGTGTACCAAGGCTGGTTGGCACTCATAGGATGTCCTAAGAAGGGGGGAGGCTGGGCTGGGGGGGGGGGCTTTGATCAGGATGTAAAATAAATAAGAGAAATGAGCCAACCATGGGGAGCAAGTCAGTATGCAGTGTTTCTCCATGGCCCTTGCTCCAGTTCCTGCCTGGAGGAGTTGTTCTGACTTTTCCTCATGATGGACTGTAAGTATCAGCTATTAGCTGAAATAAATGTTGCTTTCCCTCGAGTTGCTTTTTGACATGATGTTTTATCATAGCAAAAGAAAGCAAAGGAGTGGAATATCTTGCATCCATGCGGGCATTTACACTGCATAGGTGCCCATGGAGGCTAGAAGAAAAAGGATTGGATTGGTTGCTAGAAACCGAACCCTGGTCCTCTCTGCACTAGCAACAAATGTTCCTTTTTTATTTTTTTGATACTTTATTTACATTTCAAATGTTTTCCCCTTTCCAGGTCTCTCCTTTGGAAACCCCCTATCCCATCCCCTCTCCCCTGCCTCTATGAGGGTGCTCCCCCACCCACTCCCGTGCAACAAATGTTCTTAACTGATGAGCTCTCTCTCCAACCCCTAGAATTTCTTTAATCACTATATGCAAAATAAAAATATGTAACTTGGATGTGGGTGTATGGCTCTAATCCCAGCCTATGAGAGGGGAAGGCAGGAGGATCGGGAGTTTGAGGCCAGCATGGGCTACATAAGACTGTGCCATGCATCTTGAATTCTAGCACGTAGGAAGCAGACTGGCAGTCATTTTGGAGTTCAAGGCTAGCCTCCTCTACATAGTCAAGGCTTCATAATGAGACCCTGCCTCAAATAAAAATGATAAGTTTTGAAATAGTGGGGGAAACACCGGAGATGGTTCCTACTCTGGTTTCGGCTTTGTCTTTTTTTTGGTTGGTTGGTTGGTTCTGAAGAAAGAACTAATGCTTTGTGCATGGTACTAAGCAAGCACCCCACCACCGAGCTACCTCCTCCGCCCTTAGACTTTTAAAGCAACCGTAACTTAAAAGTTCAAAGCTCAAAATGAAGAAACCTAAAAACATCTCATATGCCTGGGCCCTCCATTTACTTTACTGAATGAGAAGACCTACTACCATAAACATTATAATCTCTGCTCCAAATTCACACTTAAAACTTAAAGGCATTTCAAACAGGGTGTGGTCGTGTACGTGCCTGTTTTAGGAGCTGAGGCAGTAAATTGCTGAAAGTCTGAGGCCAGCCTAGACTATACAGCCACAGCCCACCTAAAAACAAAACAAACAAAAAACCAAAAATACAAAACACGAAAAAAGTCCACTGAGAATTTAGCATTCCTTAGGAAGTCACATGAGGTTCAAAGCACCCGCAGACCGTGTTGTACGGGGACAGAGAGATGCTCAGAGCTTGGCATTTGTTGCTGTTGTAGAGTGCCTGGGCTCATCTTAGTCACTCACCGATACCTGAAACTCCCTTTCCAACAGATAACCCCCGTCTGACCTTGGACACCTGCACACAGTGCACAGGCAGCAGACGCACACACATTTTTCAATTAAAAAAAATGATCTTGGAGCTGGACATGGTGGCCCGTACCTTTAATATCAGCCCTCAGGAAGCAGAAGCAGGTAGATCTATAATCTATATGAGTTCAAGGCCAGCCTGGTCTACATAGTCCTGTTCCAGAACAGCTAGAACTGCATAGACCCTGTCTCAAGAAGCAAGCAAACAAAAAAAGTCAAATATTAAAAAAAATAGTTGATTTAATATATGGGCAGGATAAGTATACAGATACAGTACTAAAAGATACAGATGAGACCATTACAAAGAGCCAACCACAACTGATCAAGATGCAGAGAACAAGAGATCATGGGGCACCAAGTCACAGCTGAGACATCTACAGCACCATTCCTGCACCTCAGGAAGCATTGTAGAACTCAGAGGTCACTGTGGAACAGGTGGTGGAAAGATTCTACAAGCCAGAGGAACAGAAAGTTTGCTGAGAGATTGTGTCACCTAGAAGCACCAGAGACACTATACTCATGAAGTCTCATCAACATGGCTGTCTACACAAGACCTGCACATGGATGATACCAATAGATATGATAACATGGAAAGGGGGAAGCTTGTAGAGCCGCAACCCTAGACAAACCACTATGGGCAACTGGAGAATGGTGAGAGATAGTCTTTCCCAGGAATGAGTCCCCCCCAATTGTTTATCCAATACCAAGTGGTCAGACCTGAGACCATATACATACAGGTAACATTATACACACAAAGCAAGTTAGATTTATATATTTAGGTATATATATATATATATATATATATATATATATATATATATCACAAATTTGAGAGACTAGGGGTATGCTTGCAGGTTTTGGAAAAGGGAAAGGGGGAATAATTTCAAACAAATTAGTATAAAAATTATTTAAATTTTAAATAGTTTAAAAATATTGCTGATGGTAGTAGCACTCACCTTTAATCCCAGCTCTTGGGAGGCGGAGGCAGGTGGATTTCTGAGTTCAAGGTCAGCCTGGTCTACAGGGCAAGTTCCAGAACAGCCAGGGCTACACAGAGAAACCCTGTCTTGAAAAACCAAAAATAAATAAACTAATTAACTAAGTAATTTAATGGTTTCAGGAATTAAACCTAGGGTTTGCAAATGCTGGGCAAGTGTTCTACAACTAAACAAAAAAGTAAACACTTTTACTGTTTTCTGTTTTGAGCCAGAATCTTGCTAAATTATAATCCTCCTGCATCAGCCTTCCAACAAGCTAGTAATTTAGGCTTGGGTCATAGTCCAGGCTTCAATTTTTTTTTTTATTGTAGGAGATAATACCATAATTTATTAAATATTCTTCTGTCATCTTTTAAATCACCTTTTATGGGACTCTAGAGAAGGCTCAGTGGTTAAGAATTCTTGCTGCTCTTGCAGAGGACTCAGGTTTGGTTCCTAGCACCCACATTGTGGCTCATGACCTTCTGTAACTCCAGTTTCAGGGGCTCCAATGTCCTCTTCTGGTCTCCATAGGGAATGCATGTACATAGTGCACCACATATATGTATAGACAAAATACCCATAACACATAAAATAAAAGGTAAAATAAACTTAGAAAAATTAAAATCATCATTTAGAGATGGAGAGATGGTGTTCTTGTCAGGGTTAGTATTGCTGTGATAAAACACCATGCTAAAAGCGATTGGATAGGAAAGGGTTTCTTCGGCTTACACTTTCTTCTTTTTTTTCCTTCCAGCCCTGCTTGCTCTGGCCCAAGGATTTATTTATTTATTTTTTAATGTAAGTACACTGTAGCTGTCATCAGACGCACCAGAAGAGGGCATCAGATCTCATTACAGATGACTATGAGCCACCATGTGGTTGCTAGGATTTGAACTCACTACCTCTGGAAGAGCAGTCGGTGCTCTTAACCTCTTTAGCCCTGGATTACACTTTCACATCACAGTCCATCATTGAAAGAAATCAGGGCAGGAACTCTTACAAGCAGGAGCCTGGAGGCAGGAGTTGATGCAGAGGCATAGAAGGGTGCAGCTTACTGGCTTGCTCAGCTTGCTTTCTTAAAAAACCCAGACCCACCAGCTCAGGGGTAAAACCACCACAATGGGCTTGTCCCTCCCCCATCAATCACTAATTAAGAAAAAGAGCTACAGGCTTGTCTACAGTCTGATCTTAAGGAGGCATTTTCTCAGTTGAGGTTCCCACCCACCTGTCTGACAATTCCTACTTGTGTCAAGTTGACATAAAATAGCTAGCATAGATGGCTTAGCTGTGAAGAGCTCTAGAACACCAGGCTTGGATTCCCAGCACCCACTTCTGTAATTCACAACAATCTGTAACTCTCAGGCATCAGACATGCAAGTGGTACACAGACATAGACATGCAGGCGAAATGCCCACAAGCAGAAACTAAACTATTAAAAAAAAACTATTAAAAAGAATAGCTGGGCAGTGGTGGAGCACACCTTTAATGCCAGCACTTGGGAGGCAGAGGCAGGCAGATTTCTGAGTTTAAGGCCAGCCTGGTCTACAGAGTGAGTTCCAGGACAGTCAGGGCTATACAGAGAAACCTTGTCTCGAAAAACCAACCAAACAAACAAACAAACAAATAAGCAAAAACAAAACAAAACTAAGAAGAGGGGCTGGAAGGTTGCTCAGCAGTTAGAGCACTGAGGTTCTGAGGTCCTGAGTTCAATTCCCAGCATCCACATGGTGGCTCACAACCATCTGAAATGGGATCCAGTGCCCTCTTCTGGTGTGTCTGAGGACAGTGTACTCACATACATAAAATAAATACATCTTCAAAAAAAAAGATGAAGTCACCTTTCAGCCAAGGCTCAGGAGTTGAGCTCTGATCTTGACAACCCACCTGTACTGAAGTACAAAAGTCACTATTTAGAGCTAGCAAGATAGCTCAGCAAGTAAGAGCACTTGCCACCAGGGCACCCATGACCTGAGTTCAAGCCCTGGGACCCACATGTGTTCTGTTACACAGAAACATGCATACATAACACACACACTTGGGAGACGGATGGATTGGGAGGCTTTTTGCTGAAATTTTCTTTGAGTTAGGGTCTTGTTCTGTAGCACAGGAAATCCTGCTTCCCTGAAGGAGTGCTGGGGATACCGATGTGTGCTATCACACCCTGACTTGCTTTTAAATATTTTGATGAATTTTGATGAAATATTTACAGCTGGGGCTTACATTTATTTTAATCTACTCTGAAGGTTACATTGGCAGAAATCATTTCATGTTGATTATTCTTAGAACTTCTGTAATACGTAGCACATAGGATTCAATTCTATGATTTTTAAGATCAACTAAATTGGAGAGAAAAAGAATGTTAAATTCTATTTTAAATAAAAATCACCTGTGCCTTTGGTAAAGGAAGAGTTCTTATTCTGCTAGGTGATAGGTGTGCGTGTGTGCCTTGAGAAAATGAACTAGAGCTAAGCACTGAGCTCACACCTGTAACTCCTGCGCTGGGAGGCAGACTTTGAAGGACTGGTGAGTTTTCAAGGCCAGCCTGAGTCTCAGAGTGATGAGATCTTGTCTTACAAAGAAAGGGCAGGGGCACAGAGGACAGGGATTCAGTTCCCAGCCCCACATTGGTGCTACAAAACTGAAGTGGTGTCACAAGCCTTTAATCAGAGGCAGAGGCAGCAGGGATCTCTGCGTTTGAGACTACAGAGAGCATTCCAGTACTGCCAGGGAAACACAGAGAAACTCAGTCTCAAACAACAAAGACAACAACAACAACAAAAAACCCACCATCACCACCACCACCACCACCAAAAAACCTCTCTGAGGCCCTCCTCTGAACCTCAGACGTCACCAGGCATGCAGTCGATGTACATCTATACAGGCAAACCACTCATACACATAAAACAAATGAGTATTTTTTAAAATTTTAAGAAGGGGAGAAGGTGGGTGTGGCAAGGGGCATGCTTTGCTGTTGTTTTGATTGTTTTTTTAAGACAGGGTCTCTGTATATAGTTCCAACTGTCTTGGAACTGGCTTTGTACACCACGCTAGCCATGAGCGCATGCTGATCCTAGGGGGATGTTTTCAATCCCAGCACTCCAGAGGCTGAACTAGGCCACAGAGTTCCCAGGCAACCAGAGATACCTAGTGAGACCCTGTGTTAAAAACAGGAAAAGAATAAAGAGAATACAGATGAGAACTAAGAAAAGACAAGGGTTAGTGTGAGGGAGTAGGACCCTATAGGGGTAGCTTGGATACTCTCCAGACCTTGCCGCTCCTGGAGCCTTTCACTGTGGACATGGCTGAGCTGATCCAGCTGCAGGGAGGATTGGAGAGTCAACAGCTGTAGCTGGACTTGAATAAATCCTTGTCAGGGGATAGAAACCTGAGGTACAGCTAACAAAGTATCACAAGGGAGGAACTGCTGTGCTTGTCAAACAGGAGCTGAGAGAGTCTCTGGCTACATTAGGGAAGAGGTTGGGTCCTATCACACAGCTGACGCTGAGTAGTGTGAATCCCAGCTTCAGAGCCTGAGCCTAAGACAGAGCAACGGGGAAACGCCTTGTTCAGCCGCAGTTCTATCTAGAGCCACATAGCAAGGGCGGTGTGTGTGTATGTGTGTGTGTGTGTGTGTGTGTGTGTGTTCAGAGGATCTGGGGGAAGGAGAGGGGGGACCTGGGAAGTTGGTTCAGCAAGTAAAACAGTACATGACTCGAAAGCCTTATAACCAGAGTTCCATCCCCCAACCCAAATAAAAGCCCACTCTGTGGTGCGCATCTGTAAGCCCAGCACTGCTGTGTGAGTGTGGGAACCCACTATCCCGTGTCAACAAGGTTGAAAGTGAGACCCACCTCTGGAAAGTTGTCCTCTGACTTCCACCAGTGCACCTTGACATTCATGAGCCTGCACGCTCACACACAAAAGTTAAAAGTTAGAAGAATTAGTGAACAAGGTAATTAGCAGAGCATTACTTTTTTTTAAAAAAAGATTTATTTATTTTCTGTATGTGAGTACACCAGAAGAGGACATCTGACCTTATTACAGACGGTTGTGAGCCACCATGTCGTTGCTGGGAACGGACCGCAGGACCAAGAGCAGTCAGTGCTCTTAACCGCTGAGCCATCTCTCCAGCCCCAGCAGAACATTTATTCAGAGAAGTTTTATTCTATGGCCCTTAGTCTGTAGACATTTTCTAAAGGTTCAGAAATTTTCAAACTAAAATACCACTAGGTTATTTTAAGGTATACATATAGAGTTATTAAAATATTTATAATTTACTTAAAATTAAAATTATTATTATTATTATTTTGTTTTGTTTTTTCGAGACAGGGTTTCTCTGTATAGCCCTGGCTGTCCTGGAACTCACTCTGTGGACCAGGCTGGCCTCGAACTCAGAAATCCACCTGCCTCTGCCTCCCAAGTGCTGGGATTAAAGGCATGTGCCACCACTGCCCAGCGAAAATTAAAATTATAATAAAAATAATTTCATTATGACATTGGTATGCATATATCATTGTAGCTTGCTCATGCTTGCCCCTCACCCACTGCCCTGCCCTTTCCCATCCCCCCAGTGAATTCCTTTCTTTGCCTCAACTGGGGCCTCTTCAGTCTCACAAGTGCGTGTGTGAAATACATGTATGTGTAGATTTAGATATGTAGATTTACTTGCTTTTCAGTGTGGATATTTGACTCATTTTGTTTGCTCATTTATTAGCCCATGGACATCTAGGCAAGTTCTGTATCTTGGCAGAGAAGTCACATCTCCAGATCACACGGTGGTGCCTCTTTAGTTTTTTGAGGAACCTCCATGTTGATTTCTCATCAGAATTTTTTTTCTCCTTATGCCAGCCAGTCTGACTGGGGCAAGACGGATCTCAGCGTGTTTTGTAGTTGTTGTCGTCATCTTTTAAGACAATTTTCGTTTTTCCAGGCACGGTTTCTCTGTGTAGTCATGGCTGTCCTGGAATTCACTTTGTAGATCAAACTGGTCTTGAGTTCAGAGATCTGCCTGCCCCTGAGTGCTGGGATTAAAGGCGTGCACCACCACTAGGCCTTAGGTTTATTTCTTTTTATTTTATATCTTGGGTGTTTTGCCTGCACATATTGCCCTTGTTTATGTCTGTGCACAGTGCTGGCAGAGGCCAAAAGAGGGCGTCGGAGCTCTTGGAGCAGGTGTACAGAAGGGTGTGAGCCACCTCATAGGTCTTGGGAATCAAACCTGGGGCCTCTGGAAGAGCAGTTGGAGTTCTTAACGACTCAGCCATCTCTCCAGCCACCACAATGCATTTATCTGATGACTAAGGATGTTGAACAAGTTTTCGAGTATTTATTGGCATCTCTTCTTTTGAAACATTTTGAGTACATTAGCTCATTTATTGATTGTATGTTTAGCTGATTTTTTTTTTAAGACAGGGGTGTCACTGTGTAGCTCTGGCTGCCCTGGAATTTGCTATGTAGTCCAGGCTGGCCTCAAGCTCAGAGATCTCCCTGCTACTACTTCCTGAGTGCTGGGAATAAAGGCCTGAGACACCACACTAGGTGAATAAAAATGTTTAATCTCATACAATTCCACTTGGTAATTCTTGGGATTGATTATTGCCTTATTGGAATTGTTTTCAGAAAGTCTTTATACCTCTGTTTTTGTTTTTTGAGACAGGATCTTATTATATAGCCCCAGATGGCCTAGAATTCTCTCTGTAGACTAGGCTAGCCTCAGACTCAGAGATCTGCCTGCTTCAGTCTCCCGAGTGCTGGGATTAAAGGCAGGTACCACTATGCCCAGCTTGCGTAAGTGTTTCCTGGAGCTTTTGGTCTTACACTAAGGTCTCTGGTCCATCTTGAACTGGCTTTTGTTCAGGCTGATACCTATGAATCCCATTTCATTCTACATGTTGAAGCCCAGTTTTACTAGGCTTCGTTTATCAGAGAGGCTGTCTTTCTCTGATATATGCATCTGCTCTTCTCTTCCATTCCTCCAGACTACCTGTACTGTCTGTTTGAGACAGTAGCCCTGGCAGACCTAGAACTAACTATGTAGACCAGGCTGACCTCTGCAGTCTGTTTGCTTCTGTCTCCTGAGTGGTGGGATTAAAGGTGTGTGCCACCATGCCCACCCTATGTGTCTGTTCTGTGCCAGCTTCACCCTGGTTTTATTTTTATAGCTCTGTAATATAATTGGAAAATCAGATAGTCTGACCTCCTGCCCCTCCCCCCAAGCATTCTTCTTTCTGCCTAGAATGGTTTTGCCTGATTGTTGACAATTATGCTCTCCTGTAAATTTTAGGGCTTTCCTTCAAGCATTGAGAAGAGTGTCACGGAAATTTTTATAGGGATTGTGCCAAATCTATATAGATTGTTTTCAGGAATATAGCTATTTTCACACTGTTCTATCAATCTATGAGCATGGGATACCTTTTCTCTATCTTCTATTCTCTTCTCAACTTTTAGGATGGGTGTAGTGATACATAGTTATAAGACCAGTGCTTGGAAATTGAGGCTGGAGGGTCAAAACTTCGAAGTCATTCTTGGCAAATTTGAGGTCAGCTCAGGGCTAAATCATGAGACCATGCCTTGATAAAACAAAACAACAAAAGAAACAATTTCTTCTACATTAAAAAAAAAAAAAGAATTATATTTATTTTATGTACACTGTAGTTGTCTTCAAACCCAGAAGAGGGCATCAGATTCCATTATAAATTGTTGTGAGCCACCATGTGGTTGCTGGAAATTGAACTCAGGACCTCTGGAAGAGCAGCCAGTGCTCTTAACTGCTGAGTTATCTCTCCAGCCCACAATCTCTTCTTTTAATATTGTTTTTTGAAGCTGAGCTCGGTAGCTAATACCAGTGGTTAATGTGATTGCCTGTGTTGTTCACCAAGGCTCAGATCTCAGTCCTGCAAGATGGTATCTGCCAACCACATGGTATTTAATTTATTACTTCCTATCAGGACTTGAGCCATCTTCCTCTAGTGAAACTTCACCATACAGAAGTTTGTCACCACCTTGCTGTAGGCAGATCAGCAAGATGAGAGGCAACTATATCAAGAGGTGAGCCTGCATGGGTTACAGAGCAAGACCAAAAAGCCTAGCCCAGTGGCACAGACCTGTAATCGGAGATGCTAGAGAGGCTAAGGTAGGAGAAGTGAAGTTCAGAGATTGCCTGGGCTACAGATAGAGTTCAAGGCTAGCCTCTGCTGGATGCTCTTCCAGAGGACCAGGGTTCAATTCACAGTACCCACATGGCAGCTCACAACTGTCTATAACTGGGCACAGCAGCACCTACTCATAGTCTCAGGACTTGGAGGTAGCGGCAGGAGGAGTCGCCGAAAATTCAAGGCTAACTAGGGCTACATAGGTTTTGTTTGTTTGTTTGTTTGTTTGTTTTTGGGTTTTTTTTTTTTTTTTTTTTTTGGTTTTTTGAGACAGGGTTTCTTTGTGTAGCCCTGGCTGTCCTGGAACTCACCCTGTAGACCAGACTGGCCTCAAACTCAGAAATCCGCCTGCCTCTGCCTCCTGAGTGCTGGGATTAAAGGCGTGCACCACCACAGCCTGGCTAGGGCTACATAGTTAAACCCTGACTAAAAAACAAACCAAACCAAAACCCAAAACAGAGCAAGTAAAGTAATGGTGGCTGATGTAATAATTTCTATATTTTGTTTTAATACACTGGCTGCCAAGGTGCATCTGCTCCATTTGTGTTCCCAGGGAAACAACAACAGATGCAAAACAATATTTGATTTAAGGAGGGAAGGGGGGAAGAGGGAAAGGCTCTGCTCTGAGCCATGGCCACAGCTCTGAAGAGAGACAAAGTTCTATAGTGTGGCATTCAATTAGCAGCTGGAAAGAGCTCCCAGACTGCCATCTGTCACCCTGGGAGATGCTATGGGATCACCAACACCAGGCAGAACTTTCCTCCAGTGTTCTACCGAGTTCTAGAAGGCCTGGGTGTGGAATATTACTCAGCGGAACACAAAGAAAACAAAAATTTGGGGAAAGGTGACAGATAGGTGGGTGAATTGATCAAATGCACCGTTTAATGATGGGCAGCCCAGAGAACTGAAATCAAAGAGTCGATGATTGAGGCTCAAAATTGCTGGCAGGAAACAGGAAGAGTATCAACTTGTTCACCAAATCCTGCATTTAAAATTAGAAAATAGGGGGCTGGAGAGATGGCTCAGCTGTTAAGAGCACTGGCTGCTCTTCCTAAAGGTCCTGTGTTCAATTCCCAGCAACGACGTAGTCGCTCACAATCATCTGTAATGGGATCTGATGCCCTTTCTGGTGTGTCTGAAGACAGCATACCTATATACATAAAATACATAAATCTTTTTTAAAAAGTTAAAAAGTAGGCTATCAATCCAGATGCAGTGTGTGTGTTCCTTTAGGTGGTAACTGAAGGTGGTTACTGAGTTTCCTGTGGCTCCTTACTACCAGTTCCTTTAGGACAGCACAATCATGAGGACCAGCATCCATGTAATAGGCTAGGTGTCTCCCCCAGAGCCTGTGCCTCAAAGGGACACAGTCCCTTATACTGGCTTCCATGGACACATTGGTGTGCACCCCCACTGTCTACCATTATACACTTCCCCCACAACGTTGTGTGTGTGGGGAGAGGATTTAGATAAATCTTCCAAACGAAAGCTTTAATATGGGCAGTTAGAAACATCTAAGGGGCTCTTGGGCACATCACTGATGTTTTTAAGGATAACAGGCACGGCAGAGTGCTTCCTTGTAAGCCTCTCCTTATGACCTTACCTCATGTATCCATTTCTTACCCCCACTCGGTGCTGTACCTGGGGACACAGAAATTTGTTGAGTAAGTAAGTATCCATCAAAACTGTTTTTGATGGCAGCAGAGAGAGAACCGTAGATTTGAAACACAGTTTGAATTATACCCGATACATCAAACAAGTGTATCTTTGCATTCATCCAAGTGTGCTGGGTTCTGCCACACTGAGCCATTGCCCTTCAGTTCAGTTCTGACCTCAGGCCTTGGAAGGCACCTTAGAAAATGATGAAAGATGGTGATGCTCTGTGGCACCACTGCACTGATCTGAATCTAGGACTAAGGTTTTCCGTATATTTGGAAAATTTAATATGAAGCTTAAAGACATTTTGAGTTAGAAAAAAGTTGGTCTGTACTCTTAATCCCACCTTTTCAAGGTGGGATTTTCAAGGAATTTCAAGGGAAAAATAATTCCCCACATACATACACTAGTCAGGGTTTCTTTATTTGGTTCAAACTCTAATGCATAAGAGAGCTTCCTCTTTCAGTCTCCTAAGGAGCTGGGGCTACAGCCAGGCGCCACCACGTGGCTTGCACTTTAAAAGGCACCAGTACCTTTTAGAGGGCAAGGGAGTGTGTATGTACTTGTCAGACTTGAACATCAGCAATTGGATGATCAACCACTTTTAATGAGAATTTATATGCTGCAGGCTGGCTACTAAATACCATCACATATCCATCCATTCCACAAACATTGGTTAGGCATATACTTTGTGTGAAGCAGCATTTAAAGAACTGGGAGATTAGGAGTTATCGACATAGATGAAAAAACTCTCCAGGAGTTTATTTCCCTGTGAAGTAGGTGAGACAGCCAAGGCTCTGACGGGACGGCTAGCCAAGGCACTGTTACAGGCATAGGCTGTTCAGTACTGATGCTTTAATTGGCTTTACAGTCCTTCGTGTTACAAAATAAAAAGAACAGAGAGAGGAGTGTTGACTTGCAGGTGCACCGTCTGTCTGCCTTTAGTTATGTTATAAATTTGAAAGGCTTTCAATTTAAATTATCTAGCAACTCAAAAATCTACAGCTCTAAAAAATGAAGAAGTGACTATAAGTTTGGTTGCTGTGTTTTTAAATTATTAGTTCTAATTTTAGATGATAATGCCTCTTCTCTTACAAGCTACATGTAAAAGGTGACAGAGCAAGATCCAGTCTCAAAACAAACTAGCAAAAAATAAATAGCAAAGTATTTAAGTTTCTGAAGTGAAATAAAAGCTTTATAGGTTTTTCTTTTTCTGTTTATATTGTTAATAATTCCAAGGTACCAGAGCCAAGTGTCTTATTTTTTCTTGGCATTTGGGGCTATAAACTAATTAAGCTTTTCTACTAATTTATCGGTTTGTTGTCATTTACATAACAAAATCAGTGTTAACGAAATCTCCTCTTAGCCTGCCTAAACTCTAAAAATTTTAGTCTCTCTACACATGTTAAACACCACAGGAGAACCTGCACGTAAAGCATTTTCGATAAATTCCAAAATTTGCTTTTTTTCCCCTTAAGTTTCAAGTGAGAAAGAAGAAATGGCTCCTAGGCTGCTTGCTTTACTCCAGCTCGTCTGCCTCTTGAGAATGAGGCACCACCCGGTTCGGTGGTGCCCTGGACGCCTCTCGGAAGAGCCCTTCTGACCGCACTGGTCCCTGTTCTGAGGCCCCCTGCAGGATCTCTTCCCTCACAGCACCTGGCTAGACCCCTTCCCTTTGCAGTTCTCAAATGCTCCATTCGTGAAACTGACCAGAAGTTTCACTATGTCGAAATTCTTTAATCCTACATAAAATGTTTTGACTTTTAAATCCAGCTCATAAATGGATGTTTCCGTTTGTTTTAGTTTTTTGGGGGTGTGTGGGGGTGGGGGAAGAAGGGTAAGCTAGAGCTACTCACTGATTCACAAATGAATTTTCTATGTTTTTCTTATCAATTTGTACATCACATTTAAGAAAACAGCAAGAATAGAAGTGAACAGAGGTACCTATGCTGAGCACTGTAATGTTTTAAGTTCAATACCTACAGTCTAAATATAACAAATAAAACAAAACAAAAACAACTAAGTAAATTGTGTAGTCAGACTTGTTTTGGCTAGAATATCTTCTAACTGGTTTCAATGAGTTACAGGTTTTTGTTTGTGAGTTTCCTTTGTTTTGTAATGATCTATAGTTTATTTCCTACAGAATTAATACACACGGAGAGATTTCTTTAGGAACCTAATGGAAACCCAGGCGGTGGTGGTGTATGCCTTTAATCCCAGCACTCAGGAGGCAGAGGCAGGCGGATCTCTGAGTTCTCGAGGCCAGCCTGGTCTACAGAGTGAGTTCCAGGACAGTGGGGGCTACACAGAGAAACCCTGTCTTGAAAAACAAAACAAAACGAAGGTAATGGAAGCAGAAAGGCAATTTTAAACATAGTAGGTACTAAACATCCACATGATTGACCATCATTGATATTTGATTCATTAATATTGAGTGCTTTTATCTTTACTCCATAAATTGTCTTGTGGTAATAATTCATTTTTGAAATACAAAGGAGGCACAGAGGGAGCTCTTCTATGAAGATGAGGTGTTTGTCCTGGAGAGTGAAGATGTCCTTACAGACTTCTGTCTGGACAGTGGTCTGAGAGAGTGGCTGGCACCAGGGAAGGACACTTCACAGGGTACCACTTCCACTCCTTTGCTTTCCTCACAAGCTTCTCCTCCCCCTCCATCCACTGAGCACTGCTTCTCCTCCCCCTCCACCCACTGAGCACTGCTTCTCGGTGCCAACCCCACAGGAATTCCTTCTTCTCTTGCATTTTTTAGGACATTCTATAAAATGTCTTGATGGCACAAAGTGAGTGATCTAAGCGACATTTCTTTCTTATTTATCTAAAATAAGGGGAAAACAAATCCTGATTTCTGTTCCTGTCTTCCAGGGGCTTAGACCTAGTCTTGCTGGCCAGGCAGCACTCTGCCTGCAGGGACATCCACAGTCCCATGCACTAGGGTTTATTGGAAGAGACGTGGCTGTTGCTTCCACCTGTGAATATTTTAAGGTTTTATGGGGACTAGTATTTCCAGGCACAGCACTGTGCAATGTCCATAAACCCTTCTTAAAGTGCTGTGGCCCAATAGCATCACTAACAGTCCGCATTTTAGTTTTCTTGCTGAAAAAAACGAATTTCACAAATATTTGCTGAAGGTTCCTCAGTGGCCTTGTGCTGTAATAAAGATAGAGAGAGGGTTGTATAAATCGTTTAGCTCTTTTTACAGCCGCATAAACAAAGGGTAGAAGGTAGGGGAAAAGATACACCTAGGGTCACAGCGGGGCCAGACATGGACACAGAAAACAGGCATCGGGCTGTGTCCACAGCTGAGGATGACCAGATGATTTACAGGTAAATGAAGTTATGGAAGAACACTTCCAAAAAAGGCACAGCCAAGGTCTTGAGTCATCAGCCTGGATCTCTTCAATTCATGTATCTAGTCAGAGGTGAGAAGCTAGGATGGCCAGGTCTACCATTTCCCAGTGTATCTGCCAAGTGTCATCCAATTAAATCTCCAGGAGAAGGGACTAAAGGGAAGAATCTGAACCACGCTATGGACATAGACATGGACACAGACACAGACACACACACACACACACACACACACACACACAGAGAGAGAGAGAGAGAGAGAGAGAGAGAGAGAGAGAGAGAGAGAAATAGTAATCCACACCTGCCCTCCCCTCCAATGCATACACACCTTTCGAGGAGAGTAAAAGCTACTTGAGACATGAACTGAGATCATGGGACCCTCTCCCTACCCCAGCTTTTCACATCTGATGTTACGAGGTGGGCAGAGTCTGGGGTCAAAGTTAGGGCTTTCCCATTAGGCGGACATTCCGTGTCTGGGCTGTACCCTCAGACCTGGGAGGGACTGAAGTCAGACCTTGACTAAAGTTACTGAGGTAAAGCAGGTGACTTCTGTTTTCAAGAACTCCTTCACCCTTGGGTTTCTAGCAAGAGCTGCCAACGACATCCAGAACCTCTGGCCAAGAAACAGGAAGGCATTTTTAAGGGTAATGATGCTGGGTTTGGACAAATCTTACCTTTGGGTCTCTTCCTGAGAACAAAAATCGGGAGTGGGGGTTGTATTACCATGATCTGAGTTAGCATTGTCAGGTGACACCATTCAGTTCATTAACCTTGCTGCCCTGGAATTACCTTATGCAATGGTTCAATCTCAAGTCATAGAAGGGATAAGCTCTGTGTGATTCATGTTACTAAACAGACTCTTTAAATAGAACCTTCGGCATAGACATGTAGACATTTTCCCACTCAGAAGACATACAATTTAACTCCTTCCTGTTAAAGACAATGTTACAGGCTATATTTACTATGCGGAGTTTAGATCATGTTGGCTTCATGTATCTACTGCCTGTTATAAGAGCTTTAAACTTTTGACCTTCCCTTGCAGGAGTCTCATTTCTTGATTTTCCATCCATTCTAGCCTGGACTTTTGAATATAAAGTTATAAAAAGAATATGTTGTTATACATACCAGGATTCGAAGTGTGGAAATTACAATTCCATATTACATTGCAGAACATTTTAAAGTTTTAAAAAAATTTTTTTGTTTTTTTGAGACAGGGTTTCTCTAGGTAGCCTTGCAATCCTGGAACTCTCTCTGTAGACCAGGCTGGCCTGGAACTCAGAGATGTGCCTGCCTCTGCCTCCCGAGTGCCAGGATTACAGGTGTGCACCACTGCCTCCAGCACATCATCCAATTTGTTTGAAATTGTTTTCAAAATGTTCAAATACCCAAACTCTAACCAGGTATACATACATAAAACAAAAATCTCAATCAAAAGACAAAACCAAATTCTCTAATTATCTGTAACATTAAAATGGAAGCCAGAACAGTCCCTTGCCCCCGGGGTGTTGAGTTACAGTTACGTAAGTATAAGGCACTTGATGATCGTGTTTCTGTTGTGTGACTGTAGGGGCCACGGTGTGCTTCAAAAATCTAGAGAGAACTTCGGGTCTTCATCATAAAAAAATGCTTTAGTAAATGTTAAGTAAATTTAATCTGACTTAAACAGGTATATATTGAAATATTACATAACATCTCAGATATATGTGTCATTTTTATGTTTTTGTATATCAGTTAAAATTAAGATTAAAAAAAATTCAACAGAACCTGTCTTGTAAGTTGATAAGTTAGTGCTATTAACTCTGGCTAGTAATAATAGATTACACACCATAAGTTAATGCACACATAACAGATTTTTATAATAACTCTAAGAGTTTTCAACTAGACAGCCTTGGTTAAGCCAGCAATGTTTTTTGATTTTACATATAAAGATACATAAACTGGAAAACCAAAACCAAAACAAGAACCTGAAATCACAAACTATTAGACGATTCTTCTATAATTAACCTCACACTTGAATTTTTACTCTTACAAGTTTTTAAATAGCACACTAAAGTTGATTAGTGGATTTCTAAGATTTTTAAGAGGTAACAGTTCCAAAAATCTGACTTTGCTCTTTTCCCCTTGTTATCCTTGTTTTTGTTTTCTCAGTGCATTTATTTCCATTGATTGCCACACCCAAGACAGTGAGTCAGCTTCATACCCGATTAGCAGACTAGATCAAGGTAACATATAAAGAAAACGTGCATGGTGGGGTACACTTTTAATCCCTGCACTCTGATCTCTGTGTTCAAGGTCAGGCTGGTTGACTGATTCAGTTTCAGGACAGCCCCAGCTACACAGAGAAATCCTGTCTCAGAAAGAAAAGAAAGAAAGAAAGAAAGAAAGAAAGAAAGAAAGAAAGAAAGAAAGAAAGAAAGAAAGAAAAGAAAACAAAGAAAGAGGAAAAGAAAACAAATTTACTTGTTGCAACAAAAATAGTTTCATTTGCTTAAAAAGCAGAGGTCATTTATGTGTTTAAAGGCTCCATGTGTTAAAATGTTTCTTATTGTCATGAGAGTGCTTCCGCCCCACTTTGTTTTGAGATAATGTAGGAATACTTCATAACCAAGGAAAAGGGAGCACTGTAGCAATACGGGGAGGGGCTGTCACTGGATTACAACATCATTCTTCATTTCTAACCACTCGGAACTGTATCAGTGACCTGCCCGGCAGCAACATTAAGGTTTGTTCTCAGCTCCCTTAACACAGAAAAACTATAATAAATGAAGACAAAAATAAATTATAGGACTCAGATTTTTACTTAAAAATGTTTTCTCTATATACTAAGTTTCAAAAATCATTTTCACAAAAGTAGACCAATATTTCTGGCACTTCTTTCATAAGGGTGTTTGCTATAATTTTATTTACTTTTATTAAACAGTTCACACAAGGATTATGTGCATGTAGCCAAGGGAAAGGGATTGTGATGATTCCACATTTTATGGATAAACATAACACTTATCGAAACATGTAGTCAGGGCTACTTTTATTCATCTTACAACTGATTATATTTATGATTTAATAGTGTTGGATATTTTACAAATATAATGCTAACTGAATATCATGTTTAAAAAGACAGATCTAGGAAGCTACAAACATAAAAAGATGTTTGCATTATTTGACTAATTATACATTGGATGTACTGACAGCCACTAATTCCTCCCAGGGCTGCACTGGTAGTCTTAACCCCTCAGCTTTCCAAACATCCTGAATTCTGATGCTTGAGGAAAAATCCTTTGAAAATGGTGCTAAGTGGCCTGTTTTAACCTGCAACCTCAGATTCTGAACACAAGTTCTAGCTTGCCTGACTCCTTCATAAACTTCTACAGAGGGCTTCTCAGAGGGAAGATATGAAAGGCTTTCTAAGTGTTCAGTAGCAAGCACTGATTACAGTCCAGCCCCTGGGCAAAACTGCCCTCAACAGGAAGATTTGTTTATCCAGGAAATAGAGATAAGCCTTTAGCTAGGATATACCTGTCACCAGAAAGTCAGCTTATTTTTTTTATGTTCGATTAGTATTTAAAACAAAATTTACTTCAATTAAAAAGTTACAATATTGGCTCTGGCTAAAATAAAATTTGAATGTATTTCTATGGTTGCCTGAGATAAGCACCTCTGGTATCCTTATTAATATGTATTTCTTTAGTTTATTTTCTATTTGGCTTTTTAATACATGGCCATGTATTTCAGTAAAAAAACAAAGATGTGATTTAAAATTGTGGCGGTGTAGAAATATAAGAGCAAGGAAACTGATCCAAGGAGCAAAATTCTAAGTATCTTTCAACAAAGACCAAAGCTGTGACATGTCTCTGGATTTAAAGCCCCATGACAAAATGTGACAGCATCACAGGAATCATTCCTATTTCTGATATTTTTTGATGGACTTTGATACTGTTACTTTGTTCTTGTCCTTTCTATGAATTAGGTTTTAGTGGCTGGACTAGGGTAAAACTGTTTATGAGGGAAGAACTATATAGTTATTCTCGCTGAATGGGGAATTTCAAACAGTAATGTTTTCTTCTTGTTTATATCAAATACCTGTCTTTAGAAGTCCTCATGTATTGTATTCAAAATTTATGGAAAAAAAGTTATCCTCCAAGTCTTTGAAAAGGGAAAAAAAAAAAAAAGGAACAGTTTGCCTCCCATGGAAAAGTTTAAAAGGAAAGAAAAAAGAAACAATACTTTAATGATTAACACCAGACCTCCAAAAATCAAAACTAAATAAAACTTGTATAAAACAGTTTTGGTATTGGTATTAAATTAAACCTTCATCCTAAGAAAATGTTCTCTTTAGGAAGGCAATAGTACACTTTAATTGTTCATCAGGTGATGCCTATGAACTCAGCACTCAGGAGGCTGAGGCAGGAGAATCACCAGTTCAAAGTCAGCCTGGGCTACCAAACAACAAAAATCATGATATCTTAGCTGATAAAAACAAAGCAACAAAACAAAAAAACTGCTACTAACATTTATATTAATATTATATTAATTTAATTGACAATTATTTTAATGTAAATAATACTTTAAAAAGGAAGTAAATGTTTTAGAAGTGTGCTAGGTTAATTTTGACAAAGATCTCAGATTATGTTTTTTCCCCAACTGTCTCTAATGGTACCATATTCTTTATGAACTTCAGCTAAAATATTTTAAAATAAAATCAAATCCTCAAACTTTGCAACTTCTAGTTGTGGGCTTGGGCTCCACACCAGATCACCAGACTGGAGAGGCTCAGCATCAAAACATAATTGAACTCAAGAAGGAATAAACTTCAGCAAGTAAGATGGACATGGTAGTAAGCCATCATTATTTTTGCAAGCAAGGAATTAGAAAAAAAAAATCTGCTCTATTAATTCTAAAAACCAGCTCTTCGTGTATTGACAACATGAGGAATTCATCTGCTGGCCACAGCGATTACTTAGGAGGAACTCTGTGTGGTTTTACCAAGAGAACTCTAATTCCTAAGATTTGGGGAACAGAATTCTGGGATGGAACACTCCATCTGTGAGACTAGTAACCTAAGATGCGTCTTTGAATTACAGAAGTTGGAAAATGCTGAGAGGTGGTGAGCCCCCCAGCATGCCTCTAGCTTTCCCAGCCTCCTAGTGCCAAAGCATGGGTTTGGAGTGTTCTCTCCAAGAGGTTTTCCATGCTTGGACTCCTGCCTCATTTGACCAACCCTTTAAGTTAGTACACTCTCTCTCAACCTGTCCTTGCACATTTGTTGTGCAAGGGAAGATGCACAATAAATCAGTTGCAACCTATAAACAAGTTTAAATACCCAACTCTCTCCAGCCTCTTCAGGCCCCTCCCTCTACAAACAAATGCCTAGCTCTTTTGTTTTCTTAAGTCAGTCTGGAAATACTATGAACTCTGCCAATCCCCACCGAGTCTTTTCATGAAAGGTCTCCTTCTCCCGGTCCCTAGAAGAATGGGCACTCTACAGTTTTCACCGGGAAGCAGTATAAAACAAGACACAGTTGCAGTAAGAGCAACCCTGCTAGTTACTACTTACCAATCCTACACAAAGTCTACAAACAGATGAAATTCCACTTCTGAGTGAACGCTGAACTTTAAAAAAAAAAAAAAAAAAAAATCAATTTCTAAGCCTGATTAAGGAAAAGTTCTGTTTGTATAAACCTTTGTTTTCGAGAAGACGTTTGAAAATATATCAGGCTTTGGAGTTTTGGCTTGTTTAGATTAACTTTGAAATTTATTTTTAAAATGCAACTTTCTCTTTTAAATTCTTTAATTTTTTTTTTTTGTACTGCATGGTTTCAAACTACAAAAATAAATCCCAAGCTAAAATTCCCAAATAACCATACATTTAAAGTTTCTTAAAAGCCTAGATTTTTAGTATTGTACTATCAATTCAGTGTAAGTTTTAATCAGCTTGTTCAACTCAAACCATTTGTAACTCTTTCTGGGGAGTGATTTTACATATAAGCTTAAAAAACACCATTTATTAACCACATTAGTGAGATGTAGTTGAATTAAAATAATGTGTTAAACACATGATTACCTCTGTTTTAAGTTCTTGACCAACTCATTAGTTATTTACAATTTGTTTTTAAAAGTTGCTTAAATAACAGCTTCACTACTCTGGTACATGGCAATTTGTTACATTCATTCGATTTTAGAGACTAGATCTAAGCAGTAAATTAACAGTTTTCTCAAAAGAATTTGAATCTGACTTACTACAGCTGAAAGTTAACAATACACAGAAAAATCTTTGAACTTACTGGTTTAAGCCAATTTCCTTAAAGTCTTAAATATTTACTGAAGAATAATCTTTTACCGGGTTTCAACTAAACTGAGTTTTTCCCCCCTTGTCAAGACTTTTAAAAAATTAAATTATCTGTGGATAAATTTGTTATATTTCCGGCTGGCTCGTTTTTTTCTCCAGATAAAGATTGGTAAAATCTTTTATGAATGTAGACAAATCAAACAATTTTATACTTCCTTCTTTTGTGTCACGACCAGAGTTCTGATCGTTATATTTTTAAAGAAAAAAAAAAAAGCAATAGAAATGTATTTACAAACAGAAACCCACCAGCAGCTAACACACACTGTGGCCGTTTACCTTCTCGTTTACTGATTATTTCGTTTGTTTCGTATTTTCCCAAACCAATTTCGTATTTATTTTTTTCTCACCGTCTCCACCAAACGTCAGTGAAATTAGTACATTTCAGCTACAGAAATCGTTAATCCTTCAAGGTCGGTTTCAACCTCACTGGTCTTAGGGCAGCTTCAACGAAAACGTGGTCTTAGCATAGCTGATTTTACCCGGAATTTTCGTTTGCTCCCCCCACCCCCCAAAGGGGTTGTTTGATTTTGGTTAAAACAACCCAGCGGACCACAAAGGGAGCTGGGCAGGGAGGGGGTTGAACGAGTTCTCTAGAAGTTTAGTTAAATTCAGGCACCTGGGAACATATTTGGTTGTGCTTCTTTGAAATGCAAAAAAAAAAAAAAAGGAAAAAAAAAAAGGAAAAAAAGACCGGTACATTCAAAGACCTAAAATAAAAGATGAGCTCGGGGCAGTGGGCGTCAGAAACCCCGACCTCCAGGCTGGTCTCGGGTACCACGCGCTGTCGGACTGAGGACGAACAGTTAAAGGGCAGAGCGGTGCAAGCGGAAGCCCACCCCTCACCCACAGCACAGCCAACAAGGGAGCAAAGGGTTATTTTCGCGCCACAAAATATGCAAATACAGGGGCGGCCCGAGGGCCAATGGGTGGAGACCAGCTAAGAGTCCAGAGGCGGTAACTATCGATGATAGGCTCGCTGTCTCCACCAATCGGCGAGGGGCTCTGGCGAGGGCGGTGCCTCTCCAGACGCTGGGTGAGGGTCTGAATCCTGCGGGGCAGCCCGTAAGCGTCAGAGCCCCGCCCTAGGTCGCTTTTCCGCGCCATCGTCGGCCGCCCCGCCCTGACAGAGCAGACTCAGCCTTCTTTATTTCTCCGTGGGGGCCAAGCATCCTCGATCGTGCGCCTGCCTCGCGAGTTTACAGGCCATCTCTATGCATGGATGCGGTCGGGTGGTCAGGGCTCCAGGGCTCCAGGGCTCCAGCGGCCCATGAACACTTTCTCTTGTGTGCATTTCGACGGGTTCGCTCTCTCTGCGCGGAGCAAGGAAACAAACCACCCCATCTTCTCAGTTCCTGGGCACCATGTTTAATACAGATAGAAGTGACAGATTCCGGAGTGAGAGCAGTGTTTCGGATCTCGCCTCTGGTTTGAACAGAGTTCAGGGGAGCGGTTCTTGAGAAGAGAGAAAGGCGCCCACCGGCGTGAGGGTGTCAGGCCCGAGCCGGGGGCCCTAGGGCCGCCCTCCGCTCTGCCCACAACCTGTGGCTACAGCGGCGGTAACGGACCTTCTAGGCATACTTTCACGTTACACAGAACCTCAAACATTTTTACTTTTCCGGGTCATCAGAAGAAATGCAGCTGTCGAATGTGTAAATAGATGGGTGGGAATCCTTCCTCCGTGGAATTAATATTAATTAGGGAGCTACAATTGCTGAACAATCTGTTTCTGGTCCATATACAAATAATGTGAGAAAATTCTTTGAGGCATCCACACAATTAATTTACGAATTTGAAGAGTTACACTGACTTAATATATGTTCTGGAAAATTCATCAAGTATTTTTCGCTCGAAAAGCTAAGTTAATAATTACCCAGGGTTTTTTTGTTTTGTTTTTAATTTTGCCACGGAGTATATACTCAACCTCTCAAATGTTTGGAAGATTGGAAGTGGTTTATGTCCGCTTCCTTTTTGATGTTTCAACTTTATTGCTGGAGTGTTAAGGTCCTAGACAAAGTATCCAGTTTGTTACAACAATACTAGATTAAATTCACAGGAGCCCAGAAACATATTCATTACATCGCCACACACTTGGTTTAAATTCTAGCCGTTAAGATTTGTTAGACAGTGACAGACAAAAATAATTTATCCCAAGATTTACAAGTAGTTATTTCGTTAGGCATCATTTTTAATAACACAAAATACAGTTAATCTAGGGGGGTGAAATCAATACAGTTTGGTAGCAAGCTGGTCATTTTGTTGCTTAAAAATATTAAGTTATATGATCAGATTCTTAAAGTGATTTCCAGAAAAGCAAACATTACGAACAAAAACATTTCTCCAACTAGGCTTGGTTCACATGAATGAAGCGCTACAAAAATAAATTCGTAAATTTTATACTTATATTTTTGAATGCCACAGAAGCTTAAAGGAATACATATTTTCCTTGAGAGCCGTTTCTCTTTCAAAATGCATGAAGGCGAAGAATAGCGTTTTAAAATAGCTAACTTAGCCTAAAAAATTCACTTCCAAAGTTGTTCTTTCCAGATTTCCAATAGTTCTCAATACTGTGTCATAATTTCATAAAGACCATGTTACTCAATTAAGCTTAGATGAAAATACTCTTAAAGTGTGTTTACATGTATACAGTTGGGTTTGCTTAGCAGGAAAGAAAAACCTGTAAGAAAGAACAGTTGCATTTAAAATGGATGATCTGACACCTTCCGGTTACTTAACACAAAATTGTAAGTTCCTTTTAAAAGACAAAATGCTAACACTGTAGATCGTTCAATAATTTCACGTTTTAAAAACAAGCTGCTACTTGTGTTTTCTTTGAGAGATACTTTAAAGTATAAAGTTTTTTGAAAGAGCACACCATATCAAATTATCAATTGCTAAAGGCGTTTGTAGTATGAAGCACATATTTTCTCTATTCACATTTTTCAACTTGCGAGAGCAGCAAAACATTAGATTTTTGCCTGTATTTTCAGGCTATATAGAACTTAATTTCAGTCATCAAACCCCGGCAATTTCTCTTTTCCATAAAATGCCTGTTAAAAATATATCACAAGTTATCTTTGAAGCCTTTGAGTAGAGCACACAACCATTAAACCACAGTTGAAGGTGCTCACAAGGACAGGGGAACTGCCTTCTTTCCGTATTCCTGTTCTCTGGCTCACGTTTAGCAGGCTCAGGAAGGCTCCACCGGGCCCAGACCCAACCCCCCAACCACCATTGTGCTCGTTACCTACAGGGAAAATTATGAATGGCTCTCACAGTCAGAAGGCAGAAAGAACTGAGGAACAGTTCCCAGCGCGGTCGCCACCTAAGGCTGACGCTGAACAGGGTTCCCTGAGCGTCCCAAGTTCTTTAACAAAAATTATTTAAATAAAAGTATCAGTCCCCACCCCCAACCCTCCCCCTTCGAAAAACCACAGGAAGCGAGGGTTTCCCTTTAAGTACCGACTTTTCCCACTCGGCCACCCCCAGCCCCACAGCCTCCGCCCCGCGCCCCTCCCCCACGCGGCTAGCCCGCCCCCGGCCTCATTTATCCAGAGTCTTCTCGCAGCCGAGCAGCCAATGAACGGCGAGGCGGAGAGCCACCCGGAGCGCAGGCGGAGGAGGTGTCGCATAGACACCCGCCCAGGACGCCGGCTCCCCTCCCCCACGCCAGCCCGGGCCGCCCCGCTCGCTCGGTCCCCGGGGCCCTCGAGGGGAGCGGTGCTCTGTCCCTGGGTTCTACTTTCCCCCGTCATCTGAGCCACCGAGCGAGTTCGAGATTGTCATTCAGATTTCGTTGTTAAGTGACCCATTTTTCAAAAATCGAATGGTTAAAACTACGGTTAACTGCAACGGCGGGACCCCCTAACCGCTTCCTCATCTTAAGAAAAAAGGATCGATCGTCTGACCCTCCCGAGGCTCGGACCCTTTCGAAACTCGCCGTGCCAATCGCGCCTGGCGCCGGCTGCAGCGGCTCGGCGCTCTCCACCCTCTTCCCGGCTCGGGGTCCCTCGCCCAATCTCGCTTCCCCTCCCCCTCTCGTTCTCTCGCCTTTTTTTTTTTTTTTTTTTTTCCTCCGAAACCCACTCTAATTGAGGCGCTGGGATTCCTCACGTGAGACGTTGATTTGTAGTTTGAACACGTGGCTCATTCAAAAAGCCGGACACTCGGAGCGGCTGCCCCCGCCCCGCTCCCCTCGCCGCTGCCAGTCACCCCTCGGGGTTTTTTTACGGGGAGGCGGCGCCTGCCCCACGTAGTGTGATATTTTCACAGCCCGCTGGCCGCTGCCAAAGGGGTTGGGGAGGAAGAGACAAAAAGTAGTTTCCCCCCGCGCCGCCTCCTTTCTCTCGCTAATCCCGCCTCCTCCCCAGAGTTAGGAAGACTCGACGCTGGGCTCGTCGCTAGGCTTTTTCTTTCTCTCTCTCTCTTTTTTTAATACCCAGAGGAGGAAAAAGGACCCTGGGATCTGGTTTTCGCCAGCCGCTCCGGTGCTTGGGTCACTGTGTGTGGGTCTGAAAGGCAAGAGGAGGGGAACAAAATCCACCGGCTCCATCCTCCGCCGTGGGTGCTTTTTAATTTAGCATTTTCCTCGGGGTTTTTAAACAGCCCCTCTTCACAATGAACAAATTGTACATCGGGAACCTCAGCGACCATGCCGGCCCCGCGGACCTGGAAAGTGTCTTCAAGGACGCTAAGATCCCGGTGGCCGGCCCCTTCCTGGTGAAGACGGGCTATGCGTTCGTGGACTGCCCGGACGAAGGCTGGGCCCTCAAGGCTATCGAGGCGCTTTCAGGTGGGGCCCGCGCGCGTGGTCGGGGCGTCCCCGTCTCCGCAGCTGCCATCCGGGACCCCGCTTGCGGGGCGGGGTTGGGGAGGGGGACGCGCTGTCAGTGGCCGGGAGCGGCGCGTGCTGCAGGCCGGGCCAGGCGGGCCTCGGGGCCCAGCGTGGACGCCCGCCGGGCCCTCTGTCTGCTCGCTGTCCCCCAGCCGTGGAGAACAGAAAGTGGCCTGAGCCTCACGCCCGAGGGAGGCCGCGTCCACCTCGCGGGGTCGTTAGAGCGAAAGGGGCAGGTGGGCGGCGGCAGCCGGCTGTTGCCAGAACGGCAGCTCTGCCACGCGCGGCGCCGCAGTCCCGGCCCGTGCGCGCAGCCGCGGCCCGGGTGTCTGGGTGCGCTCTGCCCGGATGCCCGAGGGGAGAGCAGCTGTCCGTGCCTTTCGGTTTCCACCGTCCCCAGCTGGACTCGAGGCCAGCGCCTTGATGGGTCAGCGCGTGTGGACCAGCACCCCGGCTCTTTAATCCCACCGCCCAGTGCTCCAGACCAACCTGGACGTGGACCAGAAAGAAGGCCGCGTGCCCCTATGGCAGGCTGTTTGTTGGGGGTGTACCTCTTGCAGACCTTGGGGTGCTGGGTGGCCTTTGGAGGGGGTCAGGAGGCGAAAATTGCAATTGCTCTCCCTCCCCAGCTTTCCTCAAGTTAAAAAGCCACACCCACCCGAAGGGTCAGCTCTGCACCCTCGCCCTGCCCTGCTCCTCTCTTGTCCTTGAGTCGGGTGGGGATCTTGGGGCCCTGCTGAGGTAACAGAAGCAGGCTGTGTTTTCTCTTAAAGACTGTAGATTTCAAGGTGGGGAGAGCCGCTGAATCTAGCCAGCCGTCTTGCCCTCTTGTGTGTCCACAGGTAAAATGGAACTACATGGGAAACCGATGGAAGTTGAGCACTCGGTCCCCAAACGGCAGAGGTGAGCTGATTTACCCTTTTCTGGCTGCTTTTTAGGGAGGAAGCTCTGAACACAGATGAAAACTAGGACCCTTTGGCTTACATGCTGGGGCCACGGTTCAGCTTGCTCTTTTTCTGCTTGCGTTTAAGTTTATGGCAGGTGTGTGTGCGCGCGTTGATAATTCTGGGACGTAAACGAGGGCTTGTCTGCGGCCCTTGCTTGTGGGTTATTGTTGCTGTTTTAAAGGCCTGTCAAGGAAGCTCTCACAGCTACATGTTCTTGGCTTAGTCCCTTCAACTGGCAACCCGAGTTTCAAAAGCCAATAGTCTTTGGGAACCTACGGGATTTAGAAGGCAGGTCCAGGACAGATGTGGAGAAGCTGGTCTGCTGTGGTGGGCGCTTCTAAGAGAGGAGGAACACAGCTGCCTTTGCCCTGGTTCACTGGCCAGCCCGCGGCCATTGGAACACAGTGAATGCTGGGGTTCTGGGGCCTTTCAAACACTCCAAAGTTTGTCTTGTTTGTTTGTTTGGTTTTTTCCAAACAGTGCCTTTGTTTCAGCCCCTCCTGCCCCTTGGTGTATTTTGCTTATAAATAATCACCAAGAGACAGTGACGGCTGGGAGAATCTGTGCTACTTCAGTGAGATTTCTCTTCTCTGAGAGCATCTGTAGCTGTCACTTTACAAAATATTTCAGGCTATTTTAGCTACTGAAGCATTTTGGAGAAATGGCTCCCCTCCGCCGCCCCCCCCCCCCCCCCCCCGGAACTTTTAACTGGAAAGACTGAGGTTAGCCTGCTGGGTTTTGCAAGGTGGAGTTAGGGTTTCTAGCTTGCTTTTCAATCTTTCCCCCTTCCTAACCTGGAGCAAACAATAAGCTTGAAGTTAATTCAAACCAGGGCTGTGTGTATCTGGTTAAGGATTTCTGAGAGAGTGCTCTGGGGGACAGAGGGATTTGCCCTGCAGAGACAGAGAGGGCAAGAAGAATGCTATGTGACTGTTTTGAATGAAGCTCTCTTCCACATGAATCATTTCACATTCCTGGTTTTAGGAATAAACTGGTGTGGATACTTGTAGATTTCTTTTTAAGTACTTGCTTAATTTCCCCTAAGATAATTGGAAAGATATTTGTGTAACTTGATTTAGGTCCATTTTGATAAGGGTCAGGTTATTTCATATAGTAGAATGTAGGTTTTTTTTGTTTCATTTATTTAATCTTCTAAAGTATCAAATTGACCTTGGTTTCATAGGAATTTAAACAATTGAGGGACAAATCATTTGCTGCCTTAGAGACCTAGCCTGTGAATCAGCCATTTTGGAAAAACAAAACTTATTGTACACATGCTAGTTGGTTTTGTGTTTATCCAGTGTATCTTAGTGCTTGTAGATCCGGGCCCCCTCCCATTCCCCCCCACCCCCCATCATTCCAGGGCTTCCTTTATGCAGGTGAGCGCTCCACCACTTGAGCTACATCCCTAGCTCTTGGTTTTTTATCAACTGTTGAATTAAAAGTAAGCAAAACAACAAAACAAAAAACTGGTGGTGTACCTTATTAGTGGAATGATTGCTTAGCATGCCAGAGGCCTTGGCTCTAGAATCCTGGGGCAGGGCAAATGATTATAACTAACAAAGGAACTGTTCTGAATTTAGAACATTAATGTCTTTTCAAATTTAAAAACATTAAACGAGTTTTTCAGCTACAGCTAATGTGTTGACCTCTATTTGCTGTATCCTCTACTTTTTTTTTTGGAGTTAATGTCTCCTCATGTGTGGAGAATTAGTTTAGGAACTTTGGTAACAACTGCTAGTCTTTACTCCTAAAGCTTTGCTTAGCCTGAAGACAGTTACTTGTTACTTTTGAATTGCAGGGTTCCTCTTTCGGAAAGCTAGGAGACAGTAACAAGTGGGGGCAAATGTTTACTGGAAGCTTCTTCAGTTTATAAATAACAACAGAAGCTTTTGCTGTTCTGCCCCCCCACTACCAAAATGCTTACGATTTTAAATGAGCTATTACTAGCCCAGTGAAGTAAACCAACTGAGTACCTTTTCTTTCTGACTTGGGAGCAGTTGAGTGCTCGAAATCCTTGACTGAAGTGTTTTGCATAAAGACTTCTTTCTCTCTGGGAAATTTGCTGTTCATCTACATTACAGTTTAGTTTTAACTGAACCTTGAAGCTGTGCAGTTTTCCTTATCTGGACTCTTCCATCATCGAATGGCTCTGGAAGAGGGCCAAGAAGTGACCTGGCACCTACATGCTCACTCACATACCTATGGCAAGGTTATGCGGTGTCTCTTGGGTGGATTGCTTTGATAGTGACTTGATCGCACAGCACAGTCAGATAGATTGATCGCACAGCACAGTCAGATAGATTGATTGCCAAGCTAGCCTGCTGAACTTTAGGATGGAGTTTGTTATACTTTGCTGTCATTTTCCACCATCATGTGGGCATCTGAGGCTGGCACGCCTACTTGTAGAGCAGTGACCTTTATACCTGTTTGCAAGGCACGTCGGGAACTGGGTGCTGGGGAATGCTTCTGGCAGCACTCTGAGAGGGATGAACAAGGGAGCAGGCACAGAGGTGATTGGATACTTTGCAGGCTAGCTGCAAGCTGAGCTGGGCGGGACCGTTCAGGAAGGGGTATTGTTGAGTTTGGTTCAAACCAAGCTTAGTTCCCCATTACTGGAGTCTCAAGGGAATGTGGAAGGAATGTGGCTTTTCTGCATTCAGATGCCCCTCTGTTGTAGATTACAGCAGAGTGCACAGGGCCTGAGGATCCTTGTTTGCAGAAAAGAAGCATGCTTTGGACTCTGAGATGGTGTTAAACCCTCTGTTCCAAATTCAAAAGATAGAGCATGGGAAGGCTTGATAGCTTCCAGAGACAGGCCTGATTTTTTTTTTTTTCTGTTGGATTTAAGGTGAGTGAGGAAGAAGTTTTGCCTAGGAAGGATTGTAGCAATGTGTTTGGGAGAGCCAGTAGTGTCTATAGGGCTTCTGGACTCTGCTGTTTGCTCATGTACAAGGCACCGCTGCCCTGTACATGCTGTAGGCTGTTGGGCACAAGAGAGGGGAGAGTAAAGTTGCTGATGCTGCAGAACTGAGATGTGGTTTTAACTAAATTTCCACGACTTTTTCCTATTTTCAGGTTTTCACAGTCTACTCATATTTGACAAGACTCCTGATTTATTTAGCTCTTACTCTTATTTGAGTAAAGGAGAGAAATCATAAGATGTTATAGTTCATGTGTACCAAGAAAGATCCTTGAAAATAGTTTGTGGTACTAACACTCAAGTGCTTCATATTCTTAATAAAATAAAGGGAACAACCTACTTTGATACTGGAATCTTGTCTCACAGCATCAGTTGAGCAGAAGGTACTGGGATTTTAAATTCATCTCACTGTAAGTGGCTATTTAAAACCTAGTGTGTTGCTCCTGTGGCTGTTAGTGTAGAATAGGAGGATGCACTGTGCCCATTAGCCCAGGACATTGTAACTGCTGACTGTGGGGCCAACTTCAAAGTCAGGATAGCAGATGCTGTTTTCAGTACTGAACATTTAAACACAAGGTGTTCACTGTGTGACTCACTAAGTGGCTGTGGCTGGAGGTATTTTCTATTTTTTGTTTTTGTTTTTGTTTTTAATTTCCTACTTGCTCAATATAGTTAGAATTTGTGAGATTTCTTATTTTGGCCTTTAAAGAATTTCTAGGAAGCAAATGGATGTTGCTAAGTAGCTTCTACCATGTTTTGTTCACAGTTGCCCTGAAAAAGATGTTACTGAAATGTCACATGTATCCACAGCCAGTGGGAATAAGGAACCTGGCTTCTGATCTTGGCCCTTGCTTTTTTACCTGTGTGGCTGCTAAGACTCTGTTCAGGACCTTTTGTGACAAACTCCAAGGGGCATCATTTGATCATTGATCATTTGGCCACTTTCCTGGAAGCAAATGGGTTCTCAGATAGGCTTCACATTTAAAAATATCTTCTGGAATTACAGAGATCCAATGTTCTCCCTCTGCGGAGCTTTGCTTGAAATTTTCTGTAGTACGGTAGTATGTGGCTTTCGTTCTGTGTACAACTTTCAGGCAGTGAGTGAATGGAGAATTATCTTTGCCATGCTTTGAGGCCCTTTGTGAGCCCTGCCGCTGTGTTGTGTTGTCACAGGACTGGGATCTTGAATGAGTGAGGCTGTTGAGCCACCTCCATTTCTGTGAGAAACTCTCTTGCAGTGTCCTCACCAGCATCCAGGCAGCAGCTCCCTAGCAGTCACAATTTTTGAAAGGTATGAATTATCTGTTCGCTTACTCTGACAGTTGGTTTGGACTGGGAGGAAGGAGAGGCAGAAAGATGGTTTGACTGTGCTATTCTTAGCTCTGTTTCCTCTATCAACTGTTGCCTCTGATTCAAGCTTCCAGAATTACAAGACAGGAGGTGGCACTGTGGTAGCAGTGACCAAAGGATTGGCATTCGTAGTTAGGATTTCTGCCCTATATGTCCGATGTTTACAGATTGGCCTGTACTGCCAGGGCTTTGCTTGAAGGCTGGTGGTAGGCATACTTTGCAGTGCTCTATTAAAATTGAAGGTGTAATTTATCATGGCCTGAAGTTCTGTCTGGTAAGTGCTTAGCATTAGTGAATAAATAGTATCAAATATTAACATGGTATATACATTTTATTGTCTGAAGCAGGGGACTCATACCAGTTGTACATGTTTTAGAGAATTATCCTGAGACCATTTAACTTGATTAGGAAATAGTTGAACTTACTAAGAAAATCATAGTAGGGCTATAAGATGAAACGACCAAGTGTAGTTGTTTTTCTTTTTGTTTGGAGGGTAGATCTTGCTGTATAACCCAGGCTCACTACAGATTCTTAATCCTCCTGCCTTGGGCTCCTGGGGGCCATGATTACAGGTATGTATTACCGTGCACCAGACTCCAAGTTCTTCGAATATCTGGTTTTATTGTCACTTAATACTTGTCTAGGGAGTAGAGTTTGTTGTCTTTATAGTGTTGTATTTATCTGTTCTGCCTAGCAAACTATAGCAAAATTCACTGGTTAAATAAGATTTTTTTTTTTTTTCTGGTGACAGGGTATTTTGTTTCTCAGGCTGGGCCTCAAACTTGCTGTGTAGCAGAGGATGATCCTGAAGTTCTGATCCTCTAGTCTCTACTTCCTGAGTGCTGGTTACAGACATCTGCCATCATGTTTTTGTGCTGGGGGCCGAACTCAGGGCTTTTTGCATGCTAGGCAAGCAGCCCACTAATGGAATTACATCCTCAGCCCTTTTTAGTTTATTTCTTTTGAGACAGGGTCTCACTATGTAGTGCAGGCTGACTTGGAGACTTCTTACTCAGGCTCCTGGGTTCCTGGGTTCCTGGGTTCCTGGGTTCCTAGGTTCCTAGGTTCCTAGGTTCCTAGGTCCTGTGTTCCTAGGTGTGCGCTCTTACACTTAACATAACTCGCTCTTTCTGTGTCCTCCCCAAACCCCTACCTCCACCTTCCTATCGTCAGTACACAGGGTTTCTCTGAGTAGCCCTGGCTGTCCTGGACCTCATGCTGTAGACCAGGCTGGCCTCCAGCTCAGAGGTTTGCCTGCCTCTGCCTCCCAAGCGCTGGGATTAAAGGCACGCGCCACCATTGGCCTGGCTCTTTCTATGTTTCTATGAGTTCATTAGGTGGTTGGTTCTGTCCATATGATTTCATTTTGGGTGATTTACTAAAGCTGGAATAAAGAGTCCTAGAGGAGTCCCCCCCATAACTGACCCCTTGGTGCTTTTCGTTGTAAGATCTTGGTGGTGTCTAATCATTCAGTTAGTAGCCCAAAACTACTAACCTCCACCTCCCTCCCCCAAGATTGGCACATTGTTATCTCTGTCTCATTCTATTAATTAAGGGAATGAATCAGGCCAGACTGGATGCAAGAAAGATAAGGAAATAGTCTCTGTCTGCAGATGGTAGAGTCATGTACATGATCATCAAGGGAGGAGTTGATGGGCAGGGGCCATCTTTATGATATTACACAGGTGCTTGGGGATTCCAGTCAGATGAAGAAGCTCTTTGCCACAGCATTATATCCTAGGCTTTATATTTTTTGGGATAGGTTTTTCCCACATAGCCCACGGCTGGCTTTGGGATTGCTGTGTAGCCCAGAATTATCTTCAGTCTTAACATATATTTGGATACTTCTTTGACGTTAAGTGCTATTTCTGCTAAAGGGGCTACTGGCTTCAAATGCTTGAAACATAAAATATCTGAAAATTGGACCGAAGGTGTACCCTGGTGGTAGAGTGGTTATCTACCATATACATGTCCCGAGTTCAATTTTCAGTACTGAAAACATTTTAAAATTGTTTTTATCAATAAAAATGGAGCACTAATCTCTGCTTTTATTTTCTTGGAAGAGATGTGTTTATATTAGCCAAGGCTCTGTACGTTTCTAAGAAGCAGTCACAGGAACTGCTGATGAATTAGATCAGAAAGTTGAGAATCAAGGATGACAAGAAGTTTTGGTTAGAGCAACAGCGTGGAAAATGGTGCCATTCAGCCAGGCAGTGGTGGCGCACGCCTTTAATCCCAGCACTTGGGAGGCAGAGGCAGGTGGATTTCTGAGTTCGAGGCCAGCCTGGTCTACAGAGGGAGTTCCAGGACAGCCAGGGCTACACCGAGAAACCCTGTCTCAGAAAAACCAAAAAAAAAAAGTGCCATTCACCATCAGGACCATTATCAAATTGTTGGAGATCATCAAAGGACTGAGCCTGAGGCTCTGGTCAAGGAGAAAAGAGAAACCACCAAAACAGGGTGAGCACCATGTGTGTGATGAGAACTAGTTTAGTGCCATTCAAAGAAACTCACCAACAAAGTGAAAGTAACTTGGCAAGCAAGTTCTTTTTGTAAAAAGGATTCGACAGAGGGGCTGGAGAGATAGACCAGTGGTTTAGAGCCCTGGCTCCTCACCCAGAGGACTCAGATTCTGTTCCCACCATCTGTATGGCAACTCCATCTATGGTAACTCCAGCCCCAGCAGATCTGACCTCTACAGGGACCAGGTGTCCATGTGGTGTGTGTGTGTATGTGTGTCATACACACATGTAAAAAGACTCAGACACAAAAAAATAAAAGTATAAATCTCTAAACAAGTGGGGGAAAAGATGTCTGTATGTGAGTAGTGAGTAGGAATAGAGATAGCCTTTGTGTTTTATCCCTGATGTGGGTAGTGACTGTGTCTCATCTCATTGATGGGAGTTTGACCTCACAGTCTGATGTGATTGGCTGTTCAGCAGGTGGGAGAAGGGGGAGAAGGTTCAGGGAGTAGGAGTCCTTTTTGGACTCACTGCCTTGATAGGAAAAAAACCCTTTTCTTCACAGTGGCCAGATAGAGGGAGTGTTTTGGGGAAGAGTTAAATAGCCTGGAAAAGCAAGTATAATCACCTGGGTTGGGTCCTGCTCAGGAGTTCCGTGCTGTGATGAATGTGTGAGTGGAGGTAGTGTTAAATCTCAGTCATTGGTGCAGAGGAGATGGCCCAACACTTAAGCTTGTTTGTTGCCATTGCAGAGGACCTGGGACTCACACGGCTGCTCACAACCATCCGTTACTCTAACACCCTATAGGCACCTCAGTCACCTACATGATGCATAGACACATGTAGGCAAAACACTTATACGCATAAAATAAAACTGAAAACAAGAATTTAAATGATTTGCCTCCCTTTGACTCCAGAGTGCTGGGATTAAAGACATCAACCGACACCACACCTAGTTAACCAAAATAAACAAATCTTAAAGAAAAATAAACAGCTAACTCTGTCTTCTGGTTCTGCTGCTATCAGTGAATAGATTTATAATATTTCAAAGACCTGGAATATAACATTTCTTCCAGATTTCATTGATTAGGCTCTTGGGTTATCTTCTTAATTTCTAGAAACAATTCTACGTTTATTGATTCTATCTGTTAGAGCTGGAAGAGTCCCCTAACTTCAGTAATTCATCTTGTTTAACAGACAAACCTGTTTGCGACATCTGACCATGTCTGGTGTGGCTCACTATTTCTGGTGGCTGTGAGCTCAGTTTCTTAGACAAATCACACTGCTTTTTACTAACATACAATTGGGAAATCCTGCAGAGCTATCTTAACCAAAGAGTGAAGTGAAGCTCAGATCTTCTATAGAACATAATGACTTGACAAACAAAGGTTGAAACTGGTGATCAAGCCATTATGGATAGCACAGGCTAGTTTTAATTAGTTTAGTTGCGTCTTACTCTGTAGCTCAGGGTGGCCTAGAACTCTAAATTCTCTAGTCCCAGCCTCCCCTGCTGCTGGGGTTGCAGGTGACATCACCACACTAGCTCTTTTTAATCATTTGGTTGGTTTGGATGCTGGGAGAAGTTAGGTATAGTTTCTTTCGTTTTGCTCAGAAAACTTGTGCTACTAGATATATGATCTTTTGAAAGTGCCCAAATTCCTTCCTTAATTTTGAAGATCTCATCCTAGATGAGAGCAGGCTCCTCAATTGTAAATCCCACCTTTGATGGCTACCTTAGCTGCAGGAATGAAGCGCTTTCTTAGCTCAGCTGATCCTGAGAGACTTGGCTTCCTGACAAGACTTGTGTTTGTCTGTGGAAGTTCTTTGATCAGTATCAGTAAAATGCTGTTTGGGGCTGAAGAGCTGGCTCAGCAGTTAAGAACAGGTTAAATGTAGGCATTGCTCTTCCAAAGGACCAGAGTTCAATTCTCAACACCCACTCATATCCACCTGTAACTCCAGTTCCAGGTGATCTGATTCCTGCTTCCACAGGCACCTGTATACACATGAATTATACAACACAATACATATACATGATTAAAATGAAAATCTTTCTTTAAAAGTGCTACTTTTGGGCTGGAGAGATGGCTCAGCGGTTAAAAGGACTGTCTGCACTTCCAGAGGTCCTGAATTCTATTCCCAGCAACCACATGGTGGCTCACAACCATCTGTAATGAGATTCGATGCCCTCTTCTGGTGTGTCTGAAGACAGCGACAGTGTACTCACATACATAAATCTTTTTTTTTTAAAAAAGTGCTACTTTCTCAAAATATTAGATACCTACTGTTTTCCACGAAGGAAAATTAAACAGACAAACAGTAAATTCTTCTGTGGTATTGCTTTACTGAAGGATTCTTTACAGAGCCCTTGGGAGAGGAGTCTGGCCTGCAGCAGCACACTGTGGAGCCCACTGCTGACCCCCTCTCACTGCCCAGCCTGGCTTCACTCTCCTCATTAAGTTGTGCAAATCCTCAAGTGGATTATGTGGCAACCCCATTGTGTTTGTTAGGATGTGTCAAGGCAGAGACTTGTTTCTTGCCATTTCTGAAGCTTGGAAGTCTTTGAAGGATTGGCTTATCACTGTCTTTCTTTAATAAAGACAGGTCAAGATAGTTGAGAATCACAGTTTATTACACAGTGAAAACATTCAGGGGTCCTAATTTTGATTTGTTTGTCTAGAGACAGGCTCTCAGGAGCCAAGGCTGGCCTTGAATGCCTGGCACTCCTACCTCCACTACCCCCAACCCCCTGTGCTGTGTGTGCTACCACACCCAGCTCAGACATCAGTTTTAAGAAGGAAATCAAAACCTGGTATAGTGGTGCATGCCTTTAATCAGCAGACCTAGGTGGATCCCTGAGTTTCAGGACAGCCTGGGATACACAGAAATCCTTCCTCCCAAAACCACCACCACCACCCAAATCAAGACCTTTGTCTTTGATACAGTTTTTAGCAGCTTCATCTTACTGTGAAGGGTGGGATGGGGGTGCTGACAGCCGAGAGACATGAGAGTAGTTAGTATAGAGGCCAGAGAGAGAGACGGCCCGCCTCTCGCCCTAGAGCGACTGTTACTCTGGAAATACATTCCTGGGTTATAAACTGGTTCTGTTTTGTCCTGAGTTGTTTGGTAGGACCCTGCCTTGCAGAGGGAAATCTCTTTAGTTCATATTGTTGTTGAGGTTTAGGAGACCTGGAGTCTTTACCTTGTGTGTCCTTGGAGAACTGAAGAGTCTGTATCCTAAAGGAAGTGGGACATGAGATCTTTGCGTTGGGTTTGAATAGTAATCCCTGGTAATAAAAGACATGACAATGTCTCCTTCCTCTTTCCTTTTTTTCTTTCATAAAGTTTTTTTTTTAATGCATATGAATGTTTTGCTTGCATATATGTGTGTGTCTTGTGCTCTTGGAGGTCAGAAAAGGACATTGGACCCTTGAAGCTAGAGTTATAGCCAGTTGTGAAGCTACTGTGTGGGTGCTGGGAACTGAGCCCTGGTCCTCTGAAAGGGCAGCAGATGATCTTAACTACTGAACTCTCTGGCCCAGGCATGCTAGTGTTTAAAGATGAGGAGGTTCAGGTCTGAGACGGTTTCTTCCATGGCTCTTGTATCGTCCTATAGGACTGTGCCACATGCCTGTTTTTAGTCTGGAAAATTTTATAACACAAATTGCTATAACAAGTATTGTTATATCAAAAATATACGTTTAGCTGGGTATGGTGGTGTAGGCCAGAAACCTAGCACTTGGGACCCAGAGGCATGCAAATTTCTGTGAGTTTGAGGCCAGCTTAGTCTATAAAACAAATTTCAGACTAGCTAGTGAGGCCCATCTCAAACAAAGCAAATCAAAACCTCAAAATAAAACAACAAAAATACAGATTTGTAAGTGCAATGTATGAGGGGGGTGAGTGGGTGGGTGGGGGAGCTGTAAAACTTCTATTATTGACAGGATTAATCACCGGTTGACAATAAAGAAAGCCTCTGGTGATGGTATGCAGGGTGGGTCAGGACCTGTTGTGATGTGATGGTGTAGCCTGTAATTCCCACACCCTGGGGGCAGGTGCAGGAAAGACTGTGAGATTGTCACCAGCCTAGGTCACATAGTGAGATCCTGTCTCAAACAAAACACACTCCAATACAAAAAAAACCCAAACCTGTCCTTCAAGACTGTCACCATAGAAATGCTTGCTTTGTCTACCGGAGATGATGTGCTCACTCTAGTAAGTCTGCATCCCCTTTCAATCTCATCCTGTGTGTGTGTGTGTGTGTGTGTGTGAAAAATCCTATAAAATTAAGCCTGGTAAGTTATCCCTCTTGTGTCTGGGGTTTGTGTTTTTTATAACTAGCACCCTGAAGTTTTTAGCTTGCCTCAGAAACCATCAATAGCTTCCTATAGTAGGAGCTGTATTAAATCATCTCCCAGGGGGCAGGCAGTGCTGTTTCTATTCTGCTGACTTTTCTGTGTTGCCCCTTTGGTGAGGTGATTGACTCACCAGCCACCTCAACTCACCTGACTTTGGGCTTCTAAATTCATCTTTTTTTGCTGGCTATTTAGTTTGCATGATTCTATTTGTAATTATATTTGTGCAATTTTAAAACGAAATTTCAATGTTAAATTAAAATAAAGCCAAGGGATTTCTTGGAGCAACAGAAAAGAAGGTAGTGTCTAACTTGTAGCTGGCAGATAACTGGGAAATGGAAAACCAAAACATAAAAATAAATAAAAAATAGGTATTAAGCCCAGCGTTCAGGAGGCAGGCAGATTTCTGTGATTTCGAGGCCAGCCTGGTCTACAAAGCGAGTTCCAGGGCAGCCAGGGCTACACAGAGAAACCCTGTCTCGAAACCAAACCAAACCACCACTACCAATACCACCACCAAACCAAACCAAACCAAACCAAACCAAACCAAACCAACCAAACACCCATCCCCAAACTAGGAAGTGATTGAGTTCCCCCTAGAGTTTCCCTAGTGCTTAATTTAATTAACTTAGTTTACTTTTGAGACAGGAGGTCTTGCTATGTTGTCCCTGCTGGCCTCAGGTTGTCAGGCTCCAGATTCAGAGCTTAGCCTCCTGAGTAGCTAGAGCTATCTATATAGGTTTGTACTGTTGTGTTCAATTGAAGTTCTTAAAATCTTAATTTTTATTTATTTATAATAATTATGTTCTATAGAATATGTGTATGGATGTTTTGCCTGGCTGTATGTCTTTAGATCACATGCATGCCTGGTACCCAAGAGGGTCAGAAGAAGGCATCAGATTCTTGGGACTGGAGTTACAGATGGTTATAAACATCATGTGGGTGCTGGGAATTGAACCTGAGTTCTCTGGGAGAGCAGTAAGAGCTCTAGCCACTAAGACATCTCTATGGTGCCTATTTTTATTTTTTAAAGTTTATGTTTTATGTATATGCGTGTATGCCACCAATGTGCAGGTACCCACAAAGGCCAGAAAAAGGTGTTAGATCCCCAATAACTGCAGTTACAGGTAGTTGTGAGCACCTAATATGGGTGCTAGAGAAAAACTCAAGTCCTATGGAAGAGTAGCAAGCACGCTTTTTTGAGATACACTTTCCCCTTTTAAAATCAGCAAGTTTTACACAAATGTAGAAGACACTTGCTTTTTTGTAAATGAAATATGGCAGAAGTTTAAAAAATGTTTTATTTGTTATTGTGTGTATATGTGTGGATGTGTGCATATCACAGCACACATGTGGAGGACAGCTTCAGAGTTACATCTCCTCCAGAGCTCAAACTGAGTTCAACCCTCAAAGGCACTCACCTTGATCCTGTGACATCCTGCTAGCCCTGGGGTGTTTTTATTTATTTTTTTAATGTATTTGGGTGTTTTGTTTGCACACCAGGAGAGGTCACCGGACACCTTATAGATAGTTATGAATTCCATATAAGTGCTGGGAATTGAACTGAGGACCTCTGGAAGAGCAGCCAGTGCTCTTATAACCATTGAGTCATCCCTCTATCATTCCCTGGGACGTTTTTAATTTTTGTATTTTTGTATATGGTATTGTATATCTTTTTCTCTCTTTCCTTCCTTCCATCTGTCCTTCTTTCTTTCCTTCCTTCCTTTTTTTTTTTTTTTTTGAAATAGAGTCTCACTGTGTAACCCAGGCTGATTTTGAACAGAGGCAAACCCTCCATGTGCCTGCCACCATCTGTGTGTTTTTAAGATTTATTTACTATGTATACAGTGTTCTGCCTACTCCAGAAGAGAGTACCAGATTTCATTATAGATGGTTATGAGCTACCATGTAGTTGTTGGGAATTGAACTCTGGACCTCTGGAAGAACAGCCAGTGCTCTTAACCGCTGAGCCATCCCTTGCAGCCTATGTCTGCATTTTTTGATTTGAGAAATGAGTTGTTAAGGCTATGTACATTGGAACGACTGCACTCACGACTGTCTCCATGGCAGTTTCATGGGTTAAAAAGAACACACCCTTGTCCTGAAGAGAAGTACCTAACGATGTAGATGTAGCCACATTCATTTTATTCAGCTAAATTACTGGGTAATATTTATTTACAATATTTTTCAAGATTTTCTTTTCTTTTGTTTTTTTGAGAAAGTATTTCTCTGTGTAGCCCTGGCTGTCTTGGAACTCACTCTGTAGACCAGAGTGGCCTCGCACCTAGCGATCTACCTGCCTCTGCTTCTGGGGTTAAAGGTGTGTGCCAACACTGCCTGGTTCAAGATTTTTTCTTCTTTTTTTTTTGTAGTATAGGTGTGTGTGTCTGTGTATGGGTCTGTGCCAGTGAGTATAGGGGCCTGTGGAGGCGGGAGGCATCAGACCTGGAGTTAGAAACAGCTGTGAACTGCCTGACTGGTGCTGGCAACTCAGGTGCCCTGGAAGAGTGCAGGTGCTCCTAACCACTGAGCTATCTCTTCAGGCCCTCATTTTTATTTAGTAGCTTTAGTGGTTTGCTGTAACAGATCTTGAAAGTAGACTGACATTTCTGCAAGAAGTTGTAATGTGTCAGGTACCCTAGGACCCAGTGGAGGGGCCTAGCCAGGCTATAGATGCAGATACCTAGAAATAGACGTATAGAGAGGGGTGTAAAGAATAGCAGATGCTGGCCCATCCAGCTGTGAAAGAGGGAGAAGGGGCAGCAAGAGCTAAGGCATTTAAGTGTGCAATATTCTGGGGTGTGTGTGTGTGTGTGTGTGTGTGTGTGTGTTAGAGGTAAATAGACTATAAGCTGTTCAGGATTAAAGGGGCTCAGGTGTGAGGCAGGATGCTCTTGATTCAGGCTTGGTTCGGGTGGCTGGAACCAAGGCACAGGGTGGTTGTGGTGTGCCTCTGGGAGGGACTTCATTACACGAGTAATTTCAGGAACTCTGTTTAGTTGATGCTGTGTGCTGGCCAGTTTTATATGAACTTGACACACAAACTAGAGTAATCTGAAAGGAGAAAACTTCAATTGAAAAAATGCCTCCATAACATCTGACTGTAGGGTGTTTTCTTAATGATTGGTTGATGGGGGAGGGCCCAGCTCATTGAGTGTGGTACCATCCCTAGGCTGGTGGTCCTGGGTTGTATAAGAAAGCAGGCTGAGCAAGCCAGTAAGCAGTGCCCCTCATGGCCTCTGCATCAACTTCTGCCTCCAGGTTCCTAGCCTGTTTGATTAAGTTCTTGTCTTGGGTTCCTTCAATGATAGACTACAGTGTGGAAGTGTAAGCCAAATAAACCCTTTCCCCCTCAGCTTGCTTTGGCCATGATGTTTCATCGTGGCCATAGAACCTCTAACCAGGACATGCTGTTTGGCTCATGGTGATTCGGGATTATTATGGAAAATGTGGTGTCTGGGTCAGTTTGGGATCTGTTCCCCTGACAGTCTGTTGAGTTGCTTTTGCTGCTTTACTCTCTGTGGGAGTGGCCGTGCCCTATAACGTTCCATGGCTTTCATAGCCTTCTAGGGTAACCTCTGGTGGGGTAATCAGGGTAAGGAATGATTACAGGCTACCAAGCCTGTAATAAGGATGACTGCACCCATGCTATTAATGTTGGTTGTGGCAAGACAATTGTCAATGGTGATGATTAAAGCTCCTGGTATTATTTGATTTTTATTGAAGACACTCCAAATGATGTAATGAGCTTTTAAAGAACACATGACTGGTCCTTTTATCTGTTCATATTACTGACAGTGAAGTTAGAGACCACAGCTCAGCCCAGGGAGGAGAGCCAGGGCCATGTTGGTTGGAGCCATACAAACCACTGTTTGTGAGTCCTTGCTAGCTCTGTGGTGCTCAGCAGAGTGATGGAATTTTCTGTCCAGTTGTTATTGGTTTTGGTATCTGTGAAGAGGGTGGTGACATTGATGCACAGGTATTTAGCAGTTAGATGTCTATGGAGGACTTCTTGGATTAACTGACATCTACATGGAGTTGCTACAATGATGTTTGTGAATTTACCATATGGCAAAAGAGAAGGAGAGATGAGTCTGTCAGTTCTTCACAACCCCATCTGTGGGTCAAGTAGAACTGTGCCACCAGACAGAAGAACTAGCAAGGTTGATTCAAAAAACTGCCAGTAAATCTCATAATTGAGAGTGGTAGGCATTAGAATCAGTTCCTGGCCAGACTGCCTGTCTTGGAATATGTGACGTGACACCCCACTAAGAGGACCATGACAACTGGTCATGTAGCATAAAAACCTAGAGTTTTCTATGCTAATGAGGTATCTGGCTAGGTCTCCAGTATTTATCCAATGAGTTTCCTTTCCTGGGCATCCCTATGTAATCTCTGGTTCGATCTGAGTAAGACATATGCATTCTCACCCGCCATGAATAAAATGGTTTGGACAAGCAAGGACTGACTGTCTTCTTCATCAAGGATCTCAGAGGCCTTTGTTGTAGGAAGCTCACCTCGATATCCCTTAGAAGACCTCTCTTCCAGGCCCTCCGTACTTTGGCACTCACTCGGAGCTAAACCTGGTTCAGCTCAGCACGGCCAGGGACCCCCATTCCCAACTCTATCTGGGTACACAGGAGCTTGAGAACCACAACATTGATGTTTCTCACCCGGAAGATTTCTATCCTAGACTGCGTTCTGCCTTCCCTGAGTGACATTTCAGAAGCACTCCAGTTCCCAGCAGCAAGGCAGACATGCAGCCTGTTGCCCTGCGTTTCACTTCTCCTGAGCGACATATCAGCATCATTCTGACACCCCAGATGTGAGACAGAAATGCAGACCCATTGTTTATGTCTTGGAGATATGTAAGAGACATAGAGTGTTTTAAATTTCTTTGTAGAATATTGGTTTTGCACAGGGAAATATAAGACACTGTACTTTGTATATCCAGATACATAGATTTCTGAATCCTCAAAATGTATCTAGTTGTGCAGTTATCCTGAGAGACCATAAAGGAGTCTAGACAAAAGATAGGGTGGGGGCTGAGGGGAGCGTATCTGGAGGGCTGTCCTAGAACAGACACATGATCTTAGTAGTTAGGGAATGCCAGTTATGGTGGCACTTTCTGTCTTACCAGCTTGGAGAGGAATGAATAAGATTAAGAGTCTGGTGCTGGCAGGAGTGTGGAAAAAGGATGCTCCTACAGCCAGAGCGCACGCTGGCAGACGGCTGGCATGTGCTCCATTTGGCAGTACAGGTTACAACTGTTACCTAAAATACTTGGGACCAGAAGTATATCAGATTTTTTTTTTTTTTTTTTTGGATTTGGGAATATTTATGTGAACTTTTTCAGCTTTCTTAATCTGAAAACCTAAGTCTTTGTGAGCTGTGATTTCAATAGTTAAAAAAGCTTTAGATTTCAGAATTTTAAATATGTTTGGACAAGGGCAGAAAGCAGCCACATTTTTTTTAAAAAAGATTTTATTTATCTTATATATATGAGTATACTGTAGCTGTCTTCAGACACACCAGAAGAGGACATCTGATCCCATTACAGATGGTTGTGAGCCACCATGTGGTTGCTGGGATTTGAACTCAGGACCTCTGGAAAAGCAGTCATTGCTGTTAACCGCTGAGACATCTCTCCAGCCCGGCAGCCACATTCTTCCCTTCTGAAACCTCCTGAGCTTGACCCACCTTGATTTTAGCACTACTGTCTTCTGAGCTCCTACCAGGATGGCCAATTAAGGCTTAAACTGTTTAACTACTTTTCTAGTCCAAAGTCCCAATTTAATATTCTGCCAACAAGCAGCAAAGTCTGTTAGAGCAATACCCCAGTCCCTGGTACCAAGTTCTGTCTTTTTTTTCCCCCCTTGAGACAAGATTTCTCTGAGTAGCCTGTGGCTGTTGTGGAGCTTCCCCTGTAGACCACTAGGCTGGTCTTGAATTTACAGAGATCCCCTGCCTCTGCTTCCTGAGTGCTGGGGTTAAAGGTGTGCACTACTGCCACCACCTAGAACTACCTGACTTCTGTCTTACTTACTATTCTGTTGCTATAAAGAGACACTATAACCAAGGTACCTTATAGAAAAAAGCATTTACTTGGGGGTAGGGGGAGGGTGTTATAGTTCTGGAGGGTTAGTCCATGTCATGGCAGAGAGAGTGGTGGCACACAGGCAGGCATGGTGCTGGAGAAGTATCTGAGAGCTTTATATCCTGAACCACAGGCAGGCAGAGAGAGAGAGAACACTGGGCTTGGAGTAGGCTCTTAAACCTCAACTGTCCCTCCTCCCCCATGACACATCTCCTCCAATATCTCCTAATCCTTCCAAAACAGTTCCACTGATTGGGGACCAAGCACCTAAACATAATAAGCCTATGGGAGAGCCATTCTCATTCAAACCACTATGCTCAGTATCGTCAAGGTTCCCAATCCTGCAAACAGACAACATGACCAAGGCAATCCTTATAAAGGACATTTAATTGGGGCTGGTTTACAGGTTTAGAGATTCAGTCCATTATCATCATGGTGGGAAGCATGGCAATGCCTAGGCAGACATGGTGCTGGAAAAGGAATTGAGAGTTCTACCTCTTGATCCAAAGGTAACCAGGAAGACCTGTGACACACTTCCTGCAACAAGTCCACACTTCCTCCAACAAGGCCACACCTACTCCAACAAGGTCACATCTCCTAATAGTGCCACTCCCTGGGCCAAGCATATTCAAACCACCACACTCATCACATTTTAATTTTCTTAATTAAAAATACTTTATGTGCATGAGTGTTTTGCCTGCATGTTCGTGTATACACCATGCATACTGGTGCTCACTGAGTTCAGAAGGGGTGTCAGATCCCTTAACACTGGAGTACAGATGCTTGTGAACCACCATGTGGGTACTGGGAACCCAACCCAGGTCTTCTTTAAGAGCAGTGTGTTCTCTTAATCACTGAGCCATTTCTTAAGCCCCCTTACCTCAAGTTATCAGGCATTGTTTAGACAATCCAGAAAGGCAGCTGACTGAAATCTGCAGTGCCGGTGAATTCTGCACCCTGTGACATCAGGTCCATTGGTTCTCCTTATGTTTTGAAGATTTTAATCTATGAATATTGAGGAGCTATTTGAGGTCATGGTAATGAGTAAAAGTTATTCAAAATTCTAGTTTTACGTAAAACTGAAATTCAATCATTTGGAAATAAATATTAGAGGAAAAACCATTTTATAAGTGATATGTTCACCTGAGTCTGTCTGCCACACATTCAAGCATAAATAGCGACACCCTTCCTGCAGTGTCTTCAGGTAAACATAGTGCTTCCTGAGGAGAGCCTGACCCAGGCCTGATGGTGTATGACCGTGATCCCAGTACTCAGAATAGGAATTCTGGGCCAGCTCTGGGCCATACAGTGAAGCCCTGTTTCACAAAGAAAAGAAAAGTTCACTGGTGCTTCAAGCATCTGCCCAGCCTCTGTGTAGTCTAGAAAGCCTCACAGGTAGGGGAAGTGCTTTCTGTGTACCTTTGTTTTTCAGTTCATAGATGTCTAAATGACTTGTGCTTAGGAACTGAGACAGGTTAAGACACTTATTTTTACCACTTTGATGTTAAGGACATTATGAGACAAAATATACCTAATTTTTTACTGCAGGTGCCAGTGAGGCATACAGGGACTGGACAAATGAGAGCGGCCACTTTGCTTCATGCTACTGGCCAGCAGCACAGCAACATAGATTTCAGCACAGTGAAAGGGGCAGAGTGACATCCGAGCAGTGTCATAATGATAGTCTTGACTCCTCGCGCCCTCAGGGATGCACAGCCTGCACTTTGGGAATTACAGCTCCACACTAATGTATACTTTGACAGTACTTGGATCAGGTGTTCTTTGTGAATGTGTATTTACACCATAGCAGCAGATGGCGATAGCAAGCAAGAATTTTTATACAACTGCCTGGTAGGGGATTTCATACAAAAAAACAGATGTGAAGGACAGAAATGTAAAACACTAACCTAAAGAGGAAAAAAAATCTAAATTCATAAAAATATTTAGATTAATTTAAAAGAACCTAAAAACAAGTGTGAGGCCTGGAGCCATGGCTCAGTGGCTCATAGAAGAACTTAAACTTATGGCTGTTGCAGAAGACTCAGGTTTGGATTCCTCTTACCCATATGGCAGCTCACAACTGTCTGTAACCCCAGTTCTAGGAGATCTCAAGCCTTCCTCTGACTCACTTGGGCAACAAACTCACACATGGTGTACAAAAGTAGGCAAAGCCAATCAAAAACAACAAAAACAACAACAAAAACAAAGAAAAAACCCAAAATACATCACACTGTGGTGGTTTGAATGAGAATGGTCTCCACAGGTTCATAGATTGAATGCTTGGTCACCAGGGAGTGGCACTGTTGGGGAAGGATTAGATGTGTGGCCTTGTTGGAGGAGGTGTGGCACTGGGGTGGACTTTGAACTTAGAAAAGCTCAGCTCATCCACAGTTGACTCTCTCTGGTCTCCTCCTATGGATCAGGTATAAGGTCTCAGCCACTTCTCCAGCACCTTGCCTACCTACTGCCATGTTCTTCACCATGATAATAATAGACTAGCCCTCTAAAACTGTAAACAAACTTCCAATTAAGTGCTCTCTTCTATAAATTGCTTTTTCATGGTGTCTCTTCACAGTAACAGAGCAGTAACTAAGACAGACATAAAAATAAGCAAATATTCAAAAAGCCAAAAAAAATGTGTGAGCAAGGGAAATATAATGGGCTTGTACATTAGGGTACTCAGTCAGGCTTGGAGTCCAGCAGATGGAAGCTCCAGGCCCAGGGAGATAGGCAGCCCGCGGGACCTCTGTTAGCACTAGTTAGGCTCTGGGGCATAGTGTGTTTTGACAGTTTCAGTGATTAGAAGCTGAAGATTATGGTGCTGCTTTATTCACAAAGATAAAGTGAGGTGCAGCCTCGGATGTGTCACAGCCTTCCTAGTCCTGCAAACTGTTCACTAAACTGGGAAAAATGACCAGTGTTTTTCCTGTCAGGAATCACAGCAGTGATGTTCTTGTATTTCTTCATGTGTTTTTGTGCTGTGTGTCTTTCCCAGCATGGGATATGATCCTCTTCTCTTCCTCTCTGTCCTAGCCCATGCAAATCTAAAGTTCCTGTCCGTCTCCCTTTGCCATTGGCTGCTGGAATTTTTATTGATTGATCAAAAACCAACTAGAGACAAGGACCTTCAGTGTTTGGACATGCAGATTCCTGATTAAATCACAGCATTAGAACCAATCCCCAACAGGGCCCTGTCACATGTGTCCCTACACTCAGGGCTTGTTCTTGGATCTTTGGGTGTGTGGGAATGTACCGACACAAACTGATATTTGTTTATTTAATACTGTGTGCAAATTTAGGGACATAAGTTTAAAGGACTTTTTTCATGATGAGCAAAGGTTAGAAAACTTAAAAATCCATAATATACATGCAAACCTGTATAATAAAGTCACCCTCTCAGCTATCACAGATGCAAGCGTGGTCATTTTCTTTGGGGAAGGTTTATATGCATATATGAGCATCTGTTGGATACTTAGCAAAAACACCCAGCTCTCTGCACCTTACTGGTTTTGAAGGTTTGAAAAGCCATTTTAAAGGCACTTTAGGATTTGGAGGGGAAATTTGTTTTACTCTTGGATGTTCAATACTATTAAAGTCATGAATCTCAAGTTAATATTATTACTCATCATCTGTGGTCTGGTGATGCCATCTGCCTGCTTAAGGGTCTTGTCCCTAAATAGGACAATATTACAACAGGACAATATTGTAACACCTTAGTTGTTTTCTTTTTACATTTATTATCTGGAGTGTGTGTGAGGCACATATACCATTGTACACATGTGAAGGTCAGAGGACAACCCAGAGGAGTGTGAGTTCTGGGGATCAAACTCGAGATGTCAGCTCTGTTGGCAAGTGGCCTTACCAGTGCTGGCTCCATATCTTAGTGATATTTTTTAAAGATATGATTTTTAAAATGTATATTTATTCAATGTATATGAGTACACTGTAGCTGTCTTCAGACTCACAGGAAGGAGAGCATCAGATCCCATTATAGATGGTTATGAGCCACCATGTGGTTGCTGAGAATTGAACTCAGGACCTTTGGAAGAGCAGCCAGTGCTCTTAACCACTGAGCCATCTCTCCAGCCCCAATATATGTATATATTTTTTTAAGGATGCATTTGTTTGCTTGACAACATACACACACACACACACACACACACACACACACACACCCCAGGTGTATGCCCAGTGCTCACAGAGGTCAGAAGAGAGTATTGGGTCCTAGAACTGGAGTTCGGTTGGAACCACGAATGGGTGCTGGAAACCAAACCTGGGTGCACTGTAAAAACAAGTGCCCTTAAGCCCTGAGCCTCCTCCCTAGCCCCAGGCTTTATTACTGATCTCTGCACTTGCTTCAGATTATTCTGTTGAGAAAATTCCAGCACATGGCTTACTCCGTTATCAGTTGTGAAGGAAGAAAGTAATGTGCAGTTTAACCAAAAAGCCCAAGGCTCTGAGCAGCCCCAGTAAAGCTTCTCAGGAGCACGTGAGCATTACTTCACCAGCTGGAGCTTGCTTAGTGCTTAATTCTAAACAGGATGAAAAACTTTTGTGATCAGCTCTCTGGCTTGGGAGCCTGAGTTCAGTCTCCAGGACCTGCAGTGGAGAAGAACCGATTCCTGACAGCTGACCTCTGACCTCCACATCCACATACCACACAGAAATAATTAAAAACAATTTTTTTTTTTAAAAGACAGGGTTTCTCTGTGTATCTCTGGCTCTCCTGTAACTCGCTCTGTAGACCAGGCTGGCTTTGAACCTATTTGCCCCTGCCTCATGAGCCCTGGGACTAAAGGCGTGTGCTACCAGTACCACCCAGTATAACATAAGAATTTATATTTTTTGTTTAAAATTTATTTTGTGTGTGTCACGTTTGTATGTGTGTCCACATGTGTCCAGGTATGCTCCCACGTGTGGAGGCCAGAGGTTAATGTTAAAATGTCTCATTATTTTTCAGTGTAATTTTATTGTGTATGATGTATGTAAGTGTGGGCATGTGCATGATGTGGGGAGCATGTGAAAGCCAGAGGTCAGCATTTAGGAGTCCGTTCTCTCCTGCCACGGTGCTTCTGGGGATCGGACTGGCATCTGGCTGGACACTTTCACCTCAGGGCTCATTTTGATGCCTCCACCTTTGTTTAAGACAGGGATGCTCTGTGAACCTGGAGGTCACCAGCTGCTAGGTTAACCAGCCATACTTGCTCCCACCAAGACTAGGGTAACAGATTGGGGTTCAAGCCGCTGTATGCAGCTAGCTTTTTTTTTTTTTTAAGGTATAAAAAGTTTTATTACTTACATAATGAAGGCTTTTGGGTCAAAACACAGCAGGCTACCAGAGCTGGGTAGCAATGAAAGATATCAGAAATGAAGAGATAAACTTTGTATTTCTTTATAGAGGAAGTGTCTGGCATTGGCTGAGGGGTTTTGCATGTAGATATAGACTCATGTCTTTGATTTTTCTTGCCTATGTAAAAATAGAGAGCAGTGGGCTGACTTGCTCAAGTATATGGTCAGAAGGAGATAAGACTTTCAAACTGTTAATAGTAAGAACATCAAAAACTAGATCACACTCAATCACAGAGATGCATATAAACTTCAAACTGTAGTCCTCTAGAAGAAAAATTGGTCCAGGCAGCCTAGGATTGGTGAGCAGTGTGTTTGGCAAAATACCAAAAGTGTGAATCACAAAAGACAAAAATATTGTGTTGTATACTGTCAAAATTTAAAAGTTCTACTCTGTGAGTAAGTAGAAAAGAATGAAAAGACAAACTGTCAGGCTCAAGATTTAAACTCAGTTGGTAAAGTGCTTACCTGTCAGGCATGGATTCATACCTCAGCATTAAATAAGAAGTTGAGGCAGGAGGATAAGAAATTCAAGGTTATCCTCAGCTACATAGTAAGTTTACTCCAGCCTGGTCTATATGATGATACCTTATCTCAAAAAAGAAAATGGGGTTGGGAGGCTGGAGTAATTGCTCAATCAGTAAAGTGACCCAGCTAGCTTTTGCATGGGTGCCATCTCCCTAAACTCTTAAAAAGAAATCTGAGACCCATTTTAAAGGTAATTTTATTTTATTACCATTTCCATTTTTTTTGAGACAGCCTCCCCAGTGTTGGGATTAAAGATGTATACCACCACTCCAGATGTTTTTCCTTTTTAAGAAAGATTAATTTTAATTTATCTTTATGAGTCTGAGTGTTTTTGCCTTTGTCTATGCCTGTGAACCATGTGTATCCATGTAATGGCTGAGAAAGTCAGAAGTAGGCATCAGATCCTACTGAACTTACAGTTAGGAACTGCCATAGAGTGCTGGGAACCCAGCCTGGCTCCTGAGCTATAATTTTCTTAATTACTGAGCCACCTCTCCAGCCCTGATATTTCTTCCCCCTCCCAAGTCTGTGCATATGTGCACATACTCTTGTGTGTGAGTATGGGTACACGTGGGGGTCAGAGGGTAGGCTTGAATGTTGGTCCTTGCCTTCCATCTTATGTCCATATTGCATGACACTACTACAAACTAGCTGGCCTGTGAGCTTCTCAGGGATTCACCAGTTTCCATATTCTGCCACATCATAGGAATTCTGGGCTTATAGACATGAACTACTATGTCCGGCTTTTCATAGAGGCTCTTGGTCTGAACTGAGGTCATTATGTTTTCATGGCAAATGCTTTCCCCAGCTCTCCCTCTGTAATGTTTATTTTACTTGTTTATGTATGTCTGTGTGTACACATGTGGGTGCTGGGTCCTGCTGAGGCCAGAAGACTGCACTGGATACCCCGGAACAGGAGTTAGAGGTGATTGTGAGCCACCTGACAACGGTTCTGGACCACGCTGTGGCTGTTACCCACTGAGTTGTCACTGCAGTTCTCTTTCTTTCTCTCTTGATGGGGCTTCTTTGTTATGTAACCCTTGCTGTCCTAGAACTTCACATGTTGACCACACTGGCCTTGAACTCACAGAGATCCATTGTTTCTGCCTCTGAAGTCCTGGGATTAGAGATTTTATTTCATATTTACACCTGAGTACACTGCCACTGTCTTCTTGCACACCAGAAGAGGGCATCAGATCCCATTACAGATGGTTGTGAGCCACCATGTGGTTGCTGGGAATAGAATTCAGGACCTCTGGAAGAGCAGTCAGTGCTCTTAACCACTGAGCCAGCTCTCCAGCCCTATGCTCGACCTTTTTTTTTTTTTTTTTTTCCGAGACAGGGTTTTTCTGTGTAGCCCTGGCTGTTCTGGAACTCACTCTGTAGACCAGGCTGGCCTTGAACTCAGAAATTCGCCTACTTGTGCCACCATGGCCCAGCAGTATTTTTAAACTTATTTTTTGGGTGCTGAATCTGCTATTTAATGGTTTAATTAGTAGTTTTGAAGACAAAATTGTACCTTTTTTTCCCAGAAAGAACTATTAACTGAAAATACTAAAATTTGGCTTGTGAGCCTAATTGAAGTCATGATTTTAAAGAGAGCATGTGAGTCTTAAAGTATTAGCAGCACACTTCCTTGTGTGTGTGATGTATGTGATGCCAGCTGTTCATGTAGAGGTCAGAGGACAACTTTGTGATGCTGGGTCTTCCACCTCTCCATGGGTTCTGAGGGGAGAGCTCAACTCAGGTTGCCAGGCTTGCATGACAAGGACCTTTGCCTACTGGTCCATTTTGACACCCCTTCCCCCACACTTTATTTTCAAAATGAATGTAAATAACTTTTTAACCAGTAAAATAGTAACGTGTTTAGTTCTAGCTGGAAGATCAAAATGTTCGCTCAGTGCACATCAGTCAGACTGTTTCTGAATTTATGGATGTGTCTAACAGTTTTAGAATAAAATATGTAATTAAATATAATTAGAAACCTCACAATGGAGTCATAGGTAGTAATTTAGTGCTGTAGTCTGTCCAAGATTAGTTGTATGTCTTTAATATTAAACATTGAATTAATTTTAAACTCTTAATACTTTATAAGCTGTTTTTTAATTATTCATTCATTATTGCACATTGGGAATGTGTGCCAAGGTGTGCATGTGAGGTCAGAAGACAGCTGCATGGAGCTGGCCTCCTCCTTCCACCTTTACTTGTGTTCTGGAGTTTGAACTCAGGCTGCCAGGTTTGTGTGGCAACTGTTCATATCCATGAACTATAAACTATTTAAATATACAGAACCCAAAACAAAATGAAAGGGGATGAAATAGAGATTCAGCTGATAGACTTTATGTTGACTAGGATAAATTTTCTATATTTGTATTTTCTGTATTTGTATCAGTATATTTTTAAAACAACTTACTTAAGGTGTATGAGTGTTTTGTCTGTATGTTTGTCTGTACTATATGCATCAAGTGCCCTGGAGGGACTGGAGTTATAGTCAGTTTATAAGCTACCATGAGGGTCCTCTGGAAGTGAGCCAGTTCTCTTAACAGCTGAGCCATCCTCTAGCCCCACAAGTTTGTTGTTGTTGTTTTTTAAGATGGGGGTCTCTCTACATAGCCCTGTGTGTTCTGGAACTCACTACTTGCTATGTAGACCAGGCTGACCTTGAACTCCCAGAGATATGCCTGCCTCTGCTGGGACTAAACAGCCATGTGTGTCACCCTGCCCAGCTTTAACTTTAATTTTATGATAGCCTAAGTAACAAATGCAGGTTGAGTTTTCACAAATGATTTAAACACAAAGTTCTTGTTGCCTGGTTTTATAGTGAATTTTAATTTGGTTTACCTACTTGTCTTAGCTACTTTTCTATTGCTCTGATAAAACATTATGACCAAGGCAAACTATAAAAGAAAGTGTTTAATTTGAGGCTCACAATTTCAGAGCATTGGAGTTCATGATGATGGAACAAGGGGAAGGCGACAGAAGAGCTGAGAGCTCACACCTTGATCCACCAGCAGGAGGCAGACTTGAGTCTTTTGAAACCTAAAAGGCCAGTGACACACCTTCCATCAAGGCCACACCTCCTAATCCTTCCCAAATAGTTCCACCAGCTGGGGACCAAGTATTCAAGTACATAAGTCTATGGGGACATTCTCATTCAAACTACCACACATACACATTCTTGCTCTGAATTCATCAAGAGACTATTATGGGAATTTTGGTAAAATAACATCAAAATACCTAAACTTAATACCTGAACTCTTCAGTTAAATTTGAAATGCTACAACTTCTTAAACTATGGAGTGTTTTCAGCAAAGTCATCAATACACAGCCACCTGGTAAGGAGTGGCTTGAAGGGTTGAATTTCTTTAAAATAAGTTTTTTTTGTTTTATGTATATTGGTGTTAAGTATACTTGCACTTCTGTCTGTGTGAAAATACTGGATGCCCAGGAACTGGAATCACAGATGGTTGTGAGCTGCCACGTAGATGCTGGGAATTGATGCAGGGTTCTTTGGAAGAACACCCAGTGCTCTTAACCACTGAGCTATCTCCTGCTTCAAAGGGATTGAATTTTAAAGTGACTGATTTTGCAATATGACCCTGATACTTATTTGCGGTTTCATGCTTCCCCTCCCCTCATTCCCATAGTTTTATATTTATTTTTGAGACATGGCCTCAGTATGTAGCCCTATCTGTCCTAGAACTCACTGTGTAGACCAAGTCAGCCTTGATCTCACAGATATCTGCTTGCCTGGGATTAAAGCTATGCACTATATGCCTGGCTCATTTTATTTTAGGTTATCTCTTGAGTCCAACCACTGATGATTATGTCGAGATACTAGGGAGAGAGAAAAGCATGAACTTACAACTTTGAAAGAGAAACATTTTACTAAGTAATTTTATCCAATTAGAAGGCAGATTTATGTGACAGAGAAGAACATCGACATATCTGTAGGCATTGTCATAACTGGTGGTAACTTTAAATAGTTCCATTGGGCTTTTCAAACTGATTAGGTAATTTGCAGTTTATGGAAGAGAAGGGAGCTTCCCAGGTCACACAGACTCTGATTAGAATCATTAGAGTTTGAAGATGTGCTGATTGCCTGCTGTAAGTCACATTTTCTGTAAGTAAATCATATTTTCCCCTTGTTTTGTTCAGTTTCGTAACATCTGAATTCATATGCTCTTGGAATATATACCGAGACATTTTTACCTTGTAAAAATCAGTGAAATGATTTAAAAGAAAGTTTTTTTATATTTAAAAATGACTCAAGGTTCTGTACCTAAAAACATAGGCTAAATGACAACTCAAATGATGTTAGTTGCTAGAGAAGAGATTTAGAGTCAAATGCTTGTCTCACAGAGTTTTATAAAATTATTAAATTTGGATGTGTGTTTCACATGCATTTGTCTATGCACCACGTGTATGTATTGCTTACAGAGGCCAGAAGAAGGCGTCATTATCGCCTGGAGCTGGAGTTACAAATGGTTGTGAACTGTCATGTGGGTACTGGGAATTAAGCTTGGGCCCTTGACAAGCAACCGGTTCTCTCATCCACTGAGCCATCTCTCCAGCTTTTTCCAAGATTGTATTCTTGAATTTAAGATGTGTTTGAGTTTTACTTAGCAGTAGGCTCAATTTTTAAGCAGGTGCATATGATGCAAGGCTTCTTGGGAAAATGATTTTAAACTTCCACTTAGGCATGATTTCAGCTCCAGAAAAGTGTTTGTGAAAATGCAAATGCCCTGTGGACAATGGCCGGTTAGGAGCAGGCCAGTGTTTTGCCATGCTGCCCCACACCCCCATAGACAGCCTGTTCTGATAGTTTTCATTTTGGCCTCATTTCCTGCAAGCCAGTCTTGAGGCTGTCATTTTACCAAGTGGCTATTTAACACGTTCTTAAAATCGTATCCCTTTCCAAAACACTTATTTTACCATTTTTACAAGGTGTTAAGGTCTAAAGCCCAGCCTACTAACATTTAATGTCCTGTACAGATTGTTAATTACAGATTTAGTTTATGATCCTTTTTCTAATTGTAAAGCTTTAAAAAGAAAGGGCAAAGGGCACTTAGCAATGAGGAAATGGCCATTTTACATGTTTGCTGTCTGTTAGAGAAGAAGTCAGAGGGCAGGTGGATGCTCCTAGGATAAGGGTTGTGCAAAGGACAGGTAGGAACGTGTGCCTTGGAGTTTGGTGCTAGTAGCCTCTCCCAGTTCTGGGCATTTGGGCCAATTATATCAGTATTGTAAAAGACACCAAGCATTTCTTTGTGAGAACTGTGCCCTTATGGGTGTGCTAATTAATTTTTTTGGTTTGATTTCAACTTGACACACTCTAGGATCATCTGAGAAGAGGTTATTCTCAATTGAGAAAATGCTTCCTCAGATTGGCCTGTGGGTCATTTTCTTGATTAATGATTGATGTGGGAGGTCCCAGTCCACTAGTGGCGGAGTGCCATTCTGCAGGGTCCTGAGTTTGTAGAAATAGGGTTGGGTTAGAGCAAGTCATGAGAATCCAGCAAACAGCATTCCTTTATTGCTTCTGCTCAGCTTCTGCCTCTAGGTTCCTGTTCTTCTTGGGTTCTTGACTTGGCTTCCTGTCTCGACAGATTGTGATTTGGATGAGTAAGACTCCTTCTCGGGCTGTTTTCTGTCAGTGTTTTATCACAGCATTAGAAAGCAAACTAAGATAATGAGCTTGAAGGTGTGAGCTTCACTTGTAATCATATTGATTGTCCATGCTGCCAGGTTAGGTTGATGTCATAAGAGGCATGATTTTCAAAGTTTTATTAGTTTGTGTGTGTGTGTGGGGTACATGTCACAGTAAGTGTGGGAGGCAGAAGGTAACTTCTAGGAGTGGGTTCCTCTCCTTCCATCTTGCTTCTTAGACTTTCTGCTGGACTGTGTACTCCAGGCTAGCTGACCTCCAAACTCCCATGTTCATGTAGACATGGGATGTACCTCCTACCTTAGGGTTCTGGGTGGCTCTGGGCTCTCACGGGTCATCAGGCTTGTGAGACAGCACCATCTCCAAGGCCCATAGTTTTAATATCATTTAACATTGTGCATGTGTGTGTGTGGTGCGTGCAGGTGGTGTGTGTGTGTGTGTGTGTGTGTGTGTGTATAGAGAAGTGAGCATGCTGGGCAAGTGTTCAACTACTGAGCTCTATCTTCAGTTCTCTCTCTCCTTGTATTTTGAGGAAGGTTCTCGTTAAGTAGCTAGGTGTGGTGAATTTGTAATTCTCTTGCCTCAGCCTTCCAGCCTTATAGGCCCCCTAGGCCTCCATTTAAACATTATTACTATTGTATTATTATGTTGCTTTTTAAATTTTAGATACGATTTTACTATACATGTAGGCTGGCCTGGAACTGGACTCTTCACCTGGCTCGGCCTCTTGCCTGCACATAGCACACCACATTAGCTACCATGTTACCTTTTAAGTTGAGTAGTATGTTCCAGCCATGGCGCATGCCTTTAATCCCAGCAGCAGAAGCTGAGAGAGAGGGAGTGCCGATTCAAGGACAGACTGGCTACCCTGTGAGAACCTATCTCAAAATAACAATAAGTTCATTAGAACAATAGGTAACTGGTTCTGGATACAATCTAGGTCCTCAAGTAGTAGGAAGATGATAAAATCTGGTGCCTGTATACATAATAAATAAATAAATAAATACATCAATCAATCAATCAATAAATCTTTTAAAAAAAGAATTATTTATTTTATGTATATGAGTACACTGTAGCTGTCTTCAGACATACCAGAAGAGGGCATGCAGGCAAAACACTCACACACATAAAGTAACAACTTAAAAATCCAAGCAAAGCAACCCAGAAATAGACCTTGGGCCTGCTTGGCAGACAGCTCTGAAGTCAGAGGTGCTGCTGTGCAAACCTGTGCTGGGCTGCAGCAGCGTTGACATTTATGTGGAAAATCTACTGCTCTATAACAAGCTTCCTCCCTTCTAGACAGCCATGTACCATCCCCATGTACTCCTGAGCACTGGAGATTTCAGACTTGTGCCCACAAGAAGTACATTTCTGGGGATTGAATCTCGGGCCTCATGCAGGCCAGGCAAGCACTGTACTGAGCTACACCTCTAGCCTGATTTTGTTTTTAGGCTTATTTTGTGTGTGTGTGTGTGTTTATGAGCATCGTGCTTGCCTGATACCTTCAGAGTTCAAAGCAAGGCTTCAAATCTTTATTTGTAATGCCTTTTATAAAATTAATAAGTTTTATCTTTTTCTAAGTTTGATGTCAACTCTGTCCAATTGAAAACACATGAACTGCATATGTAGTCTTTTAGTACCCACATAAATAAATAAAAATAAGATTCTATATAACCTAATGTATCTAAAACATTTTAACATGTAAACAGGCTAATAAAACATGGAGAACATTTTCTCTTCTTCCTCCTCCTCCTCTTCCTCTTCCTCCTATCTTCTGTCTTCCTTCTTTTTTCTTCTTTTGTTTTTCAAGACAGGGTTTCTCTGTATAGCCTTGGCTGTCTTAGAACTGGTTCTGTAGACCAGGCTGACCTCAAATTTAGAGGTCTGCCTGCCTCTGCCTCCCAAGTGCTAGGGTTAAAGGTGTGAGCCACCACTGCCTTCATTTTTAAACTCTTCAAGTTCACTGTGTATTTTATACTTCTATAACTGTTTGTACAAGCTGTATTTTATTTGCTAATACCCATACAGAAGAGATGGCCTTTGAAATAACTTTAAAAATTGCTGTGCGTTGATAGAAAAAAAAATGTAATGCTATTTATTTTTAATTTGTGTATGTGGACATGCACATATGAGAGTCCAGCTTGCAGGACTCTCTTCTCTCCTTCAACCACCATAGGTTCTGGGATTGAATTCAGGTTCTCAGATTTGGCTGCAAGCACCTTTATCCAGTTAGCCATCTCACTAGCCCCTGTAGTGCTTGTAAGGTGAACATTTACTACAGAAGACTTAGGAATGGTTGAGTTTTTTAAAAATTAAATGAGGAGTATGTATGATGCTTAAGCATGTTTAAAGGCTTAATATCAGGGGTTGACTATTTAGCTGTGTGGTAAGAGTATTTGCTTAGCATGCATGAGAACCTGGGTTTCATTTACAGCATGAGGGTTTAGGAGGGCTTTGTATCTGAGTCCTTCTATTTTATGGCTGTTTCTCTACTCTGCAAGGTATTGATGTGATTTGCTGTGTTGTATTGGACACTTGAAGGCACTTGTTCACATAGGCAACAAAGCTTTAAATAGTGTTGGTGTTTGGCCGAGCTTCTCTGGTTACTTGAAATACTGGCAGTGACTTGTTTAAAGGCACATTCTTATACCTGTCTGTACATGGCTACAGAATCTTTGGTTACTGAGGTATCAAGGGTCAGTTTGTACCATATTCAGTGATTGTCTTTTTTTTTTTTTTTTTTTTTGGTTTTTCGAGACAGGGTTTCTCTGTGTAGCCCTGGCTGTCCTGGAACTCACTCTGTAGACCAGGCTGGCCTCGAACTCAGAAATCCATCTGCCTCTGCCTCCTGAGTGCTGGGATTAAAGGCATGCGCCACCATTGCCTGACTCAGTGATTGTCTTTAACTTTTGGTTGCTTGGTTTTATTTTTGAGACAGGTCTCACTGTGGCTGGACTGGCTAGGAGATGGCTTTGAGCTCTGGTTGGCCTGGACTGCAATCCTTCATCCTTAGCCTTCCAAGTGCTGGCATTGTAGCTGTCTATCATATGCCAACTACCGTCACTTACTGGATGAATCTCTTTCTTAAATTATTTTTATTTGTGTGTTCACAGTGTGGGGGAGTGTCACTGTGCACCGAGGCCAGCAGAGAATGACAGGTGTCCTGGTCAATTACACTATGCATTATTCCTTTGAGACAGACCCTGTCACTGAACCTATACCTGGGCTGGTGGCCTTAAGCCCTAGTGTCACCCTGATTCAGTTCCCTACTCCTCTGGGGTTATGAGGGACTACAGCTACACTTTGCTTTTTATGTGGGTGCTGGGATTTGAACTTGGGTCCTCAGCAAGTGTGCCTACTTGTAACCATAGGTTTTCCCACCTGTGCCTCAGTTACTGAAATAACTACTCTAAGACTTTATATATGAATAAATATGTAGGCCATATGCTTGGGCTTGTTCCCTAACTAGTTTGTATCTTAAATGACCCATTTTTTGTTTGTTTGTTTTCTACTCTGTGAGTGCCACGTGGCTGGTTACCTCTTCTCGGTTTCACATGTCTGTCTGTCTTCTCAGAGTTCCTGGTGAATCTCTTTCCTTGACTGACTCGTTTCTGAGGTTTAAAATTGTGGCCTGATGTTACAATACAAGTTAGAACTGTTGGACCCCTAACTGGTTTTCTGTGGGCTCATTCTAATGTTCTATTGCAGGCTCAAAGTAGTGTATTTCCCTCTCAACAATTAGAAGAGTTTATTATAAACTGCAAGTAAGTTGAAAATTCCCCATGATTATAGTGGCCAGGACTTTCTGTGGTTACTGTTTTAGTTAAAGCTCCCTCCTTGTCTTTAGTAAAGTTTGTGTGTCATGTGTTTGCCTTCTTGGGGAAATTGTTATTGTTAAATATGTACTTTGTTGTATTTTGTTTTGAGACAGTTTTTTATGTAGCCCTGGTGGTCCTGGAACTCACTTCATAGCCCAGGCTACTTTCCAAGTTCAATTTCTTCTGCATCAGCCTCCTGAATGCTTGGATTGCAGGCACTGGTTAATGTGTGCCACCTTGCCTGGCTTATATGATTTGATTTGTTTAGTGAATCTCTTTTATCTCAACTTTTACTAGGTCCTTCCTAAATGTTCAAGCTCAAAGTTAAGCCTTTGAACATATCTCATTTTTCCCTAAGGAAATTATATAAGGAACTGAGGCCTTGTGTTGGCCACCACTCCTTTGTGAAAGGATTGGATAAGGCACTACCTTAATCAGCCATGGTGACAGGTAACACAGGCAGGAGCATGGTGCTGATCATTTCCCCAGGTATTTATCTATGTGGAGAATTAGCATTTTTAAAAGTTGAGGGTTGCCTCTTAAAAGATGATGTGGATAACTTAGTACACAGACATAAATAAAAAAGCTCATCGTTCAATGGATGCTCAAGAAATACACAACAAAACATGTACTACTTAGTACCATCTTGTGTGTGTGCCTGTATGTGTGTGTGAGTGAAGATGTGCACGCTTGCATGAAGAGGAGAGAGAGGTACTTTGCTGCCGTGCTGTATCATCTGCTGTATTTGCATGTGACTGGATAGGTTGGCTTGCCAGTGATTTGTCTGCATCCACCCCTCAATGCCAGAGTTACAGACAGTTGTAGCCATAATCAGTTTTTATATGGTGGTGGAAATTTGAACTTGGGTCCTCAGTGTCTAGCATAGCTCCAGGAACATATAGACATATAGACAGAAAAGCTTTGGTTGGGTGAATCAGTTTCTCTGATGGAGAAGCTGCAGCACCCTGAAAACTCGGAGTGTGTTTATTATATAGAGTTGAACAGGGAGATGGGGTTATTGCATACAGCTGAACAAGGAGACAGGTTTAGCTAATCTTGGTATGAGAAGCCTCTCTAGGGGAGCAGTCTTTAGGCTGTAAATATTTGGGATAAAAGACTATGGTGGATATTTTCTGCACAAGCCCTCAACATCCACACAGAGATCAGAGGAAAGGTTTGCCATCCCTCTGGGCCTCATGGGGGTGGGGGAGTTTTACCATTTTATCATGGGTCTGAGGCTGTGATCCTTGACATGGCTGTGCCCATGTCCCCATGTCAACAATATATTCGCTCAGGCTTTCTCTACCTGTACACTCAGGCTTTTGCATTTTATCCACTGAGCCATCTCCCCAGCCCAACAGCATCATTTAGGATAGCAATGTGGTCTCTTGTGGTTTTGTTTCTGTGTTATACCCCCAGCTGTCCTGGAACTCACTCTGTAGACCACACTGGCCTCAGATTCACTGATATCTGCCTGCCTCTGTCTCCCGTGTGCCGAGAGTAAAGGTGCACACCACCATGGTCTGCAGTTCTTCTGCCCCTTATAAATCTCTTTTATGAGTTCCACAATGTCTATACATTCTGATTTTTCACAGCAATTTTTATTGTGATAACTAATTTCTAAATGAATAGCCTTTGTATTGGATTTTTCTAATTAAAAATGAAATTTCATTTTATATCTACACTTAGAAGCAGGACTTACAGTGGGAGCGCAAATTTAGGTCAAAATATAAATGTTAAGTGTTTTGTGGCTTCATAAGACATCACTTAATGAATTTTTAAAGAGAGGAAGAAACAGTAGTTTCTGGAACAGTGACGGTTTGATAGCTGTAAGCCGCAGCAGTACTACCGTGCCTGTCGTGTGGACGGTGAGCAGTTAGGTTATGATTTCCCATGCAGACATGAAACAATATTCAGATGGAATAACCGCAGACATTTCAGGTTTGTGCAAAGGAAACAAACTAATAGTTGATGGGAACATTCGTATTTTAATTAAACTTGCTTGCTCTACTTACCGTTGTCTGTAGGCTCTCGTAATAAACTGCTTCAGTCCCCAGGTCTTACAGAGGAGGCGAGTGCCACTGCTAACTGTTAACCCAAAAGCAAAACTCTCACAAAATGTGACCCTATGTGTGATTTTTTTTTTTTTTTTTGACTCATAGATGATTTTAGGTCTTGACACATTGACAGCCACTGCATTGTGACATTGGCTCCGCAAGTGGAGTCAGAAGTGAGAATGTCCTTCTGTGGCCTCATGTCACTGCTTATAGAATTCCCGATCCTGAACCATTTGGATTTTTGGACTCAAGATACTTGAAATGTCTAACTTGGCCATATATTATTACTGTGATGTGGTTACCGGGCTTAAGCAAATGAATTGACTCCCGAATGCCCAGAGGTGGGTCCTGATCCTGCTACACATGCGCTGTGTGTATTTAAAATGAGACTTTGTTTCCTACCTTCAAAAATTGACTGTGAGGGTTAAATGAGATAACTCATTTTTCTCTGTGTTTATATTTTTATGCCTAATATCAACCTTATCCCTAGATGTAAATATCAAAGGCTTTATGTAAATCTAAAATTTGAATTATAAATTATCAGTATGACTACATGATATTTCTGTATATTCCCTCCCTCCATCCCCCTCTCTTTCTTGCTCTCTCTCTCTAAACTGAGATGAATCCAGTAAGAATGACTACTTTAATGATCAGATTGTAGACTCTGCACTGTTAATGACCAACGGAGATCAGTGTCTCATGCAGATTGCAAAACTACAATTATAGTTCTTGAAATTCTGTAACTGAAAGCAAGGGGTAGAGGGTGCTTGACTCGTGCAAAGTGCTAAGTCAACCCCAGTACTTGCCCCCTCCACCCCACCAAAAACAGAAAACAAAACTGCTCTCAAAATGGAATTTTATCCAAAAGTTGTAGGAACCAACAGGAAGAGGTAGTTTCTCTAGCCAGATGTGGGACAAATTGAGTATCAGAAAGCATTAATGAAATTAAATAATAGATAAAATGCTTGCATCTGACTTGTAACAGTGCTGAAAACATTTGGTCTCTTTAGAATCCAGCAGGGCACAGCTCATTCTGAAAGGTGAAGAGGTGTCCCTGGCCTCCAAAAGGTGGAGGTGGAGGTGGAGGTGGAGGCGTGTTTGTTTTGAGGTGGTTTCAAGAAGCCAGGATTGAGGGAGCCAAGAGAGGAAAATGAGTTAGGCAGGCAGTTCCAGGGTATGCTTTACTGCATTTATTGTAAGGAACTGGGAGTCTAGGGAGATTCTACACATGCCTCCCAGCTTCTGCTATCTGAGAGACTGGGTAGGCAGTATCTCACTACAGGCATCCTTCATGTGTCCCCTCCATTCCTTGCCCTTTAAAACTGCAGAATAATCTCTCTCTCTCTCTCTCTCTCTCTCTCTCTCTCTCTCTAAAAAAAAGAATGTTAAAAAGCTAAATAAAAAAAAGAATGTTGAACTCGGTGATGATAACATATGCCTTTAATTGAGGCACTAAAGAAGCAGAAGTAGGAGGATCTCAGTGAGCTTGAGGCTAGCCTGGTCTACATAGCAAGTTCCAGGACAGCCAGGACTACTTAGAGAGAACTTGTTTAAAAAACTAAAAAAAAAAGTGTGTGTGTGTGTGTGTGTGTGTGTGTGTGAGAATCATCCAACTGGACCAAATTCTACTCATTTTTGATAACAGCATTTTCTCTAAAGTCTTCTGGGAAGAGAGGCTGGGAAGGGAGGTTGGGTGGGTAGGTTTATGAGTCTCATGTAGCCCAGGCTGGCTTTGAACTTTCCATGTAGCTGAGGATGATCTTGAACCTGTTCCTAAACCTCCTGCTTCTGTTTCTTAGGTGTTGCAATTACAGGCCTGAGTCACTGCATTCAGCTGTTTAAAGTCTTCTTTTGTTGGCTTATTTTTTCTTTTTCCTTTTTGTTGGCTTGTTTTTTCTTTTTCCTTCCCTCGACCCCATGCCTCATGAGGTTTTGAGACCAGGTCTCACTCTGTAGTCCTGGTAGACCTGGAACTCACTCTAGCTTGACTAGACTGATCTTGAACTTGGGCTGAACCTCGTTCCTCAGCTGAGATTGCAAGCAAGATGCACCATGCTTGATAGTCTAATGCCTTACTTATTTGCTTATTTATTTATTTATTTATTTATTTAGGTTTTTTGAGACAGGGTCTCTGTATGTAGCTCTTGCTGACGTAGAATTTACTATGTAGATCAGATTGGCTTTGAACTGCTTCTATGTCCCAAGTGCTGGGACAAGAGATGTAGTCTACCACACCCAGCCTGACACTGTTTTTAAACGAGACACATGTATTTATAAATAAATCATGAGACTGATAACAGATGATGCTCACATTCAGGGAGGAAGAGTAGGAAGAAGTGTGAGGGGAGCTTCAGTTGCCTTTTGGGGGTGGGAGTTGCAGACAAGGTCTTGTGTAGACTAGACTAGTTCTGAACCCCATCTTCCAAGTGCTGGGGGATTCTAGGAAGGTTCTCCCACACACTTGAATTGTTTCTGGGTGTTTTATGGAGTTTATGTGTTTTATGCTATCCTGTATATCATATTCAATTTAGTGAAAGGTTATTGAGGTGGCTTATAGAGGAAGCCGTAGGTAAGTTCTAGACTCAGATAGGATTTATGGCCTGGCACTGTGCCAAGGAAATGTAAGCCACGTTATTAAGACCTTGATGTGAATAAACCAAGAGGAGGTGAGAGTTATGAGCAACTGTGAGTAAACCCAGAGTAGATATGTACTAACAGGGGTCTTAGGTGGTCAGTCTTGGCTATCTGGAGTCATGGCTGCAGTGAATAAGTCATGGCTGATCTGCCTGAGTGGGGCTGGTTGGGGGAGGGTGGGTGTAGACTCAACATGATCCAGATCAAACTTGATCAGGGAGCCTGGGGATAGATACATGGAGGCTCATCTTACTTGTTTTTCTACTTCAGTGTCTGTTGTTTTGGGGGTGTTTTTTTGTTTTGTTTTGGTTTTGAGATTCAAGGTCTGATTATTTGTTACTCTCTAAGACTTAATTTTGACTGAACTTAGATGTAGAAGTAGAAGCTCTCAGCAAGGGTGGTCGCTGCCTCTTGACAACGTGTTCTTCGAGTTTTTCTTTGGCTTGCTGCCTGTTCTTTTCGGGCATGCTTTGCAGCCTTCTACTTGTTTTTCTCAGTGTGCTGCTTCTTCAGAGGGAGGTGTTGTCTTCTGCACTTGTTGCAGGACACATGGCATCAACATGATGCTGAATCTTGGAGGCTTTGGTTCTGGGCTTCTGATAGCATTTTGATGGACAGCAGCATCATCTTTAGTGAGATTGAAAACTTTTGGATTCTGCTGGCTTTTTTGGGCTCCAACCACTTCGGCACAATTTCTGTCAGTCAGAAATCTCCTTCTTTTTTTTTTTCCCTGCCCCTGCCCCTCTCCCTGCCCCTGCCCCTCTCCCCGCCCCTGCCCCCTCCCCGCCCCTGCCCCCTCCTCCTGCCCCTCCCCTACCCCCTTTCTCTTCCTCCCTCCCTACTTCTCTCTCACCCTCCTCTCTCTCCCTCACCCTCAACTAAGTCGAGAACACTCAGATTGGCATCTACAATGCATCCCTGAACAGACTTGCACTTCTCTCTCCAGTTCTCCTTGGTCTGTAACAAGCATGCCCCTTATTCAACAGCAGGTGAGCTGCCATGGGAGAAAGACACCTTATTTCATGGGAAAACCTTGTTTGTGGTTCCCCCCACTGATCTGGACACTGTTCACCCAGAGCATCTACAGCTGCTTCCGTGGCCATGCACTTCTCATGGAATGTACAAAGTTAAGACATTTGTGTTCATCATCCGCTGGAGACACTTGAAATTTATCTTGGCACAGTCAACTGCCTAGGAGTCACCATGACTCCTTGATGCCATTTTGAAAATTTACATAAAATCATATCAGTTAACTAAAGATCTTGAAGCTGCTGTTTAGGATTTCTGAGTCTCCTTATCCTGTGATAAAACTTGTTGTTTTTTTTAATATTTATTTATTTTATGTATGTGTGTACACTGTAGCTGTCCTCAGACACATCAGAAGAGGGCATCAGATCTCATTATAGATGGTTGTGAGCTACCACGTGGTTGCTGGGAATTGAACTCAGGACCTCTGGAAGAGCAGTCAGTACTCCTAACCGCTGAGCCATCTCTCCAGCTTCCAAATTTGTTTTCTAATGAGCACATCACTTACTGAGTTTCCATGACAAACATTTGAACATATGAACATAAGGGATGGAACCGGGGCCTTGTACATGTTGGGCATTTGCCTGTAGTACACTGAGTCATGCCTTTGCCCTAGCAACATGTTTTTAAAACCCATTTTCCCCCCTAGAGGAGGAATCTCTTAAATTTATAAATAGATTGTGTTGAAAGTTGTTTTTTTGCTGTTGTTGTTTTTGTATTTGTGTACTTAAATAATTGGGGATTCTGTAGTTTTCATCTTGTACTAAGTGTGACAACTGTTTTCCTTCCATATAAGATGTAAGAAGCTCATCAGAAAATGCTAGTTTCTTGTTATTCGTGTGTTTTTATTTCTGTTCTGGAGTTCCAGTTAGAGTTTTGAAATATGTAGCCCAGGCTGGCCTGGAACATGCTCTATGTATAGCCCAGCTGGCCTCAAACTTTCTACACCTCCTGCTTTTGTCTCCTGCCTGGGATTACAGGCTTATTGGCTTTTGTTTCCCTTCTATTAAAACAACACATAGGAGTTTGACTCTGTTGAGTACTTAACTGGGGCCAAGCGCTGTTTTATATTCCCAAGATAACCCTGTTACCCTGTATCTTATATATGTGATGTATATAATGTCAGAGGAAATGAAACACTATTTTATTTGGCTGATATTTGAACTGAACTATTGCATACATACATGCATAAATGCAAGTTTCTCCCTGGCTTCCAATTCGCATGTAGCTAAGGTTGACCGTAAACGTCTGGCCCTCCAGAGTGCTTGGATTACAGATGTGTATCACCATGCTTGGCACAAACCATGATTTTGAATAGTTATTCTCATAGAGGCCATCTACAAATATCAGTAGTCTCTTTCTTGGCTCTTAAGCATTTAGAATCAACCTAGATGTAATGTAATTGTAGTAGCTGGGTTGGAGATGTCCAGAGACACTGACTTATTAGTGTGTGATGAGCAGCGTAGGTTGGTTTGCCTTTCTCAAGTCCTCCCTGATGATTTGCTGTTTTACTGTATAATAAAAAAATTTGAGTGCACCTCCTGTCTGCTCCCTATAGATTATGAGCAGGGAGTCTCTGATTTGAGTTTGTTTCCTTTGGTGTGTCTCTGAATAGGGAGCAGCTATGACATTCTCTATTACTCTGTGAGAGAGGAAAGAGATAATAACTCACTAGAATCTATACCAAATGTCACAGGCTCTAAAACTTCAAAATCATGGTGGGGAAAGGGAAGTCTACTATGATTCTGATTTTTGTGAGTTAAACAATTGAATTACATTCATCATCATTACCATCACTGTTATTCTATCTATCATCTTCTGTCTGTCTGTCTATCTATCCATCCATCCATCATCTTTCTATTCATTCAGAGATCTGCCTGCCGCTGCCTCTGGAATGCTGTGATTAACGACATGTACCATCACCACCCAGCTCTATTAGTATTTTTACTTATGTGTAAGTTTGCGTCTGAGTACAGGAGCCCAAAGAGGCTGTGGCCTGGAGTTGGAGTTACAGGTGATTATAAGCATCCTGATACAGTCGTTGGGAATTGAACTCAGGTCATCTGGAGGATCAGTACATGATCTTAACTGAAGAGGCGTCTCTCCAACTCCTGAATTACTTTCTCGATTTGTCAAACTCAGGTGCCTAGGACATTGTCACTGTTGTTTGATTTTACTGAGGCACTGGTCACTGTGTTAAACTCTGAATCCTCCTAGTTCAGTCTCCCTGTGGCATGTTACAGAGGTGCATCGCTCCAGCAGCTGTCGTGGTTTTGAGCAGCTGAAGGCTGATTTCATGTGGTGCCTGTAGAGCAGTCTCACCTGGTCCATGTGTCGTCTCTCATTCTCTGACCTTTATATACCACACAGATGGTAAAGAGTGGGGAGCTTTTGAACGAAGGTGAAGAAGATTCCTCCGGTATTCTGTGCTGTGGATTTCTTAGCCTGAAACCTATCTTCTTTATTTTGATTCACAGTTTTATATTGTTGCTAGTCTGGCCTCGATTACAATAATTCTCCTGCCTTGCCCTCCCAGGTCCTGGTATTATCCTCATCATTATTGCTCCTGTGTGCATGTTCATGAGTGAATGTGAGGGCCAGAGGTCAAAGCTAGTTAGTCTTTCTCAGTCTTTCTCCATCTTCTTTGTTTGAGACAAGGTCTCACCATACAGCTCTGGCTAATCTAGAATTCACTATGTACTCTGGCTTTGAACTCAGAGAGCCTGCTTTGCTTCCTGAATGTTGACATTAAAAGTGTGCACTAGTGTGTCTAGCTTCTTAAAGGGTGCTGGAGAAAGAGGACAAGCCTTCATGTGTGTACACAAGGACTTTACTGACCAAGCCATCTCCTCAGTCCTAGAATGCCTTTAAATGCACACAATGGGTAGGATTACTAAAGAAACCATCTCAAAAGACAGTTAATCCTGGTGTGCTAGTTCAAGCCTGCTCAGGCAAGAGAATTTCTGCAAGTTCCAGGCCAGCCTGAGATACAAAGCAAGAGGCCCTGTCTCCAAAAAAGAAAACCAAACCCATACAGTTAGTTAGCAAAGTGTTGACATTGATATAGTAATATGTGCTTTTTAATATAATTGCTAAGGGTTAGGGATGTATCTCAGTAGATGGTACTTTCCTCATGCGTAAGGCCCTGGGCTAGTTCCCAGCACTGCATGAGTGAGCATGGTTATGGTACACACCTATAAGGTAAGCCCAGTGCTCAAAAGGTGTAAAGGCTGGTGTCTCAGGAGCCCAAGGTCATTCTAGGCTGGTCTGCATGAGACCATATGTGTTTGTGTGTATGCACATATGTATGCATGTATATGTATGTATAAGTTTTGTACAGATGATATTTAAATATCATATATATATATATATATATATTATATATATATAGTATCTTTTGTGGCATGAAATATATGATTTTCATTGATTTGAGAATTACAGGTACTGTGGCTTATTACCCCCACTCATGAGTAAAGATTGTGTTGAATTTTATAGTCAGGAAGTTGGGAAAAAATGGGAGTCTCTCTCCTTTCTCTGGTCTTAAGTTCCCTAAATGCTATAATGACCTTCCTGGCTGTGATCTCAGAACAAAAACATCTGGATAAGGCTTTGTTTGTGCTCTGGGAGGCTTAAGTTGAGGAAAGGAGGCTTGAATGCTAAACTTAGTCATCAAAATAAATGTATTTTATGTGTCTGTTTTAGTGCTTTATAAAATACCAGTCACCTAACAATTCTGGGTCCAAGTGTCTCAGCAAGGCATACCTTGGGGTTATTTTGCCTTTTCTGTGGGTTACATTTCCTCATTACATTTTGGTGTGCAGTTAAACTAAAATTAATATTTTAAGTATATTCTAAGCTTCTGTGTTGCTATTGGTGTGTGTTGCTTTTGTATGTTTTATTCCTTAAAATGTTTTAATTTTTCTGCAGGATTCGCAAACTTCAGATACGAAATATCCCGCCCCACTTACAATGGGAGGTAAGAGCTTCTACGTTAAGATCTTAGTGTCAGAGCCTACTGGTTTGGTTTCCCACAGATTTTCCTCCCTCCTTCAGCCCTCAGGTATACTAGAACCTAATTCTTCTCTCTAATGACTGTGGTGTAGGCTTTCCTTTGTAGGATTAAATCCCTTAAAAATCTGTTCTTTGAAGTCTTTTTAAATGCCCAACAGTTAGTAGTAACTGCAACCTTTCTGGATCAGCTCTGTCCTGCATCATCTTGTTGATCTGAGTTGCCCATTAGAATTAAATATAGCATTTCTTCCTTGGCAGAATTTTTAAACAACAAATACCTGTTACTTAACATTTTATTTTAAAATGTGATTCTGCTTTTTTTTTTGCTTAGATGATGGTCCTTCAGTGATTGTGTATCAACAAAGCTGTATAGCACAATTCACTAGCCTGTGTCAGCAGTTTCCACAGCATCATGACAGTGTCATGGTGAGAACATGAGAATTTGAAGAGGTCAAAGTAAATGATTGTTAACTCTTCCAGAGCAGGAACTCTGAAAATTTAAAAAAAAAAAAAAATCTTACCATTGTGTTTACTGTGTGTGTCTGTATCCTCACTTGAGGAGGTCAGAGGTCCACTTTCAGGAGTTGGGTCTGGCCTCCCACCCTGTAGGACCCAGGAATTGAACTCAGGTCCTCAGGCTTGCATGTAGTAGCACCCTTACCAGTCGAGCCATCTTGCTGGCTCCCTTGAAAGGTTTTAAAACTAGCCTTGCAAGGGAACTGCTCAGTGTTTGTCTCATTAGAACATAAACATCAAGAGTGACTTGTTTTGTGGTTTCAGATTAGGCTTCCAAATGAATTTGCTGCGTCATTAAACCGAGCCCTTATTAAAATGCAAAGCATGATTTCAAGGTTTCCTTGGCAGTGAGCTGAGGGAAGTTGTGAATTTTGACTCCCCGAGGTCCCTGCTTAGAATCAAATCACTTGTGCATAGAATATCTCTCCCAGTGCTGTCTTGTTACACAGTTGCTTCATTTTGACCTTGGAAGGATGGTTAGCTCCTTAGTATATTCTGAATGTTTTGTTATATAATAAAAACACATGTCCTAGGTTGAGTGGTGACTTCAGAGATTAAACTATATGCATTTTCCTGTTTTAGAGTAATATTTGTTTAGGAAATTCATTAGCTTGAAGGGTAGGCCTCAAACTGAGTGTGAGAGCATTAGGATCATCAATTTGCACCCCGGTTTTAAGATGGGCCATATTAAATATGGTGTAACCAGAAACTGTTCAGGAATCACATCTAGTGTGATGCGGCTGTTGGTGAGATAGTTAGAGCAGCCAAAAATAGGCAAGTGAACGGTTAATGCCATGTAGAATCTGCTGGAGCTTGTGGCAGAGTTTTCATTGAGATTGTGTGGCTTGTCCTGACATTTTTCTTTTTCAGATTTCCCCCTTGTTACGAGTAAAATCTAATTAATAAGACAAACCTTATTTGCCCCATTTTTTTTTCGTAATTTATTTTCTCTTCTCTTCTCTCCCTCCCTCTTTCCCTCCATCCCTCCCTTTCCTTTTTCCTTCTTTGACAAGATCTTGCTGTGTAGTTTAGACTGGCCTTCTGAGTACTGGGATTATTGGCATGTACCATTACTCCTGGCCCAACAGTCTTTAAAGGGGCAAGAGAGACTAATTACATGAGAATGTGGAAGAAGATTGGAGCTTGAATTTGGAGTTTTTTTCAGCTGTGATTCCCTCTTAAAAAAAAAAAATTTTTTTTTTTTTTGACATTGATTAACAAAAATTTTTTTCTTAGGTAGGGATGGACAGGATCTTGCTGTGTAACCTAGACTGACCTCAAACTTAACAGCAATCCTCTTGCCTCAACCTCTTGAGTCCTGGAATTATAGACATGAGTGAACATGTCTGACTGAAGCCAGGTTGAGGCAGGGCTTGTTAAGAGTAGTTTGGGTAGATGGTTCCTTTCCCTGAAGACTTGCACAGCACCTTGCACTCGATCCCTTCCTGAAAGGTCACTTTGTATCTCTTCATCTGTGCACCCTGGGTATGCTGGCTGCCTCCTACCAAACCCTTGGTGTAGACTGTGATAATTGTGCACTCACAGTCCAGGTTCCATTCTAATGGAAGGGCTAGAGTTTGATTCCACTGATTAATGTTAGGATTACAGGGAGTGACATAGCCAGACATGTGACCCACAATCAGATGAAGGAAATGCATTGTACAGACAACACGTTCCTGCTTTAAAAAGAGGTTTGACTACATTCTGTTTTAAGTAGATGTTGCAAGAAATAAGGATGATGGGATATGAGTTAAATACTAGCCAAGCCTGTGGTAGGAGGCGTTCCACCACATAAGCAATGCTGTTTTGAGACAGTCAGTGTCCTGACAAGAGGGAGACGACGTCTAGGGCATGACTTGTGCATGTGGCTGTAGTGAGCTGTGCACAGTGTGCAAGCTCAGTGGAAGAGTGCCCGAAGCATAGCAGCCTGCAGGGACTTAAACCATAGCCTAGCACCATGACTGATTTTTACATAACGTATGCACATATATAAATACATACGTACATACATGCATGCATGCACACACACACCATGACATGCACATGACGGTTGGAACCAGTTCTCTCCTTCTACCATTTAGTCCTGGGGACTTGACTTAGGTTGTTCACTTGACAGCAAGTGCCTTTACCATTGAGCCATCTTGCAAGCCCTGAACACACTTTAAAAGTATCTGATATGCATTTTCCTCATTTCTGACCCAGAGATGATGATAGCAGCTCCCCACTTATTTATATGCCTTTAATCTCAGCACTTGGGGAGAGGCAGGTGTGTCTCTGTGAGTTTGAGGTCAGCTACATGGAGAAATCCTGCCTCAATAAAACAAAACAAAACAAATAAACAAAAAACTGCAAAGAATCGCACTTACTGTGGCCTTAAAACAGTGCTTGGTCTATATGAGCATCCAGTACATTATGTGTGTGATAGAACAAATGCATCACCTCCCAACCTTGATTAAATTTCTGTGTCCGTCAGGTTCAGCTGATCTCACAGCACATACAGTAGGCCTTCACCAGCAGATTTGAATGTGGAGACTCACATGAGATTTCAAGAGGTTAAAGAGCAAACGGGGTAGAAGTAGTTGTGACTGAAAGGAACAGACATTCAGATCCTAGGAAATTGGAATAAGAGCCAGAGTAGCTGAGATTCAGTTCTCTGAGCTTTGCAACTTATGGCTGGAGCTTATGAGTCTTGTTCCTGGAGCCAACAGCCTGGAGCCAACAGCTGGAATCCAGAAAGAGCTCCTCCTACAGTCTCTATCTGCCCCGCCCACAGCCTCCCACTGCCCCTGTTCCTTCTGTGGCAGAATCATACATACAGGGAACAGATGGGAAGAGGGATGATTTGAGTTCCCAGAGTCTCAAAGAAAAAAAGTCGATTTGGGATTGAGAGCTTCTTATTCTGCTGTTGATCTGATCTGGAAACAGTAACAGCCTCCGTTCTACCACTTTCCTTGTGAGCCGTTTTCTGTGGGGTCTGACTTCTCTACAGAGAGAGTCAGAGCATGACAGAAACACCTCAGCCCAGTGCTGGGTGCTGGTTTGTAGGTGATCTCCTGCATCTTAGGCCACCCTGCTTAACTCTTGGCATCTTTATTCCTCTATACTTCCAGGAAGTGAGAAGTGTGTTTCTCCAAGCCCTTCGGGTACATCCTTCTATTCACGTGTGTAGAGTGTGCTCATACGATGTTCAGATGTTGGAGGTGACTGGAAGAGTCTGCTCTCACCGTGCCAGGCTCGGCAGCAGATGCCTTTAGCTGCTGACCTGAGAATGTACACTTTAAAATCATTATCTTGCTTATAAAGCGAAACAGAAATACAACCCACAGTGTCTTTTTAGCTTTACCTCAAAACCTGGATGTCTGATCCTGGGACTTAGTTGGTCTGGGAAGACAGTTATCTTAGGAAGGAATTCTGAAGAAGCCATCTTCTGTTGTGGCTTAGGACATGGAAACTTTCCTGGGCTGAGCAGTGGGGAGAAGCCTCGGCTTTTTCAAGCTTCTGACCTGCCAGTTGGCTAGCCTTGCTGTTTGGTGTAGAAGCCAAGTAACCAGTACACTAAAATATGAAGATGGAGAGGCCAGTCAGAAACGGAAAAGTGAAACACTGTTGTCAGAGACAACATTGTAGCGATCTTTAAAGTGGTGCTTTCTGTAGAGCCCCTTAAATACCCTAACAGAATATTTTATTTAGCATTTCTGCTTGGCTCATTATCTCTGGACCAGGTACCTGGAAACCAGTTCAGAGAAAGCCACACTGTTTCTTGATGGCTACCATTTATTCTTGCACACGTTGGTTCAGCTATCTCACTAACGGGAAGCTTTCCTGGGAAAGGCAGCTGAGCCACCCTCAGTCACTCTTTCCTAGTCTCGCCCACTCTCCTCTCTGGTGGGAGGGGCTGATACACTAGAAAGATGTTCACATTTTAGTCAAATCAAAAGACTACAGCTAGGGGAAATAAGGCCTTGCCTTTCTGTCAGAGTGCCATGACTAACAGCAGAGACCCTACCCTCTCCAGCTAGTAACCTAGAAGATACGTGCTACCTGGTTATCTAGCAGGGTTATGAGAGCAAAGCCTTCCATAGTCAATACAAAAGGCTCATTGTCAGCCTTGGGTGAATGGCAGGAGCCACCTTCTCCTGTCCAAATGCTGATTGTGTTTTGGCACTGTGGTATGAAGTCGGTCGGATACTGCCTGGTCTATGATGGATTTGGAAATTAATGCTTAAGGGCATGGACATGACTCAGCAGTTAAGAGCATTTACTGCTCTCCCGAAGACCTAGGTCTGTTCCAGTCACCCATACAATGGCTCACAACTCAAAGGACCTTGAAGTCTGCACAAGACCCACCCCAAGACCAAGTTCTCTGCACAAAGGAGATTTATTTGCCTCAGAGGGACAAAAGACTGCCTCTGGGTAAAGAGAGGACAGACGTGCATCCTTGCACTAGGATGAGGTGTTTAATTTTGATTGGGCATGTTTTTTTGTTTGCTGTTTGTTTTTTTTTTTGTACCTGGAGCACGGGCATCCATTTAGGCAAAACATCCATACTCATACACATAAAACAAAAGCTTAAAACAAACACACACAAAAAGCACGCTCTTGAAATGAATTGGTTTTAATTGGGGTAGCCAAAAGCTCTTGATTGCTGGTTCTTGGTAGTCAGCCTCAGGAGGAAGAAGTGGCCAATTAAGGCAATGGACCTTGGGGGCTACTGTACTCTGAACAGTTTTTAGTGAGGAAGAAGGAATGGGGGAAGGGCAAGGCCTGCCAGAGCCCTGTTTGTTATGTGTGGGCCTGCTAGAGCCCCTTCAGTGACCATCCATAACTCCAGTTCTATAGTATTTGATGCCTCTTCTGACTTCCGTGGGCTCCTGCATGCACATGGTACACAAACATACATTCAGGAACATACACATAAAATGAATAAGTCTCTTTTAAAGGAAATTAATGCTGAAAGGAAATTGAGTGAGAAAGAAATAAATAGACTGTTAGCAATAGCAGGCCTTTTGGCTCAGTCAGACAGAAGCAGTGTGTTAAAGTGGAACAGATCATGACCATGAGTGGGCAAGAGGTCACCGGAGTCATTGATGTTGAGCATCACAACTGACCATTTAAAGATCTCCAGGACTTGGGATAGAATTGTAAGTGAAGGAGATCCAGATTAGCCAGGTTCTTAAGTGAGTAATTTTCTTACAGTCTTTGACTACTTGCCCAGAAAATACCCAACTGCATGCTAGGTACCAGATGAGCCTCTGTGTCTTCATAGCAGCCCCATGTCTTCACTTAAGAGGAGACATCTGAGGTATAGGATTCAGAGTTAACTATTTGCTAGGCTTGTGAGCTAGAGAAGGCTGGAGTTTCTGCATGTCACTGAAGGAAAACCAAGTGCCTTTCTCTTAGTTGTTGTTTGCCCACTTGGTTGTTTATATCCGGAAGCTGGCCATAGTGGCTTATATCTATAGTCTCAGTACCTGGGAGGCTGAGGCAGGAGGACTTCTGTGAGTTTGAGGCCAGCCTGGGCTACTTAACTGAGTTCCAGGCTAGCTTTCGCTGCAGAGTAAAATCTCTCTTGTGACCTCTGTGGGCACTAGGCATGTACATGGAGCACAGGCATACATGTAGGCAAAACACCCATACCCATAAAACAAAAGCTTAAAAACAAACAAAAAGCACTCCCTTAAAAATTGGGTAGAGAGCCTGACAGAAAAAGCACTCTCCAAGGTCTGGGAGAGATGTGTCATTTTGAGTGGCAAATGATCTTATATTAGTTGGGGCTGTTACTGGGTAATCCTTATTTAGAGAACTGTGCGGGTTGTGTTGTCTGAGTGTCTGCTCTGAGATGGCCAGTCTCTTAACATCATCAGAACTGATTGGCCTTTGGTGTGTCTGTGCAGGGGTGGATTCCAGTCCCCACAGCTGGTATGTTATCTGCAGGAATTTAGGATGCCATTTTCCCATTGCCCTATGATGCCTGGCTGCTTGTTCTGTGGTGGTGGCTGCTGCTACTTTGAGATGTCAGTTTATAATTTCATAACTTTTTTATTATGAAAAATATCAAATGTAGAAGTAGAATGACACAGTGAAACTAGAATTACCAACATGTGGTTGGCTGGTTTTGTTCTGTGCACACACGTGGTTGGCTGGTTTTGTTCTGTGTACACATGTGCACTCTTTCCCCTTTCTAGGCTATTTTAAAACAATTTTTTTTTTTTATCATGACATTGTTAGGTATTTCAGTTTGTATCTCCAGAAGACATGGTCTCTGTCTTGGATCTCCAGGGCTTCCCTAGTATAAACCTAAACGGGAGCTTCCTGCCTTGTCCTCTGCCTTCTGGAATCCAGAAGCCCTGGGGCCAAGGAACCTGAAAGTTTTTCCTTTCCTGGGGTTGTGAGAAGGAGCAGTCTGTGCTAGTTCTTAGTTTGTGGCAACAAAACTCCCTTTCTCATCGTGTTCTGGTTCCAGACCCCCTTTTATAAAGAGGCAATTACTCTGGCATCTGTACAAACCTGTACAGAGGTGTCTCACTGTAGCTGAGACACCTCCCTGAAGGCTCTTTAGGTAAGGTCACACTCTGAAAACTAGAATTAAAAGTCTTTTTAAACTTAAGATTGCATGATAAGGCTAGCAGTGTGGCTCAGTAGGAAGGCATGTACTATCAAGCCTGACAACCTAAGTTCAACCCCGAGTTCCCACACTATAGAAGGAGAGAACTAACTGTTTAAAGTTGCCCTCTGGTCTTCACATATACTTCATGGCATATGAGTACCCGTGTGACACACATATACACACAGCTGAGCATAGGCACGCGCGCGCGCGCGCGCACACACACACACACACACACACATGAAAAGATATATAAGTAATAAGCTGAAAAAATCATGTTGAATTTGATGCTACTAAGCGTCAGAAGCATTCGTGTTTCCTAGACTGTTTCTTTAAAAGTTGATTATTTTAGTTAATCTACTTCCTCCCTTTGTGGCTACATTTTCTTTTCTGGTATATTTGTGGATTTTGGGTTACACTGCAGAGTTCCACATTCTTTGCTGTATATATCTGTGTGTTGTCACTTAACATGTCCCTGTGACTGTTGTGGAACTTGGATTAGACACAGGTTTGCTTTTTGTTAGTTTGGACAAGGCGTGGTATGCTGCTTTCACTGAGAGGTGTGTGGTGTCTGTCTCTGATGTGAACCAGTGGGTCTTTACTAACATTCTTTAGTTGTTGTTCTGAGGTGATAGCCTTCAGGTTCTTCCATGTCTTAGTCCCTGATAGCAGTGGGATAAAGATGAGCTTGTCTTCTCGGTTATTTGATTATTCAGTTATTTGAGAAAACACGGGACTGACTAACGCTCACGCCTCCCGTTTATTGAGTGCCTTTTATCAGAGCCAGTGTAAGTTTGCGTGCATAACTATAAGCTCGTGGGTTTAATACTTACTCTTCAGGTTTTAGATTGGAGTCACTTTTTTCGGTGTTTTTATCCTGAGGTGAATGTGGTGGCTTCTTGAAACCAGTGTTGTTTTTATGCCACCTCAGCACTTACTAACTTACTCTGATCTGTAGCACCAAGCCCCAGGTTTATTTGAGCGTTTCCTGGTCTCAAGGGGTCCTGACTGCTTGGTAGATAATTTATAGTGTTCACAGTGGAGCTGTACCCCTCTTGGGTTATGTGACATTTATGTCCTCGTTCCCATAGGCTGACTCATGCTTTTATTTTCCCCTCTCTGTATCTTAGTATGCTTTATCTTGTGTGAGGGTTACTATCGCCAGCCCACCTCACTGCCTTCCCTCAGGTCTGGGGATACAGCCCAGGCCCTACTGCTTGCTAGGCAGATACTCTAACACTGAGCTCTACCTGAATTTTTATTTTATTGATTTATTCATTGATTTATTATATCACTTCTTGGCCTTTTGACTAAGATCAAGTGTGTTTGTTCATTTGTTTGGTTTTTTTTGAAACATGATTTCTCAGTATAGCTTTGGCTGTCCTAGAATTTGCTCTGTAGACCAGGCTGTCCTCCACAATCCTCCTGCCTCCGTCTCCATAGTCCTGGGATCACAGGTGTGCGCCACCACTGCCCATCACACCCTGATTTTTTATTGATTTTTTTATTGTGTGCATGTGGGCTCGGCCTGTGCACCTGTAGAGGCCAGAGGGCACCTTGTAGTATTTGTTGTTCTTCCATGTAGCTCCCACGACTCTGCTTCACCTTGGATGAAGTGTTGGTAAGAATTCTTTGACTTCCTCTTTCCTTACCTGCTATGGTTATTGGGCATTAAACTTGGAACCTGATGTTTGCTAGACGAGTGTTGTGTCACTGAGCTATGCCCCCAACCCTGGTGATAGTCTCTGAAAAATTGGTTCACTTTATGAAGTTAATCGATAGAGAGGAATGTTTTCCCCCCCTTTCAGGCACTTTTTATTTAAAAAAAAAAAAAATGTCATTAATATATAAACGTCTCATTCTCTCAAAAAATTCTAAAGCTATGCAGCTGCTTACTCTGATATTTGCATAGGAAATTACCACAATACAAACATAAGGGATGAAGCAGCAGAACAGCAGCCTGAGTTAGGCTTTTGATGCAGGTGTGTCCACGAATAAACATCTTGATGCCTATTACAGAACTATTACACCGTGTGTTGCCTATTTACACGTTGAAGCAACTTTCTAACAAAACTATAACTTATCAAGTTATGAAAATTGTTTTCTAAAAAAAAACTTACTATATTACCATAAAATAAATAATGATAAAACAATATTTTAAAAACAAAGTTAGATTTTTAATTAAGAGAGGCATGTTTTGTAGCATTCTTTTATTAGCCTTTAAAATTCTATGGAATCTGTAGTGGTGTCTCTTAATTTCCACACTGCTCATTCCAATGTCTTAAATTTGTCAGTCTTGCTAGAGGTTTTTTACATTATTTTGTTTTATGTGTAGGAATGTTTGCCTATGCATATGCATGTGTACTGTGTGTATTCTTAGTGTCTAACAGAGATCCAGAAGAGTGAGTTGGGTCCTCTGGAATGATTGTCAGCTGCCATGTGGGTGCTGGGAACTGAACTCAGGTCCTCTTGCAAGAGCAGCAAATGCTCTATCCCTGTTTGGCCCCCTCTTCCCCCCTCTTGCTCACTTAGAAAAGAAAGAAGTACTTGGTTTCAGTGACTTTACTGTTGTGAAAACAATTTGTTGCATTTTTATCTATTTTGTGTATATCGGGGGTATTGGCACGGTCAAACCTGTGGAGGTCAGAGGGCATATTTCAGATGTTAGTTCTCTTCTACCACATGGGTCCCAGGGATTGAATAAGATTGTCAGATTTAGTGGCAGGCGCCTTTACCTGGTGAGGTGACGCCTTTACCATCTTACCTGGGTTCTAAGAGCATGAAGTGCTCTTAGCCACTGAGCTGTTCCTCTTGCTCCTGATTTTACTCTGTTAAGAATATATACTTTTTACTTTTAAATGATTGGAAATATTCTTGTTATCTCCTAGTGATGATTTACAGTTTGATTCTAAGACTGTTTTTGAGATATGTTTTTTTTTTGGCTTTCATTAATTAGTTATGATATATTCAGAGATAGATTTGGGGGAATTGCCTCGTTTGGAGTTCACTGTATGCTTCTTGTCTTTTGCTAAATTCTTACCCATCACTGCATGTTCTTTTTCTGTAAACATTCCTGTTTTCTTTGACACTGATGGTGTCACTCTACTCATCTGATTTTTCCCGCAGGTCTTTGAACCTTTCTTCATTTTGTTCAGTGTCTTCTCTGTGAGTTATTCAGAGTAATCATTTGGTGTGTGTGTGTTTGTGTGTGTGTGTGTGTGTGTGTGTGTGTAAATGACAACTTCCTATCACCTGCAGCCTGCTGAGAACTCATCCAGTATGTTTATTAATGTCTCTTACTTCTCTTATTTCGTGTCTTTCTTTTAAAAAATTCTCACCCTTTGTAGAACATTTTTGTAGTAAAAACCTCTAAAATCTGTCAAGTAACTTTACATCTGTGTCAGTCTTGGTATTTATACTGACTTTCTGTATGAGTTGATTTTCCTGGCTTTTGTATGCTAAGTAATTTGGGGCTGTATTTTGGATATCTTAAGTATTTTAAGAGTCTACATGTGTCTTGTTTAAATCCTGTGGAGAAGGCTGATAAATCTTGTAGGGTGCCCTCCTCTTAGTTGGGTTCATATTGCAAGTTGCAACCAGCCTTAGATGGTTTGGAGTTCCAGCCTTTGTTGTTTTCAGAGTTTGGGGGTCTATCTGATTTGTGTACCACCCACTTGCAGTCAGTCTGAGACCTAGGCAGTGATCTGAATGCTCACAATCCCGAGTGTGCTGCTGAGTTTGGATTGAGCAAGGGGTTCTGGCTGGCTCCTGGAGTAACCTCAGGAGTTTCTAGAAACTTTTGAGCTCCCTGTCTGTCTCACTCATTGTGTTAGAACTGAGTTGTGCCCTGGCCCTTGCTAGCCAGAGAAGCTAGAGTCTTGAGTCCCCATACTTGGTCTCATACTTCCTATGTTGATTGGAGGGTTTAAATGACAGGACAGAGGAAATAGCACAAATTTCAACCCAACCTTTGGGACTGTAGCCCTGCGTTCCATGAGAGGTTTGTGTAGCATCCTGTTCTCAGTCGAGGATGGGAAGGTTTCCCCACTCCTTCTCCCCCAGGTCTGAATTGTGGGGACATGTCAGAGGGCAAAGGGCAAATGACACACTGCAGACCCAACAGAACACCCGCCCTTGTTATTACTGTTGGGGTTCACATCTAGTATAGTACAGTTCAGATTTTATAGCTGCTTTCGGTGAGAGAAACAGTGGAGTAGACCAGTTCAGTTGTGTCTGGTTGCAGAACCTGGCAAAAGTTTAGTTTCCTTAATTGTGTGTAGTTTTTATTCCTTCTAAATTTCAAAGGGGATAGGATGAGTCCTTTATTTCTCAAGAATGCAACACTGGTGTCCATTGTCTCTAAAGTTTATCTTTTACATATAACTTTTGGTTAAATTAAATTAAGGCCCAGTAGGTCTTTAGCTGTCTTTTAAGATGTGAGTTAGTGTTGTCCACATGATTCAGCACAAGAGCCATGTGAGTCACATGTGCTGTTGGGATAGGTAAACCTTTTTGCTTGGTTCTCTCATTTTTATTGTTTCCACTTCTGATTTAATGAATAAAATAAAGTTAACATGAGAGGAGGGGAATGGTCCCCAGTGAGGACTGAGAGCACCGTGTCTATTGGGAATAACCTGTCTAATTCTGTTTCTGAATTTAGCACCAGCATCCAGAAAGGTAAGTGTGCCTCAGTACCAAGGGCATTTCTGTCCTTTTCTTCTCTGCCTTGCTGAAGGATCTGCTTTATCTCATGCAGAAGACACTTTGGATATTAGAGTTCTCCCTTGCAGGACTTTGATTTTCTATTGTCTTTACTAGAGTCAGTGTGTGTGAGCTGATGGCTTCTCGTGCTTCCTTTGTTTATAGTTTCTGTCTGATGGGTGGAGGTACTTAGTGTTGATTGAACTGAGGATGTGCTATGTCCTCCACAGTCCACGATCAATTCAGATCAAGGTTTCTGTGTCCGTCTGCCTAGTGTTCTTTAAATTCACAGTCCCTTCCTAATGGGTATTATGAAGTTTGTGGAATAAAAGCGTTCTGAATATGGAAGGCAGCGGCCGTAATGTAGGTGAGCGTGTGCAGTGCCACGAACTGTACTGAAGTCTGTTATTGGAAGTGTACCACAGTGTCAAAGCGTGCAAAATAAAACAGTGCAAACAAGAAGTATTTGGATATGACTGGAGCCTAAAGACTCTAATAGCTCAATAATGAAACAGTCATACGGTAGAACACACATAAAATAACCTCCAGTGGGCCTGTTATTGGTGCTAACAGAAGGATGGCTTGTGGCCTTCTCAGAGCTCACTTAACTGATACCCTTTGCTTATATGGGCACCTGTGTGTGTGTGACTGTGGAAGCTGGAGGACAATCTCTGGTGTCATTCTTAAGGAACTGTTCAAAACTTACTTTGTTTTAGAGACATGGCCTTTAGGAGCCTGAGACCCACCAAGCCTTGCTCGCCAGTGAGCCCCAGATAGCTCTACCAGTTTCCACCTTTCTAACACTGGGATTCTGCACGAGTGCCATTGGGTCCAAATTATCTTATATGGATTTAGGGGGCTTTGTGGGAATAAGCCTGAGGCGGTGGAAAGAAGCCCCCCGGGCGCTGCGACTCTGGGTGGGACAGGAGACACGCGGGAAGTGACCGTGCGTCCTCCCATACAGTCCTATGGGCAGGTGGGGGCTGTGGGAAGCCTTTGCAGGCCCTGCCCGTGGGTGGGGGAGGGGGCCATTCCCGGGGAACTCGAGGTAGCCGTCTCCATGGGTTTTCTAGCCCGGGGCACCACAGTCTCCGCAGGGTGCCGCAGGCAGGCTAGCCAGACCCGGGACTGAGTCTTGGTAGTTTGGGGGGACAGACTAACTGCTTAGGCTTGGGTGAATGGGTACAGTCTGGGAGTACTGGGAAGCCCTCGTTGAGAGATTAGATGCGGCTCCTTAATCAAGGGCCTTATCCCTCGCTTCCCATGGTGGGTCCAGATGAAGAGACAGTCTGTAATTCTAAGACGTTTATTTTCATCGTGTGGAGAGTGGCGTGGATGGAATTCTACACCCCTCCTCTCCCCCCTCCCAGCCAAGGCAGATATAGTAACTGGGAAGGGGCGTGGCTAAACCTCTAGGTGTCTCATTAACATGGGGATGGCTTGGGGCTGTGTGGCCACGCCTCTACCTGAGGAGGGGTGGTACGTGACCCGTGGCCAGAGCCAAAAGCCTCACGTGAGCATTGGCATAATGTTTCCAGTCCTTTGCGGATTCTGCTGGGTCTCCCAGAGTTTTAAGCCTGTGCTCAACCTGGTGCCAGACTGCCTGTCACAGATCACTGCCCCACAGGGTTTGAACTCCCAAGTACCCCATGTGTGGTGGTTAGAATGAGATGTTCCCTACAGTCTTGGGCATTTGAATACTTGAGTTCTGTGGCGATTCTGATTGTGAGGCTTAGGAGGGAGGTATGGGCTTGGTTGGAGGAGCCTGTCACTGGAGCTGGGTTTTGAGGGATTGTTGACTTGGCTGCCAATGCCTTCTGCTTATATTTTGAGATGTGATTCTCAGGTCTCAGCTTTCAGCTCTAGCTGTCATGTCTGTGGCATGATGCCATGCTGCCATCTCTACAGTTATAGACTTTAACTCTCTGGAAACATAGGTCCAAAAATGACCCCTCCTTATTTATATATGACACCTTGGTTATATAAGTTGGTACCAGGAAGTGGATAGTTGCTGTAAAGGCCCTGTTGTCCCCCCCCCCCTTTTTTTTTGGACTATTGAAGATTTCAGAACTTTGGGCCAGAGAAGCAATTGAATGCTGGAAACAGCTTAATGAGCCAGTGTAGTAGGCCCTGGCAGGCAGTAGTACTGAGAGTAGCACAGACAGTGGAAGACTAGTTTGATTAAAAAGGGAAGCAAAGACCTTAACAGCCATTCATGTGATATTTTGACAAACAGTCTGGCTGTTTTCAGCCCATGTCATGAGGCTAAATTAAAAAGTAATAGACTAATTTCTTTAGCAGGAAATTTTAAGACAGTATAAGATTGAGTCTGTGACTTGGTTGTTACTAGTATCTTATGCAGATCTACAATGTAAAAGAGAAACTGAGGCCAAAAGAAAGAAATACAGAATGTACAGCTTGAAGAGGAAAAGACTACTAGCAAGCTTGATGTTACAGCCAAGTCTTGTGCTGGTAGAGAGGCTGCCACTGTTAGAGATTAGCAGGAGAGGCGTGATCCTCACTGGAGCAACAGGAAGGGTGCCTTCAGGGAAAGATCCCACCCAGCTAAGCTTCCAGTTTGCTTCAGTATACAAAAGCTGATGCTAATGTAGTCTTAGCAGGCAAGTGTCCACCCCAAGCTAACAGCCAGACTTGGCAGCAGCATCCATGTGGTGCTGGATTTAGAGGCATAAAAGGTAAAAGAGATTGGGCTGCTGTGCATGAGGACAGGCAGCTTGTGGCAGGGGAGTCCCTGGGTGAAGGCCCTGAGAGGACAGGGGTTGGCTTTCTCTGCTTCCTGCTTGCAGTTCAAGATGTTGGGCTCTTAGCCCTCAGCCAATATGGACTCTTGGAGAAGGGTAAGTGCAAATAAATTTGTTTTTCTGTGAGTTGTCTTGGTCTTGATGACTTATCACAGCAATAGAAAAGTAGCTAATTCATCATGTGGAGAAAGCCTACATGGGAAATAAATGAGGAAGTCACGCAACTGCTGCCTTTTGCTTATGCATGTGTGCGCGTGCACACACACAAATGTACATCTGCATACATGTGTGCACACACAAACATGTATACAAAAAGTGGCCTAAGGCCATTTGAAAAGTAGTTGGAAATTCTGGCCTAATATCAAGTAAAAATTCACTTAAAGATCTTAGAAAGGAAGAAAGAAACAAAAAGAAATAACGAAATTCAAGTTACTGATCCAAATTGCATATTTTGCGGGGTGGGTGGATGCTGATTGAACGTGCTAAGCACTTTTGCCACTGAGCTAAATGCCCAGCCCTCAAACAGTAGTTTTTAAAATCAAATATTCTAACATAGTAGAATTCAAAGATACCTGAATTTGATACATGCAGAGGAATGACAATCTGAAAAAAATAAAAACAATTTTTTTCCCACAGTTAAATCATTGTTTCTGTAAGAACTGAAAACTTTACATGTCCAATAAAAACACTTCAAGTCATAACACAGAATAGTGTCAAATCTGAGCTCGGGTGTTATAGGCAGCATTTGTCCACACTGGGTGGTGGTATGGCTTGCACAGTGCACACACTGTGTGCTCAAGCCAAGGCTTCAGTGAAGCACCAGAAATACCTCAGATTCATTCCACATTTGAGTTTGGATTTTGGTTGTTGCACCTTTAGAAATCCTTCCTGTTGACATTTTTATAGCAAACCCTAGGCTCAGTTATATGACCCTAGGGGTCTTCACCCACTGTTTAAGAGGTTCGACTATATAGTGGCTAAGAGCACTCGGGGCTTCTATGGAATGCCTGAGTTTGGTTTCAAGCACACACACTGGGCTGCAGGGAGTCTGATGACCTCTTCTGGCTTCTGCAGGCACCCACATATATTTGTAGTTGTTCATTCATTCATTTATTCTCTCCTCCAGTCTCTCACACAAATGATTAATACAAATCATCAACAACTAGTTGAGCTGTAGATCTTCTTACCCAGCAGTGGTGAAGGACAACTATGACAGTTTTTAGATTAGTGATTTCCAAGCAATCACTAGCTTTAAAAATCTACAATAAGAATGAGTTATTAAAAGAGAAAATTAGGTCAGTGGAGAATCCTTGTTTGAGGTGTGTGTGTGTGTGTATGGATGGATAGATAGATAGATAGATACAGAGTGAGACAGACAGAGACAGAGTGTAGGCCCAAGTTGAAGGCTGACATTGGGTGTCTTCTTTATATATTGAACTGGGCTCTCACTGAACCCAGAATTCACCATTTCAGTTGGTATAACTCAGCAACTCTCAACTGTGATCCTTTAATACAGTTCCTCATATCATGGTGACCCCCGATCATAAAATTATTTCATTGCTACTTCATAACTGTGATTTGTTACTGTTATGAATTGTAAATATCTGATATGTAGGATATCTGATATGTGATCCATGGGGGTCACAACCAACAGGTTGAGAACTGCTGGTCTCACTTGTCCTGGAGATTCTTGCCTTCCCTCTTGTGCCCTGGGATCACAGGCCCTACTCTGTACCTTAAATAAGTTCCAGGGATCAGAATTTCTGTTCCCATACTTGTGAGTTAAGCACTTTGCCTGCAGAGCCATCTGCCCAGACCTAAAACCATGGTAGTTTTGGTAGCTTTTTGAACACCTTTGCTCTCCCAGCTGACTTGGTTCACACTGGATCATTCCCTGTGGTGTTGGATGGTTGGCTCTAGGTGTTTATGGTTAGACCCAGGGCTAGTCTGCTGACTTGTGTGGATTGGAGTGCTTGCACGTTTAGGTATTTGGCTGGGTCCTTCTGAGCTGCTGTATAAATTATAATGGACCAGTGCACATAGATGACACACACTTGTTCAGTATAGAGACTGAGAAGTCTTACGATGAAGGCACTGGCAGATCAAGTCCAGCCAGGCCTGCTCCTGGGTTCCTGGTCCAAGGACAGTAGTAAAGGAGCTTTCTGCCCCCCACCCCACGCCCCTTATTGACCCTTAACCTACCCTAAAGCTTTGCCCTTGTGACCTAGTCACCTTGCAAAGGTCCCATCACTGTAACCTTCCATCCTGTTTGAACAGGATGACAGCACAAGAAGTCTAACACATCTAAACCTTCAGGTTAGTGCAGTTTTTCATAACTGGAGATTTTATATCGTATGCTAATATAAAAGAATGCTAAGTATAGTGTCTCCTATGGAGTCAGGAACAGATTCTCAAATGCTATGGCTTAAAGCAATAGAAATCAATTCTTGGGCAGCTGTGGCAGCCAAAGGCTTGAACCCTGAGTGGATGTCAGTAGGGCTGGGTGAGTGTAGGAGAGTCTTAATTTTACAGGTTCTTGTGGCTGCTTGTCTTCCTTTGCTCACTGTCTTTTACTCATCTTCAGAGTACAGTATCCCTATCTGTTTCTGCTATCAGAACCTTTTTTATTTTTTATTTTTGAATTTTACACACACACACACACACACACACACACACACACACTGTAGCTGTCTTCAGACACACCAGGAAAGGGCATCAAATGCCATTACAGATGATTGTGAGCCTCCATGTGGTTGCTGGGAATTGAACTCAGGACCTCTGGAAGAGCAGACAGTGTTTTTAACTGCTGAACCATCTCTCCGGCCTGAGCTTCTGATTTTTGCCAACATTTCTTGTCCTGGACAAGAATTCCTGTGGTCACATCAAGCCCTCCTGGATGAGCCACTTGATTCCTTGAACACCAGGTCCTTGATTAGACCCACAGAGCCTGTTGTTGCAGGAGAGGCGTTGCTGGTTTTGGGAAGCAGTGGGGAGTTGTATGAGACCTGTCACTCTGGGAGCACTGCAGGACCACGGTCTAGTTAGCACTTAAATATCAAATAAACCCCAAGAGTGGGAAATGGAGTCAGGGAAAGGCATGAAGGTGATGTTTTTTCAGCACCTAGAGGGATCTCTATGCAGGATAAATGTCACATTGTGTCATATTGCTTAGAGGTACACATTCCAGAAGATAGTCAGGTCGATGGAGGATGAGCAGGCCTGTCTACAGTTGATCCCCTTTTGAAGATTGGGAGACAGTTGCAATCATTACTGCTGAGATGGTGCTGGGGCCTTTGATCTGGGGTTTGACTGGAGCCCCCTGAGAGCTGGTGCTGTCTGTCTCTCCCACCAGAGCACTTGAATCTAACACCTGTCTGTGGTCAGTGTTCTCCCCATCCCCTCTCAGCTAGATGTGGTGCATGCCTTTAATACCAGTAGTCTGGAGGCAGAGGTATACAGGTCTCTGTGAGCTGGGAGTCCAGCCTAGTTAGTCTGTGTAGCCAGTTCAGGACAGCCAGGGTAACACAGAAAGACCCTGTATCAATAAACAAACCTTATTCAGTCTAACTTGTCTTCAGAGACCAGCCTCGAAATCTTCTGCTACAGCCTCTAAAATGCTGGGGTTATAGGAATGCAGCACTACCCAGAGTTCTGGCTCTTTAAAAAGAATATTCTTTATCTATTTGTGTTCATGTGTGCATGCATGCATGCTCAGACTGTGCCACACTGGGAATGTGGAAGTCAGGGAACAACTTGTACGGTTGGTTCTCCCCTCCGTTGTGTGGGTCTGACTGGAACTCCTGTACTCAGGCCTGTGGCAGACACCTTGATCCATATGAGGCAGCTTTGGTATCTTACCCAAGTCAGTGCCTCTGGACTCGGATCTTTACTCACTGTTCCCAAGGCCTTGTTTATTCTCTATATAAATATGGACAGTAGTTTCACAATATGTAAGCCAGAGGTGGTAGGGTTTCAGTGTCATACATTAGCAAGCCCCAGGGTATACAGTGGAGCCATCGGACTTTGAGGACAGTTCTGTACTGACTGTGGCATTTTGGGCAAAGGGACAGAGCATTGCAGAACCCTTTTCCTGTGCAAAGAGGATTCAGCAAGACAGTCTCTGCAAGGCCATCATGAGAACAAGCACATGACACAGGCTCAGGTGTGTGTATTCTGAGTTAATCAGCTCCTACAGGGCTGCTTGCCTTTGGCCAGTGTCTGTGTGGCCTGCTGTGAAGACAAACTTTCTGTAACCTGCTCCTCACTCTTCATTTCAGGACTTTTAGCACATCCTGCCAGGGATCTCTGCTCCTCCCTACCTGTCTGTTCCCATTAGTTGTTTTGTTCCCGTGTTAGCTGTCATTTCTTCCACAAAGCCTTCATTTATCTTCTGGCTGTGCCTGGGTCAGGCATCTCCAGTATTTCTCCCCCACAGCACTGTGGTAGCCATCACTGCTTTTTATATTTGTATTGCTTTCTGACCTTTGTCTCTCCCTTGCAGACTCCAGGCTTTGGGAAAAGGGTTGTATTTCTCCCATGTTGTTTCCAAAGACCTGGAAGGATGCCAGATGTAAGTCAGTAGGTACTCACAGAACACATGTTGGTCAGAAACTTTTCAGCCCTATTATAGGCTATTTTTATTTATTGCTTTTGTATGTGTGCATATGTACACGTTTATGTATTCATATTCATTTGTGTGTGTTTGTGAGTGTGGGTGTGTAAGTAGAGGCCAGAGGTATGTGGGTGCCCTACTGCAGCAGCTGTCTACTGTGGTTTTTGATACAGGGTCTCTCACTGGTTTGAGGTTTGCTAGTTAGGACAGGCTCTGGCCAGTGAGCCCTAGGGAGCCTTATGCCCCTATTTCTTCAGTGCTGAGAGTCCAGGCATGCTACCATGCCCAGGTTACCTCACGAGTGCTAGGGATTAAATTGCACGTGCACACTTGTAATCCCTAGATTTTTGTGTGCAGAGGTGGTAGAGAAGGTAAGTATAAGAAAATAGAATGTAAATTTTGTTGTCTCGAGTTTTATTGGTATAGAAATAAAACTCTCTTAAAGTAACTTTTGTTTGGGTTTTGGTGGGACAGACGTGAAGATTATTACAAATCAGAACTATTTGCTCAGCTGATGTTCAACCTCACTGAAATCCTGAGTGCCCAGAGCGTGTCTGGAGTCACTGGACAACAGATCTACTCAGAAGAGCAATGATGAATCTTGTAGGCTTGGAAAGGCTTAACACAAATCCCCCTGAAGGAGGCTGCATGTGGGTGCAGCCTTTTTAGTAACACAGCCGTAAGGAGTGTCACTCAGGGTCGTTTCCAACTCTTTGTGACTCACTTCAACACTGGAGTCAGAAATTTTCCTTAGGAAAAATAAAAGAAATTCAACTGCCTCCAAAGACCAAGTTTAGTATAAAGGTAAATTACTATTACAAAGTCTAACCAAAGCTGGCTTGGTGGCTCAGTGGTAAAAGCACTTGCCACAAGTGACCAAGGTTCAATCCTGGGACTTACAGTAAAAGAAGAAAACGGACTGAGAGAAGTTGCCTTCTGACCTCAATACACAAAGAAGAAAAGGACTAACCAAAACTGAACTGCATAAATCACTAAAAGCAATAGCCAAGTTGAGATGGAAACGTACAGGACAGATGTCCCACAGCAGTAAAGGGTGCACAGAGCTTATACTGTGAATCATTATTTCTTTCCTATTAACGATGTGACTTCTTTGTATTGGGTTCTTCCTGGCTGACAAAATGTGGGCAATTCTTTCACCAGTCACAGCTTTGTTTCTGTCATGGGAATTTTATCTGACTTGGTGTTTAATCAGTGTGTGTTTAGAAAGAGAACCTTTGCTCGGGCCACCCCTTTGCTACTAGAGACAGAGTTTTGCAGTACATGACAGAGCCTGAGGCCCTTGCCAAGCAGGTTTAGTCTGGGAGTGATTGCTACCGAGCTTAAGGGTCACCTTTACCTTATTGTATATTTTTAGAGTATTATCACTGACTTCTTATTAATTTTTAACTTTAAGTTTCCCTGGCTCCCCACACTCCCACCCCAAGCCACACATATTAAACACTTGTAGTGGTTCTACGTTGCTTCATTTTATTGAGGCATAGTTATTTTGCATCTGTGGTTTTGTTTATTTACACATTAAAGACATTTTCTTGTAAAGACCTTGGCATGTGACTTGATCCATGGGCCCCACCCTTAGAGTCTTACAACTGTAATTCATGTGTGTGCATTCATGCTGTGCGCTTGTTTTCCAGTATGTGCAGGCCATGCCGTGCCATGGCACTCCTGTGTGGGTCACAGGACCTCTGGTGTTGGTCCCTGCCTTCCACCTTGTCTGAGATTCACTGTAGATGGGGCTCTTTAGCTGGCCTGAGAACGTCTGGACATTCTTCTGTCTCTTTCCTTCTCACCACTGTACTTTACATAGGTTCTAGGCATCAGCACTCAGGTTCTCATGCTTGTATGAGGCAAGCATACCCTGCTTACTCAAACATTCTTAGTACCTAACAGCTAGTTGTAATCAATGAAATCTCATGTTCAAGGGAACATGTTTTAATCCCAGCACTTGGGAGGGTTTTTATATGCCCCGACAGTGCAGAGAAGGCAGGAATAGTACATGACTTCTAGGGGAACAAAGAGGCATCAATCACAAAGGAAACCAGAAATTTGTGGTTACACAGAAATACATATGGGTAGTGACACCCCCAGCAGACGCAGTGCTGTGGGGGGGGGTAGATTCTGACATCTCAGAGTAGGAAGGGTATTTAGGAGTGTTGCTAATTCGTAGGTCGCCTGGGGTTCATGACGAGGTCAGGACCCTAGACGGATAGTCCCTGTAGTTCCTGTCTTGATGATGAGGACAATGATGACAGTGACAACCACCACCTCACACAAAGCAGAAAGCTGTTGGAAACGCTCAGGATAGTGTGACAGTTAACTTCTTCAGACATGAACCCTCAATAATGCCCATATAGGAGCTTTGTGACAGTGGCTGAAGGGTGGCAGATGCCCTCCTTTGAGTCACACATCATGGGTGCAAATGAGAATGTTTCTTTCAAAAGACCCGAAAGGGACTGGGGAGAACTTCCGTGGGAAAGTGCTTCCTGTGTGAGCATGTAGACCCGTGTTGGATTCCTAGATCCACATCACAAAGCAGGGTGTGGCTTCCAAGTAGCAGTGCACACTTGTAACCTCAGCAAGCACTGCAAAGACAGAAACAGAGGGATCCCTGGGCTTACTGGCCAGCCCATCCGGACTAACTGGTGAGCTCTGGGAGACTGTGTGTGTGCAGAGATGTTAAAAGTTTCAAATGAAAGGTGTGTAGCTACAACAATAGTAAGAGGCACCCACAGTTTGTCAGTGGCTACAACAACAGTAAGACGTGCCCACAGTTAGACAGCTTTCAGCAAACCTGGTACATAACCAAGTTGAGCAAAATGGGATGATGTAGTAGAGAAAACAATAAAGCTGATGTAATTTTGTTTTTCCTGTTTTCCTTTCTCTTGTCATTTATTTAAGGAAGGAAACAGTCAAAACTGTCTTCCAGAGCACTGCTACCTACGCTCACCAGGAGATCCCTCCCACACACATGTTTGGTATTTTAACCTTAGCTTTTCTAATATGCTGTATTTCGTTTTGTGTTGACAACAGCTGTATTAAGAAATTCATATACCATAAAAATCACCTAATTTTTTTATTATTCATTGTGTATAGTGTGTGTGTGTGTGTGTGTGTGTGTGTGTGTGTGTGTGTGGCATCTACATGGAGATCAGAGCATACATAGTTGAACACAGGTTGGTAGGCCTCAGTGGCAAGTTCTCTCTGCGCCATTCTGCTGTGCCCAAACCTCCTTTGAAGTGCAGACAGTTGAGTGACTCTTCTGTGTCCACTGAGTTGCGGTAGAGCACCACTGTCTAGCCTTAGAACATTGTCCCTAAGAGCCACCCTTACCAGTAGGTACTCACTTCCTGCTTCCTTCTCTTCCCAACCCCGGGAAGTTCACTTCCTGTTTCTATAGGTGTCTATTCTAGACATCTTATAGACTGCACATGTAATGTGCTGTTTGTGGCTGAGTCTTTCCCGTAGTTCTTCTTCAGGGATCACGCATGTAGCAGCATGTGCTGGTACCTTATTCCTCTTTAGAAATGAACTTTTCATTTCAGAATAGTTGGATATTTACAGAAACACTGGAAAGCAAGCGGAGAGGCTTCCCATGCACTCCAGACCCAGTGCTCTGTTACTAACAGGATACTGTAGTGTGGTACATCTGGCGCACAGTGGACCTGTGTTGTTCATCTTTATACTAAAGTTGATGCTTGATAAAGATTACGTCCTTCATTCTTACTGTTACCGTTGCCCTGGGACCCTGTGTGAGACTCTGGACTGTATGCAGTTGTGACTTCTCCTCTGCTTCCTGATTTGTGGCAATTTCTTGACTCATTGTTTTTGATGACCTGGATGGTTTTAGCAGTGTTGAATTTTGTGTAGACAGTCTTAGTTGGGGTTGGGGTTAGCTGAGGTTTCTTTCTTGGTTAGTCTGAGCTTATACATTTGAGAGAAAACGCCACTGTCATTCTATCAAGGGGACACTGCTGTCAGCACAACTTGCCACTTCATAGCAATCCTGGTCTCCTGGAACAGGGGCTTGAAGCAGTGTAGGCAGAGTGTTTGGTATAAAGCTACCTTCCTTGCCTCCCCACAGACCACTGGAAGGATGTCACTGAGGGTCTAGAGAGGTGACTTAGCAGTTATGATCGCCTGCTTCTCTTGCAGAGTGTCCTTGTCACTGTCAATGAACCAAAAGCCCAGGATCTTGAGAGAGCTACGTGTCCATGGAGATGTGTCTGCCCTGTGCAGTCATTTGGACTCGAGGCTATTTATTTTGTGTTTCAGGGTGTGATCCCAACCATACGATCCCAACCGTGTGATCCCAACCGTGTGATCCCAACCGTGTGATCCCAACCTTGCTCCCTCTCCCTGCAGCCTCCGTTGATTGTTTATTCCTTTTCTTTTTATTTTATGTGTGGGTGTTTCGGCTTCAGGTACATCTGTGATCCATGTGTGTATGCCACCCCAGGAGGCCAGAGAGGGTGTTGGAGCCCTTAGAACTGAAGTTACACACAGTTGTGAGTCACCGTGTGGGTGCTGTCTGACTGGGCAAGAGGCCTTTCCTCTTTGAAGCATATCATACATCTTGAGGACCTGGTTAGCGTCTGTACTGGCAGATGGCCGGATGACTAAATGAGATAATGTTTGTTTGACTAATTATGTGTGCAGAGGTGAGTGGAGAGTCTCTCCTGCCTTTAGAGCCTTCAAGTATGAATATCTGAGCAGCTTGGTCTAGACAAAGCATGGAAGCAAGGTCATGGACCAGTGAATGGCCTGTTGGATTGTGCTCAGACAAGCCCCTGGGCTGGGTTCAAGGTAGGTACAGATTGAGGGGTATGGTTGTACCCACAAGGCGAGAGGCTTTAAGCAGCGCATTAATTAATTAATTCTCAGAATCCTGGAGGTAGCAGCCCCAAATGATGGCACGGGTGAGCATAGAGCTGCCAGCAACCTTATTACCTCTTAGCCGGTGCTGTCCCCACTGCAGTGTCTTTGCACCCCTCTTCTCATACAGTACCAGGCACATGTGCAGGTGTTAATCATGTCCTGATGACAGCAGTCCTGAACACAGTAGAGTGGTTAGCCGAAATGAGGTAATAATGGGCTGCATTCCAGAGGCAAGGAGCCCTAAAGTGTGTCCAGGTGAAGGGTAGTTAGTGGGGGTTCAGTGGGGAGTGGGTGAGAGCCGAGGCTGTAATACTTGATAGTAGCCTTGAACCTCATTAAAGTTTGTGGATTTCTCTTCTCCTTCCAGCAAGCCAGAAATACTCCGAAGGTTTTAAAGCAGAACCAGATGAATGCCTAAGACTGCTAGCAACACCAGCTAGCAGCCAGGCCTCCCAGTGCCCTGATTTCAGACCTAGCATCTCAGAGATTTCTAGTTTGTAGTAGAATGAGTTTCTTGTTTTCTGGGGAACAGACCTCAGAAATTAAAATGTAGTCCCAGAGTCCTCATAGTAAGTATTTTGACCTAAATATCTACGGAGTTGTCTTACCAAAGGGCTTTTGTTAGGTCCCTCCAACCCCCACAGTGAGTGTGTGTGTGTGTGTGTGTGTGCGTGTGCACATGCGCGCAAGCACGTATGCATATACATGTTCATTAACTATACTAGGTAAAGTTCAAGTTGTAAGCATTATGGTAAAGCCAGGCATACTGGCACTGGTCTAATCCCAGCACTTGGGAGGCAGGAGAATCATCAGTCCCTGGCTAGTATGAGCCATGAATGTTCGACTCTAAAACAAAACAAAACAAAAACAAAAACCTAGCAGAAAAAGGAAACAAGAGGCTGGAGAGGAGACTTTGCAGTGAGGAGCGCTGGCTGCTCTTCCAGAGGGCCTCGGTTTAATTCCCAGCACTCACGTCCACAAGTTAAAAAGGAGCTTGACTTCTTAGGAAGTGTGGGCAAACTTATCGAGGACAACAAATGCTGTGAAGGGGAGAGATTCCGCTGGACCTTGTGCCAAACCAGGCCTTGCCTCAGTAGTGCTCTCAGAACTCCAGTGGATGCTGTGGTAAGCAGCTTTCTTTTTTCTACCAATTCCCAAGTCATTTCTCTATGTTGCTCTGCCTGGTTCACTGTGGTTCTTTTTAGCTGTGTGCTCAGGAATCTGAACTGAGTACTTCTAGGTTTCTGCTCCTTATTCAAGGATTGCACTAAAAGCTGATATTCAAAAGTGAAGCAATAGTACAAATGAAAAATAAACACACTATCAGGAGTGTCCATGGGCCGCTTAATGCTCCGAATGCTTACTGTATTCAATATGCTGCCTTTTGTACCAGGAATCTTAAGAAATACACTGGGATAAAGACTTTACACAGGAAAGGGGCACAGTGTGTGCTTTGATGGTGTGTATGGAAAACGCACTCCACTTTCCAGAGTATTATGTGCAGCTGGTGTAGGAAGATCCTTAGGAGAGGGGTATGCATAGTCCAAGCCAGGCGGAGTCCTAGATTGTAATCTACTCCTTGCCTGCTTCACTTCTTTAGGGAGAACCTTAAAAATAAGAAAGAACACACTCCTATTTTCTTTTTTTGTTTAAAGATTTATTTATGTGAGTACACTGCAGCTACCTTCAGACACACAGAAGAGGGCATCGGATCCCATTGCAGATGTTGTGAGCCACCATGTGGTTGCTGGGAATTGAACTCAGAACCTCTCAAAGAGCAGTCAGCGCTTAAGCCACTGAGCATCTCTCCAGCCCTGTACCTGTTTTCTTGACATTCCTTATTTCTTAAAACAATATCTGAAAGTCAGTATAATACATATTATTTGTTTTCATTTTATTTTTTTCTAAAGTAATACTGTTAAGAGACTCCATTTCTTAGCATGGCCAAGCATGTTGTATTTTATGCCTCGTTAGGTTTTTAAAATTGAGCTGTAATTCATAGAGTATAAATTTTACACAATACAATGGCTTTGAAAGAGTATCCATAGGGTTGAAAACATCATTGTTCATTTCAGAATATTTTCATTGTTCCTAAAACCACTGTGGTTCTTATCATTGTCTCCTTGCTTCCTGGCCAGCCTCTTCTTTCTAGATCATAGAGACACTGACATACCTTTTGTCTTTATAGATTGCCTGTTTTGATAGTTAATGTAAATGGAGTGATTCTGTGTGTGGCCTTGCACGCCTATGCTTGTTGTTTGGTTTGCTGTTTTAAACATGGTCCCGCTGTGTAACTAGGGTAGCTAAGTGTTTGCAGTCTCTGGAGTCCTGGTCTTACGGGCACACCACCAGCATGCTCATGTTGGCATGTTTTAACATGTACTTCACTATTTCTCATGACTAGAAAGACTGCTGCTATGTGAATGTACCATATGCAGTCTTGCCATTGGCTATACAGCTGTACGGCTAGTGTATGTGCTCCTGGGAACACTGTGCTCATCAGTGGTGAGTAGAGATTTTCAGAGTTTTGAGGGGTGTGTATACCTAAAGATAGGATTGATGGGGTGTGTGGTAGCTTTTCAAGGAACTATCAGACTGATTTCTGAAATGGTTGTATCATTTTATATTCCTACTATCGGTGTTTGAACAGTACAGGAAAATTTGGGGTGTCTGAGTTCTTTAAACACCCTATGTACACGTCCCTCATTACATACATTGTCTGCAAACATTACTCCTGTGGCCAGCTTCATTTTCTCAGGCATCCTGTAAAGCTTTAGGGTCAGTACTTGGGACTGGACTAAGGGCCTCACAGTTGCTCTCACTTTAGTTTGTGATAGGATCTCTCAAGCTCTGGGCTGACCACGTCTGTGCCAGCAGATCCAGCTGAAGCACAGAAGTTTAAACACTTTAAAAATGCACTTGGCCTCTAAGTGTTTATGATGATTGTTAATTACTGTGTTTTCTGTGTGGTTTGTAATTATCTAAAGCATTCCAAATCACTGCCTATGCAAGTGATTTTTACACTCATTCCAGCAATTGACCTGTCAATGAACATATCTGTGCATAGATTTTCACTTACATTCCAGATGAGTTCTTTAACGTTGACTAAACAGAAATAAAGTTAGTGAGTCAACGAAAAGGAGTAGATTCTCGACATTTTGTCCAGGCTAGCTTCCAACCCTCTATTCTCCTGCCTCAGCCTTTTGAAGGCTGGGATCACAGAAGTGCATCACCACAAATCTATGTAACTGGTTTTGTTTTGTTTTTAATTGTTAAATTGCTGTGTGTGCATGCGTGCGTGCGTGCATCCCTGTGAATGTTTAAAACAGTCTCATTCTGAAGCTCAGGCTAACTATTGAACTCACAGCAATTCCCCTGCTTCTGCCTCCTAGAACAACTGGCATGAGCCACTACCCCCAGCTTGAATTGTTTCTGTAGCTTCCTTCTGGGCCCTTCTGTGCAGTGGCTCTAATATCTATCGGCTGAGATCATTCGGGCCTGTCAGCTTTCCTTGCCTTTTACAATTGGAGCTGCTGTGATTTTCCTAACTACTGGTGCATTTTAAATCGCACCCGGTTGTGAATTTTGGTGATCTTTTAACTAAACTTTTAACTAAACTTGTTAGATGCGACACTGAGACCTCCTTATGCTATGTTCAGTCCCAGCATGAAGGGACGGTGAGTGTTCTTGTCCTGTGTGTGGTCACAAGGTGCTCATCTGTGGGTCCCAGCATGAAGGGTCGGTGAGTGTTCTTGTCCTGTGTGTGGTCACAAGGTGCTCATCTGTGGGTCCCAGCACGAAGGGTCGGTGAGTGTTCTTGTCCTGTGTGTGGTCACAAGGTGCTCATCTGTGGGCAACGTTCTTAACACCGCTGACTTCGGAGGTCACATCATCGTCTTTCTGTGTTTGCTGTTGCTTGGTTACGGCCTTAAAGCAGGTCTGGAGAAGGCAGTTTGGTGCTTGTCTCAGAAGTGTGCACCTGAGTTTGCTCTGTCCTGTGTAAAATGCCCACATGGTGGCATATGTTTGTATCGACATCACTGGAAAGACAGAGACCGGAAGGCCAATGGGATTTGCTGCCCTGCCAGTCCAGGCCAGTGAGAGAACCTGCCTCACAGAGTCTGCACAAGTCTGAGTTTGATGGGGTCCCAGTGCTGTGAGTGGAAGTGGACACAAGCCCCCATCGATAACCTAGAAACTATCTGTAACTGATAACCGCTTGCAAATGAAAAATTAGTTTTCTCCAACAGAGTCTCACTGGGTATACAGAACAGTGATTTTACCAAGAGTTATGTGAGGACTATAACTGAATTTCTTTCTTTTCCCTTGAGCAATCTAGGGGTAAACTTGGGGCCTCACGCATGCCAGGCAGGTGCCCTGCCACTGAGCCACCCAGCCCACGATTAGGCTTTGCCTCTGCTTCCTACCCTCCTCTTTTCCTGGGGCAGTGGCTCTGCTTGCTGGCTGTTTAGGACTATGTTATTGGGTTCTGAATTGCTTGATTCTTATGGTTTTGGTTTTGAGATAAGGTCTTACTATGTAGTCCAGTTAGTTCCTGAATCACAGTCCTCATGTCAAAGCTTGTCAAATTCAAGAATTAGAGGTTTGTGCCATCATACTGGCTAATTGTAGATTATCCAGTCTCTCATCTTTGGGTTTAGGGACTGAGGCCTGGAAGGTGCCAGGCTGTCACCAGTGTCCTGTCTCTCAGATTCTCCTGTTGGGGTGGATGATGACTCAAGGGGAGGTGAAGGAAATGGTAATGGTGACAGTTAGTTCTGGAGATGTCCTGAGGCACTTGCAAAGAATAATTCATCAGTGTGTGGATTATTCAGATGGTCAGGGGAAAAAGTGATAAAGGCCATGCTTCAGCCAGTTACTTTAACTCCCATTTCAGCCACATTTGGAGGAGCAAATAAGAGTGTATGTAAGGCAGTAAAACAGAAGTGTAGGTACAAGTATGAAAATGAGTGTGCGCATAGACATGTCAACATAAACACTTACAAATGTCCCTTAAAGAAGTTGCGTGAAATTCACACTTATAAAATTGGCCGCCATGTACAGTCAGGTGTTAGTGTATTGTGTGACCACCACTAATTGTAGAGCCATCTCGTCATCCCGAGAGAAGCCTGTGACCTTCGAGTGGTCACTCCCATTTGCCTCCTCTCCACCCCTGACTACTTCAAAACCACTTTTTCTATGGGCTCAGTTATTTGAGTGAGCAGAACTCTGACAGTTGGGGTTAACTAACACCGTTAAGCCTCCCTGCCATAGTTTATCTAGCTGCAAAATGAGATGCTGATACATTGGGGGAATGTGTAGAGTGAGTGATGGACAGAGTTGCTTCCAGACACCACAATTCAAAACCAAGGACAGCTGGTGCATTGCAGAGGGTGATATATGCAAAACAGGATGAGTGGGTACATGAGCTGGTTGTGCAGGGACTGTGGGGTACATGAGCTGGTCGTGCAGGGACTGTGGGGTACATGAACTGGTTGTGCAGGGACTTCTGATACTTTCGAGGGATTGAGACAAGGGTGTGACTTGCTCACTCAGCTTTTTTTAAAGCCAGTGTGGAAACGTGGGAGTGCAGGACGCCCTTTCTTATGACCTTAGATGGTAGGCGGGGCTTCGGGGAAGGTGACTCTCCTGCTTCTAATCACAAGACTGAGGCTAACATGCCACCTCCTCACCTGCTTAGAGGATCTAACTGGTGAAAGTTTCCAGAAGTCATGCCTTTGCTCTAAAGACTCTACACTGGCCCACCTGTGTGAGCCCAGGAGGGCTTTCCTGGTGATCAGGGTGCTGCGCTGCCATTGATCCGTGAGGGCAAGTCTTGTCAACCTAAAAGCCGTCCTCAGATTTGCTGTAAGGGAAGTCTTATCCAAGTGTTATGTGGGTGATGTTTTAGGGAAATAATAAGGTGATGCCTTTATTTTGTTTGTTTGGGTTCGTCTTTACTAGAAATGGTTCCTGACGTCTGCAGTGTGTGAGTGCTTTTTATTATATATGGAGTCCTTTCAGAGATGCAAGAACAGAGGTCCTGCACCTACTCCACCTGAAGGAAGTTCCTTTGCTCACGCCTAGCTCTACAGTGCGGCTTCCATGGACATGGTTCCCACCTCTTTTGTCAGGAGGAGTGACCATGTCTGTGGCGAGCCTTCCTTAGTATCTGAAACTAATTTTAGTATCAGAAGGCCATCAGGTGGATGAGTACGTTTGGGTGCCCCCACCTTTGAGTTGTACTTAAATTTCACTGCATCATGGGTGCAAAAAGTACTTGTGTTTCTTTTTCATGAGTCTGTAACAAGTGCACCTATTAGCTTAAATTACCATGGACTTTTAATGGAACCAAAGATTAGCTTTTTTTGTACTCAGGACAAAAACCTTTATTGTTGTTGTTGTTGCTGCTGTTGTTATTATCTCTTTTTCATAAATTACATACAGACCAAAGTTTCTTCTCCCTCTCCCTCCCCAATCTCTCCTCCTCTCCCCTCAGAAAGCAGCAGGCCTCCCAGGGAAATCAACCAAACAGGGCATACATACCATCACATCAAGACTGGACAAGGGAACCCAGCAGGGGGGAAGGGGTCCCAGAAGTCTGGAAGTAGACAAGTCATGGACAGCTCCTGCTCCCACTGTTAGCATTCCCACAAGAACATCAAGCTCCTCAGACATCTCACGCACACACACACACACACACACACACGCACGCACGCGCGCACACACGCACACGCACACGCGCGCACACACGCACACACACCCCTAGGTCAGACCCTATATTTATTCTCCCTGATCTCTCAAGTTCCCATATATCCCAGTTGATTGATTCTATGGGCAGTGTTCTTGTGGTGTGTCCTTGACCTCTCTGGTTCCCCTGATTCTTCTCTTCCTCCTCCTCAGCAGGACTCTTGGAGCTCTGCCTAATGTTTGACTGTGAGACATTGCATCTGTTCCCATCATTGATTGTTAGATGAAGTCTTTCTGGTCTCCCGGACAGTTCTGCTAGGCTCCCATCCCAGAACACTCTGCAGGCATGACAGACTGCAGGTTGAAGGTTTTGTAGCTGGGTTGGCATCCCAATCCCTTCACTCGATGCCTTGGCTGATTACAGATGGCCTGTTCAGGCCCTGTCTTTACTAGGGTTACTCTCAGAGATTCCATGGAGTTTCCACTGCACTAGGTTTCCATCTGCTCCCAATGCCTCCCAATTCCAGTCATTTTCCCCAGATTTTCTCCCTCTTTCCCCTACCTGATTTCTCCTGTTCCCAATTCCACCCACCCTCAGTCCACCTGTAAAATCTATCTCCCTTTCCTGGGGAGATCTTTGCACCCTCCCCTTAAGCCCTCCTTGTTCCTTAGCCTCTCTGGGTCTGTGGATTGTAACATGATTTTCTTTTACTTTACAGCTAATATCCACTTATGAATGAGTACATACCATGTTTATCTTTCTGTGTCTGGGCTACCTCACTCAGGATGATTACAAAAGCCTTTTTTTAAAGACAGAATTTTATTACATATAGTGTAGTTTGGCCTTAAACTCTGGACAGCAATCTTGCTTCAGCCTCCTGAGGACTGGCGTTATAGTTTTGTGTCACTACAGGAGACACAAACACTATTTCGTGGCTTTCTTTTAATCTGTTTCAGTCTTTCTCATACTTAGATAGGCATGGAGTAAGCAAATGTAAGCCATGAGCTTGTCTCACAGCACTAGAGGTTGGTCCATCTTTGTTTGGAGAAGAGGGGATGGGCACAGAGACTGTCATGCCAGTATTTTCTCATCGGTCCCGTTGCCGTGTGAAAAGTAAAGGCAGTTATAGCATGGAAAACATTCAAGGAGTGAGGCCACATGTGTGTTAGGTATTACCTGCCGGCTACTGTGATAACAAAGAGGAGATAGATATCTGCTGTGCTGAAGTATGGATAGTGCACACCAGTGACTTGAAGCCCCTTTGGGGTTATGTAACTTCTGGCAGGAAGACAGTTGGCCTGGAGGCAAGCACACCGGCCTCGTGGTTCAGACAGCTTGAGGAGCTGGTATGAAAGCAACCGGAATACAGAGAAGGTTCGGCTGAGTGTGCTGTGTGCTTCCTGTGCTTGGTGGATCTGTGGTGTGTACTTCCTGTGCCTGGTGGATTGCTGCAACACAGTTTCGAGGAGGTAGAGCTGAGGCTGGGGCGGTAGAGGAAGACTTGACTACATTTGGAACTAGAGCTGCATGGATATTTTCTGCAATCTATTGAGATAATCATGGATAGATAAGAATAAATGGCACCTCTAGGCTGAAGAGACACATGAGGAAACTACTTTCATGTGATTGTGATGGTTTCATGAGTATAGGGATTTGTATGACAAAACTTTTCTTGGGGAGACACAATACACATGTCTGCTTACCTCAGATAGGGAGTCCACAACAGACCGAAGTACAGATACCACGAAGTCTGACTTGGTGAACCAGTGAGTTTTGTGGAGGTTGCTTAGAGGAATGTGGATGAGGTGTTACTTCAGGAGCAGAAATGACTCCTGAAGCCCACCCAGCATGGGTGGCAGCTCACAAAGCTGGGGACCAGGAGCACACTGCACAGACTGCAGGCAGCACAGTGGGTTGGAGGGTGTTGGAGAGTGTCCTATCCAGGTGGCTCAGTTAATACAAACCTCTTTGAGGCACCCTAGCTAGTTTCTGCTTCTTCCTGGTAGCTGGTCTGGTCTCAGAGTCTTGTTTGCAGCTCAACTCTACTGAATCTGAGGCTTTTGTTTACTCTGGCAGGGAGGGCCCTACTGAATCTGGTCAGTTTCAGGGACTTCCTGAAGCTATTGAATTCTTTACCTTCTTATACTTTCAAGCTTTATCCATGATCTCAAGGAAACTGGTACACATCAATGTACAATATGAAAATATATCAAATTTTTGTCATTTGTTGATCTTCAGAAATATTCAACAGCTTTGTGGAGATGGAGTTCAGGTATTCTGCAATCCCCCTTTTGGCATGCACAATGCGATGGCTTTTAGCATGTTGCTATTTATTTCCAGCTACCATTGTGACTTTAGAAAATTTTATGACTATAGAAAGAACCTCCAGGTGTTGCTGGCCACTTTGCCTCTTCCTCATTTTTAAGCAACCAGTTGTCTGCCTTGTGCTTCTATGGGATTTGGTATTCTAGACATTCATACAGGTGTAATCAGACTGTTGCATTTGGCTTAGTATTTTCAAGGTTTGCCTATACTGTAGTATATGTCAGTGCTTCCTTTTATGACCAGATGATGGTTCTTTATGTACCATGTTTTCTCCCTCACTCACAGCTGATAAAGTCTCTACTCTAGGCTGTTGTGAGTGATCTTGATTCGTGTTTGATTTTTTTTTTTGAGACATGGTTTCTCCTGTGTAATAGACCTGGCTGTCATGGAACTTGCTCTGTAGACAAGGCTGTCCTTGAACTCCCTGAGATCCTCCTGCCTCTGCCTTGTGAATGCTGAGATCAAAGGCATGCACCACCACTGCCCAACATGACCTTGATTCTTCACCATGTTCAAGGAAACAATAACCTTTGCATTTATCATGCAACTTTCTTTACTATTCATGCTTTTGAGTGAACAACGTAAAACAAAGGTTCTATATCTTCAGGTTTTAAGTCCTAAGTTCCAAAAGGAATAATGTCTACCAAGACATTACTTCTGAGGCTTAGCTTGCCTTGATACATTCTTTCCCCTTCAGTTAGGTGGGTTTTAAACTTCACTAAGCATGAAGAAATATGGTTTCCAATCCAGCTTGAGTGAAGTGAATTCACTTAAGTATGGATTCTGGTTTAAGAGAGGTTTGGGGAGATGTTATAGAAATATGTAAGGGATTTGGTGGGAAGGTGAGTGGCCTCTCAACAATATTGAATGAAAAGGAGTCCAGCCAAGAAGAAACCACAGGTGCATGTCACATCTCCCACTTAATGTGTAGGACGAGCTGACTTAAGAGGAGATACGTGTACTCTTGGAGAGGGGTGGTTTACCTAAAAATCATATCCAGGCAGGGCCTGACTTCATTTTTGATGATTTTACTTATTTGCTTATTTTTTTTGAGACAGGGTCTTACTATGTAGCCATGGTTGGCCTGGAACTCCTTATGTAGACTAGGCTGGCCTCAAACTCACTGTTTCTGCCTCCTGGGTGCTGGGATTGAAGGCACTATTGAACTCACCCAGTCTGAAGGGTAATTAGGCCATTGGCACCTCCCCCATTCTCTGAGTCATGATTATCCCTAGATTTGTCCATAAAACGTCTAAGGCACCAAGGACCCACTGAAATCCGTCTGTGGCCTGGATATAAACCTCCCATATGGTTCGGTTATGTTGTTAATTTGTTCACAGCTAAATACCAAGATTGATGCTGGGCCTTTTCCCCTCCGTTTTCCTTTTTTTTGGATTGCAGTTTTGTAGGTTTTGGTTTTATTTTAAAATCATGTTTGTTTATGATTTATATACCATGAAGCTTGCCATTTTTAGTGTAGTGTTGGCAAATTTATACTGTGTCCTCAGAAACCAATAACATTTACTTACCCTTGGGAATAAGATGTTTAAGTGTACAAAAATTTTTTTTTTTTTTTTTTAAGTCAGGGTTTCTCTGTGTAGCCCTGGCTGTCCTGGAACTCACTCTGTAGACCAGGCTGGCCTCAAACTCAGAAATCTGCCTGCCTCTGTCTCCCAAGTGCTGGGATTAAAGGCGTGTTCTACCACTGCCCGTTGAATATGTGAAACTTAATAAAATAATATGTTGTAAAAATGTGATATATATTTCCTAAACTTCAAATTGTACTTGTACATGCACACGTATGTGCGTTTATATGTACACATTGTGTATATACATTCTGCATGCATGCATGTTTAAATGCACATTATACACCCTGTGCAGATGGAGCTTTTGGAGAATGTTGGCTCCACTGGTTTGGTTTTGTATGTTTTAGCCATGTTGTCTATGGGCCACAGGACTTAGCTTTGTCTCTGGAGTAGTAAAGTTGAGGTGGCAAAAGCGAAACTAAGAGCTAATATATTTAATTACTGAGCAAATTGCTTTCAGGAAGAACTAAGAATAATTAAGTAAACCTATTAAATAGGTAATTACCCCCTACTCCCTGCTCTTCTCCTCCACAACCACCCCATACTGTCTCTGCTTTCAGCATATCCACATCACAGCTACATAGCAAGGTAGAGGCCGGCCTGATGTGAGACCCTGTCTCAAAGGAAAAACAAGAAGTAGGCATTCTGTTAACAAGTTAGACGTCAACCTTCCTCAAAGAAAAAAGCACGTTCCTGACTGCTAGGCAGGAGCACAAAATATACCACAGAAGGTGAAGTATCCTTGAAAAGAGCTTCAGAAAGAAGGAACCCGGATGAAGTAGGAAATTACCTTAACAATGTAGCATGCCTTTTAAGAGTTTACTGCGTCCTGGGGCCAGGGAACATCCTTAGGAACTTCTGCCTTTCATATTTTGGCAATTAATAAGTAATTTGCTGTAGATACATAGAAACTAACTTTGTTTTAACATTTTGGGGGGATTGCTGGGAAGCTAAGAGCAACTGAAGTTGGCTTGTATGATGAGACAGAGCCCCAGTTCTTGTTAAAATGAGCCTATAATTACTATTTAATAGCTTCTCTGTCAGAACAGTGTATGGCCCAGGAGAGAGGAAACAGCTTTGTATTTATGTTTTCTACTCTTGTTCAGATCTAGAAATGTTCACACCACCTTTGTAAGCATCTGCATGCTGACAGCTGCTGCAAGCGTGCTTTAATTTGCTGTGTGCCTTGTGCTTATCTTGACCTGCTAGATTCCGTGAAGCTATAAAAGGAAGTTCTTTGAAAAGGACTTTCTTGGGCTGGGGAGATGGCTCAATGGTTAAGAGGGCGGACTGCTCTTCCAGAGGTCATGAGTTCAAATCCGAGCAACCACATGGCGGCTCACAACTATCTATAATGAGATCTGATTCTCTCTTCTGGTGTGTTTGAAGACAGTTACAGTGTACTTATATAAAATAAATAAATCCTTGGGCTGGAGTGAGCTGGGCCAGAGGGAGAAGGAAAAGGACCATCTTACAGATAAAACTCTTTAATGTAGGCCTCATCTTATGACTTTGAATCCATAGAGGAAGTAAAAATCTGTGTATGAGAAATACATTTGCATTGTGCCTTAAAAGCTGTGTAGCTGCTCCCAAGTTTGCTGAGGGTGGCAGGTACCCACCAGAAAAGAAGTGAAGGTTGGGATGGGGAACAGGCAGGCATGGCAGCAGAGAGAAGCAGTGAGTGTGGTCCTTGTGGTTCTGTAATTCAGAGCCCCAGTTAATTCTTTGACTCTTTTCCATCATGATGAGAGCATATTCCTGCTCTGTTAATATCGTGGGAAACTCAAAACCTAACGATTTTTCTCTCCCCTCCTGCAGGTGCTGGATAGTTTACTGGTCCAGTATGGAGTGGTGGAAAGCTGTGAGCAAGGTACCTGTCTTCTGAATTGCTTTTAAATTTGCAAAAGGAAGAAAGTAGAAAGAAACTAACCAATTCTCTGTTTTTCTTCCCCAGTGAACACGGACTCAGAAACGGCAGTTGTAAATGTAACCTATTCCAGTAAGGACCAAGCTAGACAGTAAGCAGCCTGGAGCTTCTTGTCTATCTGTGATAACTTGGTTAAGTTATAGGGTGGTCTTCTAAATTGAGGACGGGCTGGTGGGTCACAAAAGAAAACTTTATTTTGTATGTTTTGATTCTACAATTAATGTCTTTCAAAATCTCCATTACTATTGAAAATCGCATGGATTTAAGATTTGTTCCATTTTTAATTTATCTTTAATACCATTTGCAGAGTGATGTATGAAGCTAACCTACAACCTCTTTGCACAAAGGGCCTGACTGTTTTTCCAGGTTATGTAGCTTGCTTCCTTACTCTTCTCTGGTGCTTTAGCCCTGCATTAACTAACAATGGTTAAATGTTGTCATTTCCTCTGAAGTTAGTCACGATTACCCAGTTCATTAACTGAGCAGACACTGAACCGATGCAACTTGCAACTGACAGCTTTATGGATCAACTCATGATAATCTTGCCAGCAGTGGGAGAGAAAATAAGAGGCCCACAGAAGCTGCCTTTGATAGCTCAGCCTAGATCGTGAAAACTGGTGCGGTGCAGAGTCTCTGGCAGCCAGGACTGTGATCGGAAGTCTCACTTGCCTCCTGGTAGAGGGCTGCAACAGACTGGTCTTTTCTGTGGGAGTAAGCCCTAAAGAAGAAATGGGAAATGATCTTTAACAGTGTGAATTCAGGTTGAACTTGAGGAACGGCCTCTGTGAGAAGGGGAGGAGTCCCACCCATATCTGGGTGCTGCACCTTTTAGGAGACAGTTAGCAGCCCTGTTGCTGGCACAGTCTGCCAAGTTGTTCCTCAGCTGGAGAAAGGGATTTTTAGAAAGACCCCTACCAAGTGGGTAGTCCTAGAGCAAGTATCCTGGGGCTAACTACACATTGAAATTTATCTAGCAGATTGTCTCTTGGGGGTGACAAACTTCCATAAGAACTAAGCATTGTTCAGCTAGTAGTAGTCTGATCAGAGCCACAGTAGGGCCACAGACTCAGGTTCCAGGATATCTATCTACCAGATGTCAGGAAGAACTGCAGGAGACAGGCCCTACAGAGAAAATCCAAGTTAAAACTTAATTGAGGAGCTGAAGAGATGGCTTAACAGTTAAGAGCACTGGCTGGTCTTGTAGAGGACCCAGGTTCAATTCCCAGCACTCACCTGGCAGTTCACCACTGTCTATGTAACTCCAACTCCAGGGGATCCAATACCCTTACACACACATGCAGAAAAAACACCAATGTACATAACATACAAATAAGTCATTTTTTAAAAAAAAAGACTTAATTGAAAAAGGAGACATTATAACAAATATCATTGAAATTAAGAAAATCACTAGAAATCACCTTAAAAACCAGAAACCCCACATATTCCACTGAGTTGGAAAATCTATATGCTTATTACCAAACAAAATTAAACCAAGACAACATAAAGATCTTAAGTAGATCTGTAACAAGCCGATGAGACTGAAATACTAACTAGGAAGTTCTCTGGCTAAACAGACAGACAGATCCAGGCCCAGACAGATCTACTGCTGAATTCTGCCATCTGTTTGAGGAAGACCAGTGCTCTTCAAACTAGTCCATAAATTAGGAAATGTAGGAAAACTACCAAACTCTGTCAAGCTAGTACCAACCGCACACCCAACTAGATAAAGAGACAACAAAAAGAGAAAGTTATGGGCAATTCTTCCTGATGAATATAGATGCAAAATTTCTCAATTTAATATTGGAAAATAATTAAGTAATGCATCAGAGAGATGTTTCACTGTGATTAGCTTGGCTCCATTCCAAATGTGTATTGATGTTTCAACATGTGCAAATCAATAATTTTATACATAAGTGGCCTCAAAGACAGAGATCGTGCAGAAAAGGCTTTTATCAAAGATCCAACATCTCTTCATGAGAAAGCCCTGAATAGCTGGGACTAGAAGGAGTACATCCCAACCTAATACTATGTCAGCTGTCATAGTAAATGGAGAAAACCTCAAAGCATTTCCACTAAAACCAAGTACAAGAGCTGAGTTCTTTGCTCTTATTCCGTACAGTGCTTGAAGTCTTTATTAGAGCACATAAACTAGAGAGAAAAAAGGTTACAAATCAAAAAGGAAGTCCTACTATCCTCACGGGTAGATCTTATTATCCTACATGTAAAGCTGTAAAGACTCCACCAGGAAACCCTTAAAGCTGAATAACCACCTTGAGCAAAGTAGCAGGACACAAAATATAACATTGAAAAAAAGTCAGTAGCCTTTCTGTATACCAGGGACAGACACTGAGGAAGAAACCAGGGAAATAATCCCATCCACAATAGCCAGCAACTAACTAACTAAGATACCTTTGAATAAACCTAACCAAGGAAGCAATACCAAACCAAACAAAGCAAGTTAACTGGCCCAACTTGAGACTCACCCCATGGGAGAGCCAACCCCTGACACTATTAATGACACTCTGCCATGCTTGCAGACAGGAGCCTAGCATAATTGTCTCCTGAGAGGCTTCATCCAGTAGCTGATGGAAACAGGTGCAGAGACCCATAGTCAAATATTAGGCAGAGCTCAGCGAGCCTTGTGGAAGAGTCAGGGGAAGGATTGAGCAAGCCAGAGGAGGTCAAGAACACTATAAGAAGACCTACGGAGCCAACTAACCTGGGCCCATGGGGGCTTACAGAGACTGAACCACCAACCAAAGAGAATGCATAGATTGAAGCTAGGCCCCTACACATATGTGCAGTTTGGTCTTCCTATGAGTCCCCCAACCACTAGAGCAAGTCTGTCCCTGACACAGACTGCTGCCTGCTGCCTGCCTTTGGATCCCTTTCTTCTAGCTGGGCTGCCTTGTCTGGCCTCAGTGGGAGAGGATGTGCTTAGCTTGGGGATGTGGGTCAGGGAGGGACTCTCCTTCTCTGAGGAGAATGGGGGGTGGAGAAAGGGGGGGAGGAGGGTGGAGATGGAAGGGGAGGAGGGAACAGGGCTGTGATTGGGATGTAGTGAATAAATAAATTAGTAAAAAAAAGGAAAGACAGGCAGAACAAAACAATAAAAAATATTTAGCTTTTCTGAAAAAAAATAAAAAGACCTACAACAAAACATTTAAAACACACAACAAAAGAAATTAAAGACACAAGAAGATGGAAAGACTTTACACGTTCTTGGACTGTGTAAATTAATATTGTGAAACAAACTGGCTATACTACTAAAAGAAATCTGCAAGTTTAATTCAGTCTGTGTCATAATGTATGGAACCATAAAAGACCCTGTATTACAAGAGTAATAATTCTGGACATGAAGCATAATGCTGGAGCTGTCAGCATACCTGATGGATGTAGGCAAGGACTTTCTGAACAGGGGAACTGTGTTAGCAGTTAGCAGTGGGACCCTCTTGAGACATAAAAGCTTTATAACCAAAAGGGAATGTTAATCAAGAGGAGAGACAGCTTACAAAGTACAAAATCTTTGCTGGCTATTTGTTTGACAGAGGATTAATATCTAGATACATATCTAGATTAGATAATATCTAATACAATGAAATAAGAATGAACAAGAAACCATACAATGCAGTCAATAAATGACCCAGTAGAATAAATGAACCACTCTCCAAAGATGAAATACAGATAAGCAGAAAACACTCAGAAAAGTTCAGCCTTACTAGTGATGTGAAATAAAACCGTTACATTGCACTTCCATCTCTCCTAGTCCGAAGATTAACTATTAAAGAAAAAAAAAATCAAAGCAACAACAACAAAAAAACCAAAACCAAGCCAAACCAAAACAACAACAACAACAAAACCCAAATAACAGACGTTGGGGAGGATGTGGGCAGAAGGGAAGCCTGCCTTATTGCTGGTGGTTCAGCCAGTATGGTAATCAATATATGGAGGTCTGACCTAGCTCTGCTGCTCTTGGGTTGTCTACCCAAAGGACTCCAGGTAAGCATATCCCTTGTACATAATGTTTAATCCATCATGCTTCACATAGCTAGGAATAGAGCAGGCGAGGGTATCCAAAAACAGGGATGCACAAAGAAGAAGTGGTGTGTATATACACAGTGAATTTTTTTGTTTGGTTTTTTTGTTATTGTTGTTGTTGTTATTTTTGTTTTTTGAGACAGGGTTTCCTCTGTGTAGCCTTGGCTGTCCTGGAACTCACTCTGTAGACCAGGATGGCCTATAACTCAAGTTACATGATTTATAAGAAAATAGTTTCAATTGGAGATCATACAAGTGAATTAAGCTAGTCTGAGAAAGATGATATGTTATCTCTCATTTATGGTTCTTAGATATTAGATATAAGATTGTGTTTGTCTACACAGTGTGAAAATAGAAGCGTAACTGTGTGACCAAGGGGCTGACAAGAGGAGTAAGAAACTGAAGGTAGCAGAGGGGAGAATGTTTGAGTGGTGAAAGAGCCTGATGTAATACAGAACCATGTTTCAAAGAATAACTTTTGGGGCTGGGGAAGATGCCCACTCAGCGGTGCGCTGGGGACTGGAGTTCAGTTTCCAGCACCACATAGCAGTTCACACCTTTCTGTAACTCTAGTTGTCAGAGGATCAGACAGCATACAGTCACATGAAATAATACATCTTAAACACTTTCAAGAAGTTAGATTGACACATTTCCAAAAGTCATCTCCTCCTCCTCCTCCTCTTCCTCCTCCTCCTCTTCCTCTTCTTTTTTGAAAGATTCAGAGTTCAGCTAGGTTGTTCCCCAAAGTTTTCTAGTAGTCATGGACTACTAGAAAAGGAAAGAGAATCCAGGGAGGAAGATGGAAATTTGTATGATTCAAACAGGACACTTAACTTTGATGATGTTCTGAGTCAGGATGTCTAAGCTGAGATGTGTGGTGCTTCCCTCCTTCCAGCAATGCTGCCACTGACCTTGGCCTCTGCGACAGCCACAAGGAAGGCAAGACGTGGGGCTTTCCTGATTCTTTCACAGTAGATTACTGTTTTATATATTTAAATATGCCTCTGTAAATGTATTTCCCTAAATGCATAAAATGCGATTGTAGGGAACCTTAATTAGCTAATTCCAAATCTGGTACTTAAAAACTTCACTTTTTTTCCAGTTATAAACAGTAGAGATAATAAGTTTTATAGATATTTTATATATTTATAATTTTATAGATGTTATGTATCTATTATATAATCATATATAAGTATATATAAATATATATTATATATGAGTATATCTACAGGATAAATTAAAATAGAATTGAACATTTATTTAAAAATTGATTAGAGATATAGGGGGTGGGAGAGAGGAAAGGGGGAAAGAGAAAGGAAGTATATGCCTCCGTGATCACGTGGAGGTCAGAGGATGACTGTATAGAGTCAGTTCTTTGTCACAGTCAGACAGTGTAAAGGTCAGTGAGGACCTTTATGTGGGTTAAACTTAGGTCATCAGACTTGTGCAAAAAAATACCTTTACCTACTGAGCATCCCGCTAGCTCCAGAATTGTGTTTTCAGCTAGTGATCTTCATAGAGCTTAGACTTGGTTGTATTGGTGACCGCTTCTCCGTATTCTCCCAGGGTTTTCTGAAACCTTGCCAGTCTAACAGGGGAAGATGGTTGTGGTGATTTTACTTATTCTCATAAGTGAGACTGAAGCTTTTAACATGTGTAAACTCATTAGTTTTCCTTATCTGTATTTTTATTTATTTATTTAAATTATAGCCTCTTTTATGAGACCTTGGGCATTATGTTATTGTAGCATTGTAAAGTCAATGTTTTACAAGTTGTGTTCTTCAACTGCCGTGTAAGAAGAGCAAGCAAATACCACCTCTTAGGCCATGGGTGTCCAGTCATTTACAGTTATGATGATAGAAGCATGTGAGCAACAGGCTTAACCTTCAGTAAACCAGGAGGTCAGTGAGGGAGTGTCTTATGTTCATAGTGAGCTATATGCATAGTTGGTAGAGCCAAGTTCCTGTTGAATGGAACATACAAGATAAACTGGGGGTTTGGGGGAGATGGCTGGATGCTGTCCTGGGGTTGGGAGATGGCTGGATGCTGTCCTGTCCTTATGTCTCTGCTTGTTCTTTTTCTTTTTCTTTTCTTTTTTCTCTCCCTTTAAAACCATCTTTCCTTCTCTACCATCTGGTGGTGGTACACATTTTTTGTTTGTTTGTTTGTTTTTGTTTTTCGAGACAGGGTTTCTCCGTATTGCCCTGGAACTCACTCTGTAGACCAGGCTGGCCTCGAACTCAGAAATCTGCCTGCCTCTGCCTCCCAAGTGCTGGGATTAAAGGTGTGTGCCACCACTGCCCAGCGCTGGTATGCACTTTTAAGTCCCAACACTAAGGAGGCAGAGGCAGGCAGATCTTTGAGTTTGTGGGCAACCTGGTCTACAAAGCAAGTTTCAGGACAGCCAGGGCTACACAGAGAAACCTTGTCTCAAAACAACAAAACATTCTAGCATCTGAGCTCTATCCCTGGCCCATCCTCATCTCAGAAGTGGGAATCGCTGTTACTCTTAGCTCACAGGGCTGCTGTAACTAAGCTATTTCTTCCAAAACACTTAAAAGCTAGAATGTGGTGAGAGCTCAGGTGAGCAGCCATTGTGTTCCTCCAACATGTTCATAGCTGCTGGAAATTGCCCAGCTGCTATAAGGTAATGATTCACCACCAGTTCTAGACCTGGGTTGTATTTGAAAGGAGTCCTCTGAGATAGCTTTGTCTTTTATTACTAAATAATGAAGTGAAAGTTCAAAAAGATGTTAAAAAGATAAGTTCAGTTAAGATACTGCTCCCTAGAGAGAAGCTGAGACAAAGTATCCATGTGCAACTGCTCCCTAGAGAGAAGCTGAGACAAAGTATCCACTTGCTACTCCCTGAAGGGTCTGTGTGTATGAGAGAGGACCTACTGCGCACATGTGTGTTGAACCCACACACTCCTTTGCTTACAGAGAAGCTGAGACAAAGCATCCACTTGCTGCTACTCCCTGAAGGGTCTGTGTGTATGAGAAAGAACCTAGTGTGTGTGTGTGTGTGTGTGTGTGTGTGTGTGTGTGTGTGTGTGTGTTGATCTCACACACTCCTTTGCTTATATATCCTTGTTTCTCTTTTCATTGGAAAACACAGCTCAGACAAGGGATGTAAACCAGTTGGTAATGTGCTTGGGGTTTGGGTTGCAGCACTGCATAAATTGGTGTGCTGTACATACCTGTCATCCCAGCAGGTCATCCTTGGTACAAAGCAAGTGGGAAGCCACTCTACATAAGACCCTGTCTCAAACCAAACCAAAAATCCCAAGTTGTCAGTGTTTTGAATCCATCCTTGCAGACTGCTTTAGAGCTCATGAAGAAGTAAGTCACCATTACAAGTGTTCAAAGTGGCTGGGTAGTGGCAGGGCATACCTTTAATCCAGGCACTCAGAAGGCAGGGGCAGGTGGATCTCTGAGTTCAAAGCCAGCCTGATCTATAGATCAAGTTCCAGAATAGCCAAAGCTATACAGAGAAAACACCTTCTCAAAAAAAAATAAATAAATAAAACAAACAAAAATACAAGTGTTTGGAGTAACTTGGCTAATAACTGTGAGGAGGAAAATCTCATGTAGACTTTAAAAATTATGTAAATGAATATATTATGGGAAAGAAGTGCTAAAGACTGATGAAAGAGGATTTTTGGTTATGGGCTAGCCTGAGCTATGTAGCAAGACCCTGTTTCAATAGAAAGCAAAAATATCGAAAGAAGAAACAGAAGTAGACCAAGCAACAGGACAAATTTCATGTCATTCAGAAATGAACACTGTTAAAATTTCCACCTTTTAGTCTTACTCCTATACATTATAGCTTTTAAAATTAGTTTTACTGCAATGCTTTGTGTGTTTTTTTCTTTTAAAATTATATTTATTTATTTGTACACGTGCATGCATGCACATGCTTTAGTGTATATGGGGCAGACAGACCACAACTTCCAAGACTCATTTCCATCTTTCCACCCTCTAGGTCTTGGGTCTGGGTCTTGGGTCATTAGCCCTGGCAGCAACCTTTTCAGACTGAGCCATCTCACTGGCCTGCTACCTTGTTTTTGGAGACACAGTCTCTTGCTGGGACCTGGAACTCACTGAGTGCTTCCCCTGGGTTGGGATTGCAAGTGTGTGCTACTGTTCTTGGCCTTCTTTTGTGGGTGCTGGGAATCAAGTGCAGGTGCTCATGCTTCCATAGCAAGCACGTTACTGACTGTACTGAGCCCCTGGTATTGGTTTTTGTTTTTCTTATAGTCACACTTCAGTCACGAAGCCTTCTGTAGGTAAGTGATTGTGCTTTGTCTGTAATTAAGATACATCCGTGCAATAGTATTCCTAGGACTTTGGTAGTTTGTGCTCAATTTATTATCAACTTCTAATTTTTGGTATGCCATCCTGCTTCCTGCAACTGCCACAGACAGGAATAAAGGCTTATATGATTCATAAGTATTAGACTTAGAAGGTCAAAATTCAGGGCTAGATCTGATAGGGTTTTTCTTGTATGTCAGATTGACATGGGATGACACAAGTTTTTAAACTGGATCTTGAGGCATAGTGACCATGAAGAGCTTAGGTACAGGTGTGGTGGTACATGCCTTTAATTTCAGGAGACAGAGGCAAGCAGAGGTTTTTCTTGCTTTTGTAGAGTGCCAAGGCTGTGCAGGACCTCATGTGGCAAAGCTGACCATCCTAGCTGTAGTGGTTTGAATAAGCTTGGCTCATGGGAAGTGGTACTATTAGGATGTGTGGCTTTGTTGGAGTAGGTGTGGCCTTGTTGGAGGAAGTGCAGCATTGTGGTGGTGGGCTTTGAAGATCTGCTCAGTGTGGAAGAGTCTCTCTCCTGCCTACAGTCAAATCAAGATGCAGAACTCTAAGCTCCTTCTCTAGCACCATGTCTGCCTGGATGTTGTCATGCTTCCAGGCCTAATAATAATGGATTAAACCTCTAAAATTGTAAGCCAGCTACAATTAAATGTCTGCCTTTATAGGAGTTGCTTGGGTCATGGTGTCTCTTCACAGCAGTAAAACCTTAATACAGAAGTTGGTACCAGGGACTAGAGTATTGCTGTGATAGGCCTGACCATTTTTGATTGTTTGTTTGGAGGAATGTAGATTTTGAGATTTTGGATTTGGAAATCCATGGAATGCTTTAAGTAGAACTTAATGTGCCACTCTAGTAGAAATTTGGAGACATTGGTGCTGAGGTTGATTTGAGCTCTAGAAATAATTTTTATGATGTTTTGGTGAAAAATATGGCTGCTTTTTGCCCTCATCTGAAGAGTCTACCTGAGGCTAAGGTAAAGAGATTTCAACTAATTGCATTGACAAAGTAAGTCTCAGAAAAGCGCAGCACAGACTTTTTCCCTCTGATTTACACTCATGAAGAACATTTTGATCAAGCATAGCAAGCTTAGGAAAATAAAAATACAAAATATATTGTTCAAGTATTAAAAGGGCACCAGAAAGAACAGTGGAGCTAAATCCTTTGTTCAAGGAGACACACAGATTAAGTGAGTAGTGACTTTGGGGCAAGATCTCAAAGCTTATTGTTCACATGTTCGCAGTTGAACAGTGGATACTTATACTACTATGACCTGGTAATTGCATTCATTTGGACACAAAGAGATATGATTGTGTATAAAATTGACATGGGATGACACAAGCTTTTAATCTGGATCTTGAGGCATAGTCACCATAAAGAGCTTAGGTCTAGATGTGGTGATACATGCTTTTAATTATAGGAGACAGAGGCAAGCAGATCTCTGAATTCAAGGCCAACCTGGTACAGAACAAGTTCCAGGTAAAGCAAATCTTAAATTTAGGGGTGCTGGTACATGCCTTTCATCCCTGTATTCAGGAAACAGAGCCATGCAGATCTTTTGAGTTCAAGGTCAATCTACGGAGCAAGTTCCAGGACAGCCAAGCTTAGACAGTGAAGGAGTTATAAAACAGAAAGCAGGTGATAATGTAATAGAACCGGGGGGGTGGGGGGGAGATGGCAATGTTCCAGTCCCAGTAAGCAGCAGAACTTGGCAGCTTTGGCCACAAAGCTCTGGCTTTAGAGTCAAGAATAGAAGGGATTACTGGTTATCTGAAGCTAAGAAATTAGCAGTGATTAAGAAGAAACCAGCATCACTGAGGTGAAATTTTCTGGGAAGTATTTTCTGAGAGTGCAAAGAAGCTGTGTTCCAGAGATAGCCAAAGTTGTACCTCGTGCTACAGTTGGATTTGGAAATGTGTAAGAATCACCCAAGTGGTACAGGTTTTGAAGGCATGAAGGTGTCATGGAGAGCAGCTGAGGCTTGACACTGTGAGAGGCCAGAGAAGGCCATTGGTGAAAGTGCAGCCTCAATTGCAGTTGATGGCCCAGGATTGGGGGTCATGCAAAGAAGTTGCGGCTTGTCACCATAAAGGAAGCCTATGAGAGGATATTGGTGAAGCCTAGTTGCAGTAGAAGACCTCAGCATATTGGAGATGCCAATACCATGGGATGATCACCAAGAAGAGCAGCAGCAGTGTAGTGGGGTCAACCAGAGCCTAGAGTGGTACAGAGGGCAGAGCTGGAGTAGTGACCCAAGCCCTTTGGAGGAACCCAGAAGATCATGTGTGAGTCCCAGAAATTAGAACAAGAAGGTGTAAAGTTAAAGTTACCTTGGATACCTCAAGATATTAGAAATGTCAGAGCCATAGGATTCTTGCTAGGGAAAGCTACTAACAGGGAGAGGAACCAGCCCAAGAGAATGAAGTTTTTGCTGTCATCAGAGCTGAGAGGTATTGGAGATCCACAGAGTGCTTTGGCAACAGACATGGAAATGTAGTTTGGAGTTTGCCCAGCTGGCTTTTGGTCATGCTTTGATCCAGTATTTCCTTACTATGATGTTTCAGAATGGTTATATATATCTTTTGATGTCGGAAGTATGTGATCTGCTTTTTTATTGATTTTTATAGGTAATTACAATTAAGAAATTGCATGAATCTCAGAAGATGGGAACTTTTGAAGTTGGATTAAATATATTTTGCATTATGTTATGACTAGGTATAGCCCCCATAGACTCATGTGTTTGAATAAGCCTTTGGGAGCCAGAGAGTAAATATGCTTGAATATGCTTGGCCCAGGGGAAATGGCACTGTTAGGAGGTATGGCCTTGTTGGAGAAAGGGCATCACTGTGGGGGTGGACTTGAAAGCTCCACCCAGTGGGGGAAGAGTCTCTCTCTCCTGGCTGCAGTCAGATCAAGATGCAGAACTCTTAGCTCCTTCTTTAGCACCATGTCTGCCTGGATGCTGTCGTGCTTCCTGCCATGATGATAATGAACTAACCTCTGAAACGGTAAGCCAGCTACAATTAAATGTCTACCTAAGAGTTGCTTGGATCATGGTGTCTCTTCACAGCAGTAAAACCCTAACTAAGATACTAGCTCAGGTCTTACCTCTTTAATGAAGCCACAGTTTTGTTGGATTAGGCCCCTACCTGGTCTCCTTATTTATTTGTATCTACTGTCCCCAAAGAATCCATCTGCAAATACCATGAGTTTTGATGGCTGCATTAAAACTGTATCATGGTACAAGGAGAGAAGTGCATTTGTGACTTTCAAAGGTGGTTAAAAGTCAACTTGTTAGCACGCATCTCAGCAGTAGTGCAGAAGTAAGAGAAAGAGACCTTACGGGATCTTTCTGTGGAAGAATATATACTTAGGCACAAGACACTGGGTACAACTGCTAGCAAGACATTGAAACAGCCATCAGTTTAACATTGAAACAGCCATCTTTAGTTCTCTATGTGAGGCAGCAAATACCAAACTGAAAAAAATGGCCTCTCTGGGTAGCATGGGTACTGACTGGTTAAGCTGGATGAGAGTGCTAGTCAGCTGTCCATATTCTTTGTCATTCTCATCACTGTGGGTAAGAATAACTTCTGGCTATCATTTCTTTAGTCTTTTCTCCCTTTTACTGGTCCTCAGGTTGAATTTTCTATTCTATTATGACCTTTTTGTGTTATCCCAATAAACTTAATATAGTTAATTATTATAAACCAGAAAAACACATTTCATAATTTTAAAAGTTACATTTATTTATAATTGCCCTGAGTATGGGCTGTCTAGTTATGGTTTTACTGCTATGGACAGACACCATGGCCAAGGCAACTCTTCATCTGAAGGCTGCTAGTGGAAGACTGGTTCCAGGCAGCTAGCACTAGGGTCTTAAAGCCCATGCCCACAGTGACACAACAAGGTCACACTTCCTAATAGCGCCACTTCCTGGGCCAAACATATTCAAATCACCACAGGTTGTGCCTGTGTTTGTATACAGATGTATGAGGGCACATATAAGTCTGCTCATGTGTGGAAGTCAGGAGAAAACATCCAGGGTCAATTCTGTCTTCCACTGGGATCAATCCCCGTTCTTCTGTTTTGTGTCTACAAGTCACAAACACGTTTACCCATTCAGCCATCTCACTGGCCCCTTCAGCATCTTCTGAATGATTTAAAATAGCAACAGAGCTATGTGAGTGCTGTTGAACAGCAGGATGTGAGCAGCACATGCGTTGGATGAGGTGCCTGAGTTCCGTGGAATGGCAGCTCTTCTCTCAGGTCTTACAGAAGGCTTAGTGAAAAGACGATACCTTTTTCTCATGCACTTAGCGGACCACCACACTGCAGAGCTGGATATCAGACAGGAGGGCTTCAGCAGTTGACTTAACTCCAGAGCTTTAGCCACTGCTCTGCAGCAAGGTGACTCCTGTACTCTCTTAAGTTCTGACTGCATTTGGAACATTGTGGTCTGAGGGGGAACTCTGCTTGTGTCAGTCACACACACAGCTGGGTGCACCTGGTAGAGCTGCTGATTTCCTGCTCCCCAGAGTCGACTGTGCTGAGAGTCGTGGTTCCCGACTGTACGGGTACCACAGCTTCTATGCATTCTCACTTCTGTGGGAGAACCCCTTCCTTCAGAGGAACACTATTTACAACAGTGCAGTAGAATGTACAAATCAGTTTCTGCCTTGTTGAGAGACTTGTTTCTTGGGACATGTGTGTCTTTGTTTAGAGTGTTCTGGAGTACACAGAAGCATCTGGCAACATATACTTTCCTCTGTTTACCCCCATGAGGAAGGATGTGTGTGTCTCACCCTTTTTATAACATTCCTGGCTTCATTCCATGGTAAGATTCCACTAAAGACAGCAGTACCCAGTTTCATAACGAAGGGCAGACAGTGAATGGTCTCCTTTTTTATGTCTATAGAAGGATTTGTGATTCCTTCATTTAGTTGAGATTTTTGGAAGACTCTTTCATGATTTCTTCTGGCCTTCAGAATGGCTTTAAATTACTTTAAATCTTTAAAATTGTTGCAACTCCAATTTTGTAGAGTAAATAGGCATCTATTTATAAAACCTTTCCATTTTCTCCCTTCAGATTTTAGGCAATGTATTTTATAGTCCTTAATCTACATTTGTTTAAGAAGAAAGCAAAGACCAGTGTGTGAGGTCCTGTTACTGGGCATTGGTGATAAGTTGGCCTTGGGTGTTTGTGTAAAGCATGCCTTCTGACATAAACTCATGTGGAAGTTACCCCCCAACCCAGTATATTTGAAGAAAAGTCAGACACTGAGGGCTGCATATCATAGCCACAACAGGGCTTCAGCATTGCTGACAGTCTTGAGTGAGTTGTCATATTTCTCGTAGTTTAAACCCATCACAAACATGCAGGCATCGCAGAAGGGGTGGAGATGATGATCCTTTCGGCCCCACCCTTCAAGTGGGCCCTGGCCTTCCCCGTGGTGGTAAAGACGCCAGTAGACTCCACCACATACTCAGCACCATCTTCACCCCATTTGATGTTAGCAGAATCTCGCTCCTGGAAGATGGTGATGGGCTTCCCATTGATGACAAGCTTCCCATCCTCAGCCTTGACTGTGCCATTGAATTTGCCATGGGTGGAGTCATACTGGAACATGTAGACCAGGTAGTTGAGGTCAATGAAGGGGTCGTTGATAGCAACAGTCTCCACTTTGCCAAGTGCAGAGCAGAAGGCAGCCCTGGTAACCAGGCGCCCAATACGGCCAAATCCATTCACACTGACCTTCACCATCTTGTCTATAGGACAAGGCTGGCACTGCACAAGAAGATGCAGCTGTCTCTGGAACAGGAAGGAGCCTTACATAGACTTTTTTTAAAAGGCAAAATTAATCTGTAGTCGTGGTAGAAGATGAAGAATTACTGAAGCAGGGCCCTGACAGATTTCCTGTGGTACTGGCATGTCCTAATTCTTGGTTTGGAGGGACTATGGGATGACTTGGCAGGTAAAGGTCTTTGCCTCCTGACAATGCAACCTGACAATCTAACTTTGGTCCTCAGAACCTACAAAGAGAGGGAAGGAAAGGACTGACTCTACAGAGTCCTTCTCTGACTGTCACATACACCCTGCAAACCCCCACCAGCAATGCATTTAATTTTAAAACCCACTGGAATGTGTGCTGGAATTGTGTGCCATCTTGTATAAATGTTATGAGATGAACCATGTAGGCAAAGGCTCAAGCTCTCACCAAGCAGATACAAAGTGCAACAGGTGGATGAAGAGAAGAGTAGCTTCCCTCCTTCCTTTTCTTCCATCTGTCTTCTCTCTTTCCTGTTTATTCCCTCCCTGAGATCAGATCAAAACCCCACCCAAGATGAGGGAACTGTTAGTGTTTCCTGGGTGCAGCTCAGTATGAAATCTTACTGAGTATGCAGCCAGTGTCCTGTAGGGATGTTTGTTCGGTGATTCTTTACGGCCTTTGGGTGGGATGAGGGATAAGTTACTTTGGAGCTGCAGGCTCCTTTTCTTGGGGTATTTCCAGGCTATTACTTACTTCTTGATTTAACCAAATCAAGAATTTACCGTGATGCTTTGTTTCTGTTTCTCACTGGTAGATGGAAAATGTGTGCCTTTGGAACCTGCTGGCCTTCCCTAGGTGTAGGCTTCAAAGAAGAGTGTGGGTACTGATCGGATTTGTTCTGTGCAGTGACTGTATTAATCAGCATTGGGACTGGTGGTTCCTAGTGGAGGAGCTGTATTCTGCTGTGTTCAGGTTACCATGTCTCAGCTTTCTTTCCCAACCTCTGCTTCTTGTAACTTTTCAGAGCCTTAGACAAACTGAATGGATTCCAGTTAGAGAACTTCACCTTGAAGGTTGCCTACATCCCAGATGAAACCGCTGCCCAGCAAAATCCCTCGCCACAGCTCCGAGGACGCCGGGGGCCAGGGCAGCGGGGCTCATCCAGACAGGCATCTCCAGGATCAGTGTCCAAGCAGAAACCCTGTGACCTGCCGCTGCGCCTGCTGGTTCCCACCCAGTTTGTTGGAGCCATTATAGGAAAAGAAGGTGCCACCATTCGCAATATCACTAAGCAGACCCAGTCTAAGTGAGTATGTGGGAATGGGTGGGCATTTGTCTTCCCCTCTGTGTTCAGTATCAGGGTGTGATGCAGGAATTGATGTCTTTCTGGACAGAGCTAGGAGCTCTCTTCTACAATACCCAGGACTGTGGCAGGGGAAGCCTTGTCACCTGATCATGCATTGTTGGTTGTATAAAACTTCAAAGAAAAACTCATTTTCTCACATGAATGGAAAGCAAATGGCACTCGATGCTGTGGTGATGGGAAAGGCCCTAGCAGACTACGGGGCTGTGTGTGTAGGTCATTCTCTGCCACTTGTCCCCCTGCCAGCCTGCAGTGCTCCACCGGTCTTATTCAGTGAAGAAGAGTTCACCCTCTGGGTGTGATGGTACACATCTGTCTCAAGCGGAGCGGGCAGGAGGATCAGGAGTTCCTGGACATTCTTCAATATGTAATGAATTTGAAGACAGCTGGAGCTACATGAAGCAAACAAATCCAAAAGGGCTGGCGAGTTAGCTCAGCACATCCAAGCACTTACCGTGGGGACCAACCACCACCTGCCTTCCATCCCTGCATCCTGTGATGGAAGGAGAGAACAGGCTTCTGAAAGCTGTCCTCTGACTTTTCAAAAAATGTCTTACATTTGTGTGTGTGTGTGTGTGTGTGTGTGTGTGCGCGTGTGCTTGCGCACGTGCGTGTGTGCGCAAGTCTGCCTATAGTAGCCAAAAGAGAACATTAGGTCCCTTAGAACTAAAATTATAGGGTGTGTGAGCTTCTTGGTGTGAGCCCTGGAAACTGAACTCAGTTTTTCTGCACGAACAGTGTTTTTAACTGCTGAGCAATCTTCCCAGCTCCTCAGACCTCTTTCCATGTTTGTCTAGTCATGCCCACTCCCATACTTACACACCTTACACACACAAACACAAGGGAAGAAAAAGGTTCCATCCTCTAGTCTAAATTTGTCCTGTGATTAAGCTGATCTTAGAATGACTTTTTCTTGAGGATGTTTGATAATGTTATTTGTCAGGCTTTAAGGGATTGGAAAATCATGATTGAATATCAGAACTCACTTGGGTGGAGTCAGGTGGGAACTAATGTTATTTTTCACCACAGCCCCAGTGTACAGGGCTGCTGCCTGATCATTTTCAAATGATCAAGATGGCTGTGCATGAATTATGTTTGAAACTCATTGCCCAAATCTAAGATCCTGTGTCAGATTGCAAGTTCCAACAAATTACAGGTTACTTGTTTTACCCTGAAAACCATGCAGTCTGTGAATATTTCAATTCCAAGAAGCTTGCCGGTAAACTCTGCCTCCACTTCTACCTCTGTAGAGTGCTACATGACAGACACATTGCTGGCCCTGTTCAGCCATGCTCCCTGAAGAACTGAAGCATTCCCTAGCAAGGAAGGAAGTTAATGGGAGAAGAGCAGATTGTGTGGAAACCACATCTTTCTGCAGCATGACCATCTACAGAAATGACTAGATTTTAGTTTTTAAATTTAGTAAGAATGAGGGTTTCATGTGATTAGAGAAATTAAGCAGTCTTTTTTCTGAAAATAGCATCATGGTGTGCTGTGTCTACCTTGTGCCTGAGTGTGTTCCACAGGACTCAGAGAGACATTTAAATTCACCATAGGCGCCTTGCCTGGAGCCAACTGGGAGACTCATTTTCATGCAGAACCTAAAAGAATTGTGTCTAGTGATGGTTGCATGTTTACCCAGCCTGCTGGGAAATCCTGTCCTGCTCAACCCTGCTTTGAAGCAAGAGACACTAAGTGTTGGATACCTATGTGCAAAATTAATGATTCCAAATTCATAATTAGTGGGTGGGGAGAACAACTGAGCCATTATCTAGGTCAAGGCCTCTTAGATTTTTCATGTGACCCCTATTTACCTAAGAAAAATTTACATATTCTTAAAAACTTGTTTGTAAGGTTCAAATTAAGCATTTACTGATAATAAATCCTAAAAAATGTATTTAAAAATAATTATTTGGTATTCATGTGATTTTGCCAGCAATTAAAGATGAAAACTGATTTTGCATAGTAATGAGATAGATGCCTTGTTTGTTACTACATAAAGAATTAAATATTAGCCAAATAGTTGACACTGCAGGACATGAAGCAGCTTCAAGTTTTTCACAACAGATCAATACTTTGATTCTGTACTCAGTGTTGAGCACATTACTTCATATAAATATGTAGGACAAAATGGCACAAGTATATTTAGACCCTTCTAGAAGTTGTTGGAAATTCTGTCCCAATCCCAAGCATTTAATGTTTTTTTTAAAAATGAGACTTAAATCAGCAACTCAAACACCAGTTTCTAAAATCCGACATTCTTAACACAGACTGTGCAGTTTGATATATGTTGAGGAACGACTGTGCTTGTGTCAAAAGTCTTTGTTTTTCTCAAGGAAACCATTATGTTTCTCCACGAACAGAACACTTGAGGTGTACAGTAAAAACAGTGGTTCTTCACAAATCCTGCAGCTGAGGTGTTGAAGGCACTGTTCTTGGTGTAAGGAGATACATACAGGGTGCAGTTCAAAGTGCGCATGTTGTCTGTTCAGCACCAAGGCTGCAGTAAAGTTACATGATCCATGTCCAAGTGCTTCCAGAAACACTTTGGATTCAATCCACTTGAGATTAGGAAATGAATTTTGGTCACCTCATGTTCAGAAACCTTTTCTATTACAAAAATGTTCATAGCTCTCACATTTAGTAATGGGTCCCATGTGAGGTTGTGACCCATAGTTTAAGAGGCTAGGACATGGATCAGTTTACCTAGCTTTCACCTAAAAGTGAAGAGTGACTTGTCTCCTTCTATGCTTACCTTTGAGTGCATGGTTGCTTTTTGGTGCAGCAGCTTTAGTTCCTTTCTAGACTGTTCATGAGATCTGTCAGATAAAGGAGCCTTAAGCTGAATTTAAGGTAGGCAGATGGGGCAAAGCAGAAGGGAGTGGTTTTGACACATCTGATGATTCAGTTGTCGAGCTGTGCAGGTGGATTTAATTAATTCTTGCCGTTGTAACTAATCATTACCAGAACCCATGTTTCTGGAATAGTCCCAGAGGAGGGTGCTGATCACCAGAGCAACATTCCCTTCTCAATATCAGAGTTCTATAGCCCTCACCCCAGTGAGGGGAGGAAATATACACCAAAGGAGGGCGGTGAGCATGTAGAGGACAACCACGAGGCTGGTGGTGACCGGGCTGTAAAACTGGTTAGAAGATGGGATTGGAGCTGTTATCTAGACACACTTTAATGTATTATGTATTCATAGCACCTTTTTGTTTCACTTCTATATTAAGTTACAGGTTTTAATTTTGAGGAAAATTTTAATAAAATGGAAGGCAAGATTAGTTTTATTGGCTTGTTGAAGTGGCTGTTCTCATGGTAGTGCGTCCTTAAGAGAGGAGGAAACTCAAAGGACCACCCAGCAGTTGCTTAGATGCCCCTAAAACACACACTTAGATGTAGTTAATGTTCTTACAACAGCAAACTTAATTCATGGTTAATTAAAATTGTACAAACGCACAAAATGTTAAAAGAATGAATTAGCTTCTTGTCACCCCAGTCATTAAGTTTTGACTTTGTATCTTTATATAGGACTTCTTACATGCATCTGTCAACTTGTAACTTTAAAAATGACACATGGTGTTTTCACTTAAGATCAAGGACTTCTTACTCTGCTACTACGGTCTGTAAAAAGTAGCTGCAGATGTAGCTTAGTTGTCCGTGTTCCCTGCTCTTCCCCCAATGTCCTGGGCACCATCTCTGGTATCACACAGGGAAACCAGCTGTGTGATGCATACAATGACTTGGCCCTCTCGTTCTAAGGGGCAGAGTAGTAATTCAAAGGGTTGTTTTTTCTTAGTAGGAAGAGAACTACAATAAACATTACCACACCAGCGGTTTCTGACCAGACATGATTCTCTGCATAAACCTTTGGCAGTTTCTAGAGAAGTTTTTGATGGTCACACCTGGGTGAAGGTTACTACTGTCATCTCGTAGGCAGAGGCAACAGCTGCTTCTAGATCCACAGAAAGACTGAACTTGGCATAAAATGTATGAGTGTTGAGGGTGAGAAGTCTGCTCTCAGCCTACTCTTTGGACCGTTGGGTCAGAAAAGGTGAGGACCTGGGAGGCAGCTCAGTAGGGGAATGCGTTTGCAGTGGGAGCCTAACCAGTTTGACCCCATGAGTCCATGTGAAAGCTGGATACACATGACACATTTCAGGCCCGCTGGATACACATGACACATTTCAGGCCCACTAGATACACATTACACATTTCAGGCCCCCAGAACTCCTGCTGGGGGTGGTGGTGCAGACAGAAGACTCTAGAAAACTGTAGGCCAGCTAGCCTGGAGAACAAAGCATGGCACAAACAAGAGGGACCTTTCATCAATGAAGTGGAACGAGGGATCGGACTTTCTCTGATCTCCATACATGCATTGTGGTATGTGTGTACCTTGCTCACAGACATTGTCCACAACAATGATACTTTTTAAAATTAATTGCTTCATACCTTCAGCTGGCCCTGCCAATTTGCCACCAAAAATGTGGATCAGCCTCATTACCCTTCACTTCAACAGTATTTCACTTTATGCATTTTAAAATATTTACAGGTCTAGAACCAAAAAATTATTAATTGTCATAGATATAATTACTAGCTGGATTAAATATCAGTTGAGTTTATGAGCGACTTGTTCTCTCCATCTCTCTGTCTCTCTCCATCTCTCTGTCTCTCTGTCTCTGTGTGTGTGTGTGTGTGTGTGTGTGTGTGTGTGTGTGTGTGTTTTCTGAGACAAGGTTTCTCTGTATAGCTCTGGCTGTCCTGGGATTCTGTCTGTAAACCAGGCTGGGATTAAAGGCGTGCCTCGCTGCCCTGCTGCCTTCTTCTTTGTCTTTTTTTTTTTTAAGCCACTTGGCCACCTCTTTAGTCCCATCACCATTTGTTGCTGCCTTTCTCTGTTAAGGAGGAAGAACCCTGTAAACATGCTGGATGCCATAGGGTGACTGGTGAACGTTCTGTGTGGGACAGGGGACCAGCCTGGCTGTGGGACTCTGGCTCTCTTGACATGCTAAGTTCTCTGCGGCTCAGACTGTTGTCACTACATGATTGCCTTGAGCATATCAAGGGAAGCTTTGGGCACACACAGTGTAGGCAGAATGAAAAGATGCCCATGCTTGGTTGGATTGAGAAAAGAGAGCATTCCTGGAACTGAAGTTTGTCTGTGGGCCAGGGCTGAAGTTCAGTGGTGCTTAGTGTATTAGTTATGTGTCTGGTTGCTGTGAAAAAAAATAAAACAGCTTAAGGCGGGAAAGGCTTTCACTGACTCAGGTTCTAGGGAAGACAAGCCATCATCGTAGTGGCAGGGTAGAGCAGGAGCCATTTTGTCACATTGCATCACAGTCAGGTAGCAGGCAAGGATGAAGGCTCCTATTTCTATTTCTATTTGTTTATATCTCCTTTTTATACAGTCCAGGATCCCAGACCATAAAATGGTGTTGCCCCCATTTATAGTGTGATTTCTCCAATCTATAAACTCTCAAACATGCCTGGAAAATTGTTACCATGGTGACTGTAAGCCCCATCAAGATGACAGTCAATATTACCCACCATAACAAGAATGCACAAAACTTCCCAGGTTTGCATGAACTGGGCATGGTGGTGGATGCCTGTGGTCTTAGCACTCTGCTGGCAGAGGCAGAACTGGAAGTCAAAGTCCTTCCGCACTTTGTAGGGTGTTTAAGACCAGCCCGGATCCTTCCCCACTTTGTAGGGCGTTTAAGACCAGCCCGGATCCTTCCTCACTTTGTAGGGCGTTTAAGACCAGCCCGGATCCTTCCGCACTTTGTAGGGCGTTTAGACAAGCCCGGGTCCTTCCGCACTTTGTAGGGCGTTTAAGACCAGCCCGGATCCTTCCCCACTTTGTAGGGCGTTTAAGATCAGCCCAGGTCCATTGGAACTTGTCTTAAAACACACCCCTACCCCTCTGTAATGCTCTGGTGTTGACCTCTGATCATGAGTTTCTGCTTTTTACTAAAGTGGGTCCTTGGCTCCCCGGTTAGTCCTGGGGCTTGCAGTTGGTAATTGAAGACTCCTTGTGGTGAATACACACTGCCTTTTCTCATTTTCCTCTCCTTGTGCCCGCTATCAGAATCGATGTCCATCGTAAGGAGAATACAGGGGCGGCGGAGAAGTCCATTACTATCCTCTCTACCCCTGAAGGCACCTCTGCAGCTTGTAAGTCTATTCTGGAGATTATGCATAAGGAAGCGCAAGATATAAAATTGTGAGTAACGAGGTCTAGCCTGTGAAGAGGGCTCTTTGCTTTGTTGCAGATTTCTCTGACATGGTTCTTGGGGATTGCTAAGCAGCAGAGGGGAATGCTATCCCTATGAGATAGTGTTTGTTACTGTTGACTTGGCGTGAAACATTAAGTTTTTTAGAAACTAAAATACTCCATTTTCATTCGTACTTGGACATGGAACAAGCAGCCATAATAGGGCGAGACATGCAGCTAGAAGGCAGCTGGGGCATATAGCCAACCGAGGGCCGGGAAGTAATTTGGGCTTCAACCCACACGGGCCCCAGGCCTTTACTGACAGACCTTGGTCATTTTGTTTTGGTCTACATTTAGCCCCACCATGCACAGAACCTAATCCTGTACTAAGGGCAGCTGCTGATTGATCTGGGTGATCAGTCTAGAGCTGAGTGTCACTGCCATCAGAAAGTTAGGTTGAGTTCTGTGGCACTTTGATGCACTGAACAGAGCAAGGAAGGTTCAAGGAGCAGGGTGCTATCTCAAAAGATAAGGTGGTGAGTGATAGACACTTCTGGTCAACACATATGCACTCATGGGTGAGTACACCTACATGCATTTGTATTCACACTCATAGCACCTAAACAAGGAAAGAGAAAAGGAAAGCAGGGCTCCCCAAAGGCACAGAACCCAGAGAGCAAGCTCCATTTCTGCTCTGTGGTCTCCCCATATGGGACCACTCTTGAGTTTTTAGTACTCATTTAACTCCAGGTATGTGGTTGCAGGGTTGTCCTGGCATTGCACTTTTGTGCAATGTTCTTATTTTTGTGCAGTATTTTGATTTATACATTGTGTTCCACTTTGTAAGAGAATCTGTCACTGATTATAGATATTACCTGATGTGACTAAAAGAAAAACTGACTTAAAGATGAATTCCTATGTAAATAACCTGCTACTATTTACCCTGTGACCGGTATGAGTTGCTAGAATGTAGGTTAATTACCAGCTCACTTTAAACCGGAGCCAGTGTGAGATTTCTCATTCTGCAGTCAGGGAGGAAATGTTTAACGAAAGAACATTGTCTTTTTATCTAGTGGTTTACTTTCCCTGACTTTATGACCATTTGTTTATTTACAGTACAGAGGAGATCCCCTTGAAGATCTTAGCTCACAATAACTTTGTAGGCCGTCTCATTGGTAAAGAAGGAAGAAACCTTAAAAAAATCGAGCAAGACACAGACACTAAAATCACAATATCTCCGTAAGTGCTGTCTTGTTTGTGAATCAGGGACTTTCATATCCTGTTTTTAAGCCATGTGTTTTGTTCATGGCACCCTGCTCACAGCTGTTTCTTCTCTGCTGTTAGGCTGAGAGACCGTTTCTCAGCCTGCTGCTTGTCCTGTTTCTAACCATCTTGAAAGTATTGTGTTTCTCACAGGGGTGGCAGGCATCTTAATACTCAACTTTCATAGTTTCCAGCCAAAGTCTTCATGATATTGTTGGCATTTATTTCCCAAGTTGGAATTTCAACCTAATTTATTTTCTTTTGCTGTATTTCAAATTATCCCACCATTTGATAGCTTAAGGCAACAGTCAACATGTATTGCATGGCGCGTTATGTGGCCCGGTGGCTCAGGACCTCAGCATGGGGCCTGTCCACAGGGCTGCTCTTGAACAGCAGAGGGAGCGAGGCAAGGGAGAGAAAGAAGGGCTGGAAGCTGCGGTGTCTTATGATGAAACCTCAAAGAATTCATCTTCCAGTCTACGCAAGTCAGCCCTTTTCCATGTGCAGATTTGTTTGTGGGAGAGCATAATTTTTGAGGTGTGCTATCACACCTGGGTACATGCCTACTGTGACATAGTCTAAGGACATTTAGACTCTGTCATATTGAACTCATGTCTTCATTATATGATTTACATTTTAAACACATAAGAAGAAAAGGAATAATAGCCTATCCATGTGGTACAAGGTTAGTCTCCACCATCTTCCTAGCAGTGAAAATGGGTGTTTACCTCTGAGGACATAAAAGACAGTCACCCATCCTTTGAGTCTAGGTACATAGTCCCTCCCCTTGCTGTGGTAAGAGTTGCTTTTCCTCTCAAGGCTGTTGACTACTGTAGGCTTAGGTGTACACAGATGTAACTTCTCTTTGAAGCTTCAGTAGGACTTGAGCTAAGCAAAGAATTTCTTTTCCTTTTTCTTTCTTTTTTTTTTTTCTTTCTTTTTTTTTTTTTTTTTGGTTTTTCCGAGACAGGGCTTCTCTGTGTAGCCCTTGCTGTCCTGGAACTCACTCTGTAGACCAGGCTGGCCTTGAACTCAGAAATCCGCCTGCCTCTGCCTCCCAAGTGCTGGGATTAAAGGCATGTGCCACCACTGCCCGGCAGCAAAGAATTTCTTAATGTTGTTGTCTGTTTAGGGGTTTAAAAGGGGTCAACATAGACCATTTAAAAATTTAGTCAAGATGGCTTGATTTATATTACTTCCTTTAGCTAACTTTAATCTAAATTCTGAAAATATTGGCGAGAATTGAGCTCACTCATACAGATGCTAGTCTACTTTTGGGGAGAGCTTTATGCATTCACCTGCTTATTTCAGAAAACACAATCGTCAGCTGCTTCTGACTAGAATTGACCAGTAAAGCCTAGGTGCTTCCTGGCAACACCAAACATCCTTTTGCTCACCCCTCCTCAGTTCACTGTCAGGGGTAGAATGAAGGGCTCAAGAAGTATGTTGTGTTTAAAACATGGACATAATGGAACCGTGCACCCAGTCCCTGCTATTGAGGGAGAGGGAGGGAGTCATTACAAGATCAGATTTGGGTCTTTGGTGCTTGACCCCGCACTTTCTCATGATGCTGGACCAGCCATTGGGTTTCACCCAATGACTGTCACCCATCTCCTCCTGACATTCTTGTTTTTACTGCCTTGCCCACAGATTGCAGGAACTGACGCTGTACAATCCGGAGCGCACCATTACAGTGAAAGGCAATGTTGAGACGTGTGCCAAGGCTGAGGAGGAGATAATGAAGAAGATCAGGGAGTCTTACGAAAATGATGTCGCTTCCATGAATGTTAGTTCTGGTGTGGGGATGCCATTGTTCTGATGGGGAGTTACAAAATGTCTTTTGCTAGGAACTCTCCCAGTGGCTCAGTGCTTCAAGTGTTCTACATGAGTGGTCAGTGCCATACCAAGTCCCTTCGATGGCACACAAGGCTTCACATTGGGCTTAGCTGTCTCTGTGATTACTAACAAATTAGGTAGATTTCAGCCTTGGCTTCTTGATACATAAAGAATGATTAATACCTGCCTACCAGAGGTTATTATTACCTCATTTCCTGTGTTAATTTAAGGATGTGAGCATTAGAGGCAGGTGAATTAGGTTTTATTTCCCCCCAACAGTTTGTGAGCCACAGCTTTCTTCTTTCTTATCGGATAGCTGGTATCTCCTATTTTACATGCTCTTTAAAATAACAAGTACGATGCATGTAAACTTAACTGTTAGAAAAACACAGGCTTAAGTGTGGAGTGAGCCCAGCAGCCTGGAAGGCTGAGGTGGGTGAATTGCAAGGTCACGTCCATCCTGAGAATTTAGAAGGTCTATGTCTTGAGTACAGTACAGGTTGAGGGGCTAGTGTAGCTTCTGTGCTGGAATGCTTGCTTAGCATGCCTGAGCCCCTACATTGCCAAGAAACAAAGCAGAAACACAGGTTTGAATGTTACTGTGTTACCCACATAAACCTGGGAGACTGAGAACTTCATATGGCAGTTGTAGCAACAGCTTTGAAAGCAAATTCCTGCCGTGATTTAATGGCCAAAATGGTGCTGGCTGTGTACCAGGTGCTCCTTAAATGTGAGGTGAGTGATTTAACAAGCTTCAGTTGGGCCTGTGGTATGACACAGTCACCCGAGAAGGGGATAGGACAGTATTTTGTCTGTATAAAGAGCCTGGAATGCTGATCATTTTATTCCACACGATGGCCTGCCTATCCTGTGTGAATGCTGCTTAGCCAAATGTTTCATAGATGACTAAGTATTAGTCCGCATTCCTAGGTCTGTTAGTGTCAGATACACTCTAGTTCAGTTCTAGTCTCTACCTTTTCTAACTCTTATAAAATTAAGGTAGTGTTTGGGAGCACTTGGTGCTCTTCCAGAGGACTAGGGTTTGGTTTCAAGCACCCATATGGCAGCTCACAACCATTTAATTCCAACTCTGGAGGCTCTACCGCCCTCATCTGGCCTCTGTGGGCACTGCATGCACTGCATGCACATGGTGTACAGCTATACCATCAACCAAAGCATCTATACACATATATTTAAAAAATAAATATACCTACTCTATTCTCTCCATGGTTCCTGCATCCTCCCAAAGGTGTGCTTAGTGTGAAGACTGTACCTGATTTTTGAAGGATTCAGCTAGAGGCAAGGAATGAAGATGCTCCCTCTCTCAGCGCTTGTTCTGAGTACCTGGTGTGATTTCAGAAAGTGCAGCTCATTAGTTCCCCTTTAGTAGTGCAGGACTCTAAGGCTGTTTATGGAAGACTGGCAGTGTGCAGAGCACCATTCTGTCTTGTGCTCCAAGCTGGTGGAGAAGGGAGGGACCATGCTTCCCTTGTGTGCCTAAGAGACTCCTCAGTGCAGTGCAAACCAGCCCTCACACTTAACAATGCAGAGAGGTGTCAACACTACCTATAATTCTGTGGGAAGACCTACTGTGTTAAAAAACTGAGTCTTAGTGTGGTATTTTTTTTTTCTTTATTAGACAAAAGGTCACAATGTGAATTCTGACATTTACAAATACTCCCTTGATTCTTTTGATAGAAAATTACAGGTCCTCTTTACCATTGCAGCTTCAAGCACATTTAATCCCTGGATTAAATCTGAATGCCTTGGGTCTGTTCCCACCCACTTCAGGGATGCCACCTCCCACCTCAGGGCCCCCTTCAACCCTGACTCCTCCCTACCCACAATTTGAGGTAAGTTCTTTGGCCCTGGCCGGACGTGCTATAGTAGTACTAAGTGGTAAAATGTTCATGCCAAGCTCCATGTTGTGTGATCTGTCACTTGTCAATGGGAACGCTTTGATTCCCAAATAATAAACAGGAGTGTTTTGTAGTTTTGGGGTGGTAGAGTTATGCAAATGTCTCAGTTCAATAAGAAATCGTTTGGGTGAATTTGTTTTGTTGGTTTGTCTTTTGGTGCCGCACTGCCGGGTCAAGGCTGATAGTTTTAGTGTTGAAACAAAGAGGTTTTAGAAGGTTTCCAGGCTGGACATAGTGTGCATACTTGTAAGTCCAGCACTCCTGCTGAGGCAGGAGGATTGTGAGGTTGAGGTAATCTGGCTTCCACAGCAAGACTTTGTCTCAAAGAAAAAATTTTCTTTCATTTTTACCACCTAGAAGTTAACGCTTTAGAAGGCCTGGATAGGCTGGGCTTGTTTTCCATTGGGTTTCGTATGTTCCTGGTCAGTGAACCAAGGAAGTTTACCTCACAGTTCTACTGGGTTCATGAAACAGTGTGTATTCTGTAGAGATTATATAATAAATGTGTTTATTTATCGAGACAAGACCTTTTTTAAAATTTATTTTATGTGCATGAGTATTTGCTCACATGTACGTCTGTACCACATGTGCCTGGTACTGACAGATGCCAGAAGAGAGGGGTATTGGGTCTCCAGAGCTGTAGTTATGAATGGCATGTGGGGCTGGGAATTAGTTATGAATGGCATGTGGGGCTGGGAATTAGTTATGAATGGCATGTGGGGCTGGCAATTAGTTATGAATGGCATATGGTGCTGGGAATTGAACCTCTAGAGCTGTAGTTATGAATGGCATGTGGTGCTGGGAATTGAACCTCTAGAGCTGTAGTTATGAATGGCATGTGGTGCTGGGAATTGAACCTCTAGAGCTGTAGTTATGAATGGCATGTGGGGCTGGGAATTGAACCTCTAGAGCTGTAGTTATGAATGGCATGTGGGGCTGGGAATTGAACCCAGGTCCATAGCACAAACAACTGCTTTTAACCACAGAGCCTTTCCAACCCTGGCACAGGGATTTATTTGTTGCAACAAAGTCTTCTTTGTAGTCCAGGCTGATCTCATCCTCACTGCCTTCCTATCCTGCTTCCCAGTGTGAGCCATCATGCTTCTCATAAATCTTATTTTGATATCCAGTATTTAAGATTAGCTCTGCAGTCCAAAAGACATCTATCCAGGAAAGTAGAGCATCATTCAGCCTGCATCACTAGCTGTCAGCATTCTAGGGTCATCCATGATGGATCCCTCCATTGGACTCTCTTAGTACAGCTACCGTGCACATTAAGAGATTCTCGAGTGTTACAGTTTGAGAATTTAATTGTGCCACTACCTAGAGTAAAGTAAATTGGTATTCTTCAGGAATACTAAATTACTAGCCTGTCAGCACTGTACCATTTCAAAAGTAAGAATTTCCTTTTTTGTCCCTGACCCTGGTGTATGATTGTGCTTTAGCATGAGCAAAGCCATGGGGAGCAAGCCAGTCAACAGTGTTCTTCCATGGTCTCTGCTTTGGCTCCTGCCTCTAGGTTTCTGCCTTGAATCTTGTATCTTTCTCTGCAACTCACCTGCCATATCTAGTTGTTTAAGTCTGGAAACTATGTAACAAATTGAGGTTGGCTTTCCCAATAGTAACTAAATAAGCACCTGGAAGTGATAGTGTGTAGGCACCTATATCTTCAGCTACTTAGTGGGGGTGGGGCAGGCTAAAGAAGGGAGGACTGCTTGAGCTGACAAGTTCACATCACCCTGGACAACCTGGAGAGCCTGTGCCTCCAACACAGTGTACACAGAATGTCAACCGAATATCAAATATGAATAGATTCATAATACATCATGTGAAGCCTTCAGCTCAGATTTGGGTACTGTGAAGTAGCTGGCAGATTTACACCTGATCATGACAGTCTTGGGGAAAGAAGATTGGAGTCACCCCAAGTCTGACCTAGCTCTGCTGTGAATTTGTGCTGCTGAAGGTCAGGCTCCTCATTGCCCTTGGGTCTGTGTTCACAATGAAAAAACTATAATCTCAGCTCCAGTGGCTGGGGCATGAATATTACTGTGAGTTCTAGGTCAGGTTGGGCTATTTGATGGGACCAGGCAAGCCTTGGCTACAGAATGAGACCTCAACTTAAAGGCAAGTACAGGGATAGAGACCTGTGTTTGATGCTAGCCCTTCGGAAACAGAGGCAGGGGATCTCTGAGTTCAAGGCCAGTCAGGTTTACATAGTGAGTTCCAGAAGAGCCAGAGCTAAATATAGATTCTATCTCCGCATTCCCTGAGAAAGCAGAGCTTAAAACTACATAAAAACATGTGTAATTTACTTTTTTTTAAAAAAGAATTTCCTTCAGAATTGCCAACAGAGTAAGGTATTTTCATGAGGTATGTTTAGAGTGAGAATGCTAATACAGATAAGGTCAAGGCCACAAACACTCCTGATAAAGGAAAGAAGTATAGCTTAGTTTTTGCTTTTTATATCCTGATGGTGATATCTTTAAGAAACATTGGTTTTCGGGCTGGAGAGATGGTTCAGTGGATAAAGGTACTTACTGACTGCTCTTCCAAAGGATCCAGGTTCAATTCCCAGGTCATGACTGCCTGTAACTTCAGTCCCAGGGGACCTGACATCATCTTCTGGCCTCCACAGGAACCAGGCAGGCGCGCGCGCGCGCACACACACACACAATAATAATAATAATTAATAATAATAATAATTAATAATAATAATAAACAGACATTGGTTTTTATCAGTCCTGTAGAAGTTAGCAGGAACTTTAAACTGGATCTTGGGGTGAGGGTCCTCTTCCCCTTTCCACGCCCTTGTTTTTCTAGGCTTTTTTTTTAATACTTGCCTCATTGTGGTCATCCCTCTGTGGTGCCTTTCTCATTCAGTCACTGCAGTCTTCTTGGAGTTCAGCGTTGCTATCTCCCTGCCTGAGGGGAAACTAGATTTTCTGTGGCTATAATTCCCCCAGGTTGGCTGATTAGAATCCCCTGGGAAGGGCCCTGCCCAGAATCCTTTTGAAAACTCCCAGGTGACTTGATCTGTAGTTAGACTGGCGGCAGCAGCTACCCTGTGTCCCACTTTCCTGAATCAAATCTCAGTGGGAGAAGGCAAAGCTTGGGAGTGTGGTTTTGTAAATGCTTCTTGCTGCTCACTCATTGTCAAGAGCTGTTCCACAAGGACGTTTACTAGGCAGGAGACGAGACATGATTGCTGGAGGAAAGCATATTTTCTTTTCACATTCGTACATGTGAGAAAAGATTTGAGGAGAGCATTAACACCCCGCTGATGTGTTCCTCTTTCTATCTTGTTCTGTGTTTTATTTTAGAGAATAGTTTATAACCATCAACAACAACAAATACCTTTACCCTTTATCTTTAGAGTACCTGTCATTCAAACGCTAGGCATCAGTCAAGCCAAAACCTGTCTGTGGGCTGCTGCCACATGTGCGCTCTCAGCCTTCTGAATATACTGTGGTATGCTGTGTAGATGGAGAATGTGCTTGCCTGTGTGTCATGGGAGCAGAGGGCTAGCTTAAATGTTGTCCTAGGGTCCAGGGTAGATGGTCCCAAGGCTAGTGGGGAGTCTACTGCTCCTCCCAGGACTGTTTAACTTCATTCTCCAGCCCAAAGTAATTACTCAGACTCTAGCCAGTTGTTTTCAGTCCAGCTAGCAAAGCAACAAAAAATAATGTCAATGTGTCTGAAGCATGCATTACTATTTAACCCTTGGTAGGCATCCAGCTTTCTCTAGCTGCAAGGAAGCTGGGAAGCAATTGCTCTAGGGGTAGCAGTGTATCTATTAAATATGAATAGGAAGATAGACGTTGGAGCAGCCATTCCTGTCGGTCTAGGTGGACTTAGCCTTTTCACCTCTTAAGGGAAACTCGAGAGCCTGTGAGTTCTTTCAGAGAGAAAGGGAGACTCAGTTGTAGGGGAGAACGTTTGCTGTTGCAGTCTCCACACCTATGGGTTATTTTTATTGATGGTGGAGCATAAACTGGTGTTCTGAGGATTATTTTGTGTTTGTGGATACCACCTGAAATAAATTCCTATTTCACATGGCTGTCTGTGATTCTCAGCTTTATTTCTAAATCCAAATCACTGATATGTTAGTCCCCCAGTTTGAATTAACCCACAGTTGACTCCTGCTAAATATTCATTGAGGAGACAGAGAGAGCTCCTTTGTACAGCTTTTTTTCTGTTTTGTAATTGTTCTAGTGTATTCCTTTCAAGTTGATCTCAGGAGGTGTCTATAGGGAAAATCATAGTGTGTGTAGGGGTTTGAAGGGTCAGTGGCCTTAGGTATCCACTAGGGTCTTGAAGGCAGGAAGTAGTATATGTCGCTGTACTTACCTATTTGTATCTAGTAGGTGGAGCTACTCTGGGAAATACATTTTAAAAATTATTTTATATGTATATAAAAGAATTGGCCTGCATATGTCTGTGCATCACATGTGTGCCATGGCTGAGAAGGCCAGAGGGTTTTGGATCCCTTGGAACTGTAGTTTCAAAAGATTATAAGACAACATTCATTCTGGGAATTGAACCCAGGTCTTCTAGAGAAGCTGCAAGTGTTGTCTCAACTGCTAAGCCATCTCTCCAACCCCAAAACTATAATTTTTAAGGGCAACAGTTAAATTTACCAAAGCCTTACCAGTTTTATTTTGAGACAAGTTCTTGTATAAACCAAGTTGGTCTCGAACTCACTGTGTAGCCAAGGATGATCCTGCACTTCTGGTCTCAAGCTTGTTCCTCTGAAGTGCTAGGATCACAGGTATGCACTACCCTGTTTAGTTTTATGTTGTGTGGGGATTGGACTCGGGGCTGTGCACATGCTAAGCAGCCTTCAGCCAACTGAGCCACACCCCCAACCCTCCGTGTCCTCTTGTCTGCTCCTTTTGTTATTACCTCATTGAAGAATGTTCTGGGTCTCTGGGTGTGAGCTAAGGGTTCCCAGGTATTTACTCTGGGAATGGTGAAGGTGACCCTGTGTCATACTGAGGTGACCGTACTTGTGATAAAAAGCTTTCTTTCTTCCTTGTTCCTGGCTGGGGAGGTAGCTCAGTGGTAGAACTCTTTACTGTGCAAAGTTCTGGATTTGATTGATGCCCAGTCCCAAAAGAAAGACCTTGCTATTGGCACTTATCTCAGAGAATTCAGAATACTTATTAAAACCATCTTCATCTCTGATGTGTGGGGTAAGAGTGAATCTCTGCTTTTATTTTAAATGCCTATTGCTTGCTAGGAGGAGTTTGAATGTGTGTGCACACATATGTGTGAGTGTGCATATGTGTATTTATAGGGTTCACATGCATCAGTGTGCTTGTGGAGATCAGGGATTGGTTTTGTGCATCATCCTCTTGCTCTCTGCCTTATTTTTTCTATTGTGTGTGTTCTGTGTGTTTGTGAGTCTGTATAGAATGTGTTTGTGTTTCTTTATATGTGGACATATAGGCATGTACATGTGTATGGATGTACATGCACTACAGCTATGGTGTGAAAGTCAGAAGGGGGGGCAGTCTTAGACTTCCACTTTGCCTGAGGCAGCTGCCTGCCTCAGATTCTCATGCTTACGTGACAGGTACTTTGAGCCACCGAGTCATCTCTGTAGCTCTCCGCCTTATTTTTTGGAGTAAGTTCTTTCACTGAATTTGGTGCTCATTGATCTGGCTCAGCTGTCAGCCAGTAAGCTCCAAGGATTCACCTATGTAGATAATGCTCAGATGTATAGATGCATGCCACTATGCCTGGCTTTTCATAAGTGCTGGCTTCCAAACTCAGGTTTTTAATTTACTAACACATCTCCCTATCCCTGAGAAGTAGATTTTGGTGTGTAAACTGCCCCACCACCACCAAGACTTTTTGTGGACTTTTAGAGTTGTCTGTCTTCTTTATGTAGATTTATTCGTTTCTGCTTTGTGAGAGGGGAAGGAAGTGTACTGTCTATGGATAAACGTCTTGCCCCTGTTGCATTCCAGATCTCTACCCGCCCATCATTTCAAAGTATTCTGTCTCCCAGAACCTGTGAGGTTGATTTCTCCAGACAGGCCAAGTGATGTATCTTCTAAAAGATTTCAGAAAGTCTCTAGTTCCTGCCTGGAAGCTGGTTAACTCAGAATTTAATTGGCAAGACCCTCGTTTATAAATGACAGGAAATGCTCCTTTCAGAAGTGTCCAAACAGTAGGGAAGTGGGAGTTGGCAGCTAGAGAGCCAGACAGGAGCTGGAGCTGGCCAAGTGCATGCACAGTGTCTTAGCAGTTGGGTTAGCAGGAATAAACCTGTGGGCTCTTGTCTTCACAACTCTGATAGCTTCTTTACACTCTTTTCTGAAGGCTCCAAGATAGTAGTTTGACCTTGAAGTGGCAAGTATTCTGCTCTGACCGGGGCAAGAAAGATGATCGAGCACTTCTTTGTAGGTTACCAGAAGCACTCTCTAAGAAATAGACTGAGTCGCTGTCTCCTTCTAAGGCCAGGTAGTATCTCGTAGTCCTTAAGATTTTTCATTGTGAGCCGGGCAGTGGTGGCGCACGCCTTTAATCCCAGCACTTGGGAGGCAGAGGCAGGCGGATTTCTGAGTTCAAGGCCAGCCTGGTCTACAGAGTGAGTTCCAGGACAGCCAAGGCTACACAGAGAAACCCTGTCTCGGGGGTGGGGGGGGTGAAGATTTTTCATTGTGGGTGCAGTAAACATTTCTAAGTAAATCACTGCATCATTGAAGCTTTGGTTTACTTGGTTATGGGGAAAACTTCCTTTTCCTTTCTTTCTTTCCTTTTTTAAGCTTTTGTATTTTGTTCAGGTCATAGAGTTGAGTAAACTTAGTTTTAGTTCCAGACCCAAATCTAGTTAAAAACAACTCCTCCCTCCCCCAAGTACCTATCTTACAGGCCAAAAAGAAAACACTGGCACCCTGCCAGGTTCCTGGAGGCTGATCTCTTGGCTGCCAGGCACGTCTCTATGCCTTTGTGATGCCTGAGATTTTGTTCCCTGCAAAGTAAATACACTTAACCTCACTGTTTGCTGTTGCTTGTATCTTCTCGATAGTGGGTGATTAGGAATTATTCACTGGCAGACTTCACCAGTTACGCAAACGTTCAGCTTCACAGCTCTGTTTTCGTTATTTCAAGACATAGCACATTGCTTGCCAAGAGTCCAAAGGAAGCTTTGCCATAGGCATCTGGCAGCAATCCACTGGGAAGCAGCTTGCGTCCTGTGACTATCTTTCACCTTCAAAGAGTATGTGCAAGAATGGGTCTCCTGTGTGTTCAGGACGGTGAACTTATACCCAAGGAATGTGTCAGAAGGAAGGATGATGCTGAGAGGCTTTTCTTCTATCTGCTTAGGTCTGCCAGTCAAAATGAAATGGTGTGCTTATCTGGGGGCAGGTCCTGAAAACATGGCTTCTCATGCTGGAGTGCATGTGAGAACACTCTGTACAGACAGTTAAGTGGATGGACGTTTCCACAAGCTGCCTGTGTCGTCAGAGGAAAATTCCCTTGTGAAATAATGTATGGCCAGCGAGATGGCTGGGAGAATGGAACTAGAGCCAGGAGAGATGGGTGATGTTCAGAAACGCCCTCTTCCAGCTTCAGATGGCCGATGAGTCACTTAAGATGTGTTGCCAACAGTGTGCATGACTTAACATTGGTCTGGGCACCATCTCCTATATGGAAAGCACAGTTGCTTCACACTTGGCTTGTTCTGGTGGGCAGGTCCTCATGCTTTCAAAACAGCAGCTTCCCTTGCATCACAGGACGTTCAGACCCCAGAGTCTCCACGCATTGCACTTTGCTGCTGTTATGATCTTGTATTGTGGTCATTTCAGCCGTTCCTTCCAGAGCTGAGGTGGGGGTACTTCAAGAGGCAATTCTGAAGTTATCACCAAGTCATTCATGTTTAAAATTCAGCCACCCCCCCCCTTTATTTTTCTTTGAGAAAGGATTTCTCTATGAAGCCCTGGGTGTGCTGGAACTAGCTCTGTACACTAGGTTGTCCTTGAACTCAGAGATCCATTGCCACATCTTTAAATTTCTTATTGCAAATAGCTTCTTCCACCTCTAGAGATATATAGCATCTTCTTTAATGCACAAGTGTGTTTCATTGCTTTATTGGTGACTTACCTTTTTCCCACCTTTGTTTTTTTTTACTTTCAGAATTTGTTGTTGTTTATGTGTATGGGTGGTTTGCGTGCATGTATGTCTGCAGCACATGCGTGCATGTATGTCTGCAGCACATACGTACTGTGCTCACAGAGGTCAAAAGAAGAGGGTGGATCTCTTGGAACTGGAGTTACAGATGGCTGTTAGCCACATGGGTGCTGGGAGTTGAATCTGAGTTCTCTGGCAGAACAGCTAGTGCTCTTAACAGCTGAGCTATGGCTCCAGCCCCCACTATATATGTGTTTAAAAAACAAACTTCTTATGTGCAACAAGCTCCAGAACAACAATAATTTATCCTAACTATAGGTGACAAAGATTTTTAAATAGGATTAGAAATGGGTCACATTATCTCAGCCACAAGGAGCAGCTTCCTTAAGCCAGATCTTCTTCTTCCATCTTAGCTTCTAGAACTCTTTTCTGACATCTTCATGGCCCAACATGATGCCTGTGGCTCCCTCCCCAAGACCCCTTTGGTGGCTGTCTTAGGGTTTCATTGTTGTGAAGAGACTTCATGACCATGGCAACACTTATAAAGGAAAACATTGAATAGGGGCTGGTTTACAGTTTCAGAGGTTTTATGGTGGGAAGCATGCAGGCAGACATGGTGCTGGAGAAGGAGCTGAGAGTTCTGAGAGAGCCACTGGTCTTGGCTTGGGCTTGAGCTTCTGAAACCCCAAAGCCCACCTCCAGTGACACACTTTCAACAAGGCTACACCTCCCAGTAGTGCCCATCCCCAAGAGCCTATGGGAACCATTTTCATTCCAACCCGCAGCACCACTGCTAATGTTAAATCTTCTCGGGGCAGGCTTCCTGTTGTTAGAGGTGAATACAGAATAAGCTGTGTGAGCAGCGGTGTTGCTCCATCAGAGCTCACTCCACTACTGGCACTGCACCTTGATGGCCTTGTCTCTGATTGATGTGTCCTTTAGCCCTGCTGTAACAACTGTGTGACAGGAGTCTAGAGAGGGCATGTGTGACCAGCGTGAAGCATGGAAGCATGAGTCCATCTGTGCATAACCTTTCAGGACTTGGTTTTCAAAATGATTTCTGCATATCTGTATGTAAGATAACAAGGGAGTGCAAAGAAGTGCATGGGAGGAAAGTGTCTTAGAGTGTTTTGTTACTAAAGTAAATGAGTTTCCCTTTTAATTCTCTCTTATGTGTGCTAAGTGTAGAATGGTGTATTCTGTTCATATGTAGGAGCTGTTTACTCTTTGTGTTTAAGAATTAAAAGCCGGGCTGGAGAGATGGCTCAGTGGTTAAGAGCACTGACTGCTCTTCCAAAGGTCCTGAGTTCAATTCTCAGCAACCACAGGGTGGCTCACAACCATCTGTAATGGGATCCGATGCCCTCTTCTGGTGTGTCTGAAGACAGCAACAATGTACATACATAAAATAATTAAATCTTTAAAAAAGAAAATTTAAAGCCTGGAGTTGGGGATTTAGATCAGTAGTAGAAGAGTGCTTGCCTAGCAAGCGCGAGTGTTCAGTCCTTGGCTCTGGGGGAAAAAGAAGGAAAGAAGGAAGGGAGGAGAGAGAGAGAGAAGGGAGGCTGTCACTAAACTCTGGACTTCTGATGTCTAGTGTGTGATGTGTAGTCTGAGAGACTCCTTGGAGATAGTCTATGTGTTTTAAATATTAGTAAAAAGAAGGCAAAGTATAATTCAATGAGATTTTGAAGTTTAGAAAAACTGTGCAAACACAGGCGAGATTTTAACGACTGGTCCTTTCAGGACCAGCTTTGGCTTGATAGGTAAGCTCTGGTTCATTCATTAAGGTTTTCCGTGACCTTCCTAGTGCTCCTCCTGTGTAAGAATGTGTCTGTGCCAAAGGTGAAGGTGTCAATGATTTATCTGGCAGCAAATAAGCATTTGTGTCCTGGCTTTGTTTTCTTACAGCAATCAGAAACAGAGACTGTGCACCTGTTTATTCCTGCCCTGTCGGTTGGTGCCATCATTGGCAAGCAGGGCCAACACATCAAACAGCTTTCTCGTTTTGCAGGAGCGTCGATTAAGGTACTGTTGTGCACACTGACACCCGTGATTACACAAGAACATGAAAGTGGTGGGTTGAATTAGGAACAAGGCAGGAGCCCTACAACAGTGGCTTAATTGTGCTTAGTTAAGATCTCTCTCAGAAAAATTGGTCTGTGGAGAAGCTAACTGGACAACATCTTGGTACCTCTGAGATCCTGACTTACAACTTCCTTCTAGTGCATCTTCACTTTCTGGGCTCAGTCGCGTCTGAGCCAGGCTGTGGCACATTCCTTTAATCCTAGCACTCAGGAGGTGGAGGCAGTCAGATTTGAGGCCAGCCTAGTCTACACAGAGAAGCCTTGTCTTGAAAAACAAAAAAAGAGCCACATGTGTTACCCAGCCAATGTGGACAGGAGGATGTAGTGAAGTCTTTCTTGTAAATTCATTGCTATGGGATATTTCTGTGTACATTCCATTCTCATAACTTAGGCAAAGCTGAAGGGGCAGCAGGGAAATAGTTTTGTGTTGTCAACTAAGCATTTATTGTGTAAATGTGGGACCACTAGTGTTTGTCAAAAGAGATCTTTGTGTCTATGCAGGATCTGTATTCTAATGTGTTGAAGCAATTCATTATGAGACAAAGGGTGTCTGTGTGTGCATTCTCACCTCTGAGAGGGTACTCCAGCGAGTGTATACATGGCGGTTAGAGTCTGCTGGTTCCTCAGTCACACCCACTTTATTTTCTGAGATAGTGTGTTAGTGACCATCTTACTGACTCAGTGGGCTGCCTAGCCAGTGAGTTTCAGGACTCCAGTCTCTGCCCTTTCCAGCTCTGGGCTGATTACATGGATCCTGGGATCTAAACATTTTATCACCTGAGCAGTGCCCCACAAGGGTTGCCAGGTTTGATAATTGACCATTTCCTTCTTCAGGAAATGGTCAGTGGGAGCTTTTGTTTTATGTTTCTAAAAGCTCCTTTAAAAAAAAAAGGATTTAATACAATTTCTGTACAACGTATAGATTCCACTTCTGGATATCTATCCATAACAAATGAAACTTAGCATAAGCTCCCCTCCCCCAAAGAAAACTAGAATGTTAATAGCATTTTTATTGGTAACTATCCCAGGTGCCCTTCATGTGCAGATAAAGTGTGATCCTCTATGCAGTGAGTCTGCACAGCAGAAGTCACTGAGTAACATGGAGGTAACCAATGGAGGTAACAGTGAGAAAAATCTCATGTATTGTGATAGAAGTCAGAAAGGCAGCCCTCACACTGTATGGAATGATTCTGGAACAGGCAGAACTAAGGGACAGCAAGGAAGTCTGGCTGCTAGACACTGACATGGGGGATGCACAGAGACACTGCTTGAGGGGCTGGGGAGTGAGGGGCTGTTCCGTGGGGGTAGTTAACCTGAGTACACATTTGTCATCCCATAGAACTGGACAACAAAAGGTAAAATTTGCTTTATGTAAATTAAATTAAAATTCAAAACATAGAAACAGCCCTTACATATTTTCTTGTAGAATAGACAGCAAAATCTTGGGACAGGAAATCCAGTAACTATCAGTGAGTGGTAAAGGAACAGGTGTGGGAATGATGAAGCGTGAAGACTTGCTAGTTCTTGAGTTTTTGCAAATCAGTGTTAGACAGGTGAAGAGATGGCTCAGCAATTAGGAACATAAACTGCTGTCGTAGAGGACCTCAGTTCAGTGCCTTAAACTTACGTGTCAGGATCCAACCTGCTCTTCTGGGGTTCTGGGAGCACCTGTACTGAGGTATATACCCCTTCCAACACACTTACATACACTTATTATCATTAAAATATTTTAAAAGTTAATCTAACACGTTCACATACACACAATGAACTATGCTCACTTCTTCCTGCCTCCATTAGGTCTTCTAACCGGGCTGGGAAATGTGTTTTCAGAAAGCCTGAAACACATAATCTCCAAGATTGGCTGCTCTTTTGCTATGTGATACAGGATTAGATATGGTTACCTTTCTGTGCAATTTTATTACACAGATACTGCAGTTTGTTTTGTGTATGTGGACCTCAGATGTCTTCCTCCATTGTTTTCGCCTTACTTATTGCCTTGGGACAGGGTCTCGCTGAACTGGAAATGTGCTGGCCAGCACCGTGTTCTGGTGATCCACCTGTCTCTACCTCTAATGCAGAGGGTACAGGCACATAAAGCTGTACCTGGCTTTCTTTTGGGTCCTGGGGTTTCACACTCTAGTCCGTGTGCTACCCAGCCATTTCTTTAAACCTGAAGCAGGTATCTGGTACTACCAAATCATAATCATTTAATGTGTTCACTTATTTTTTTACATTGAAGTTACTCTTAATTTATCCACAATAAATAAAATAACAGAACCTATTTCTTTAACAGAAGCTTATATGAATAGACTTGGTTAGTCAAAGGCTATGAATCCTTTTCCATGCTTTAAGAGATGGTAGCCAGCCTGGTGGTGGGTGCACACACCTTTAATCTCAGTATGTAGAAGGCAGAGGCAGGCAGATCTCTGAATTCAAGGCTAGCTTGCTCTACAGATCAAGTTTCAGGACAGCCAAGGCTACACAAAAACCCTATCTTGAAAAAAAATCTCGAAAGGAAGGAGGGATGTAGAAGCCATATATACTGTAAATGTGTGCATTCCCTTAGCCTTGGCTCTCTTATCATTGAAAGTATTTAAAATTAAACAACCCCCCCCCCAAAAAAAATTAGCTGGGATGCTAAAGATGACACCTTTACAGAGTTTCTTGTGAACTAAACCTCAGGAATTTGGACTAAATGCAAGGAACTGTTTGCTTGTTTTTCAGACTCAAAACAAGTCAGTGCCCTGCATTAGTAGGTCTAGGAATCAGTTTGACTCTAGGTGCCAGAATGGTAGCTTTATTTTAAAGGGAGCAGGAAGCAAGACTTGATTGATCCTAAAGTCTTTTTCTAGAAAACTACAAGTAATTGGCAGTGATGATCTTCAGTGGTCAAAGTGGGGTGACTTGTTGTTGTTGTTACACGGTTTTACAATGTAACAATTAGGTTTTATTTACACAGCAAGTGTCAGGGTCTCTCAGTTGAACCAAGAGCTTATCAATAAGGCCGTTTGGCCACCTGGCTGACCTGGGGAACCCATTTTATCTCTTGGTGCTGGAATTGTACAGGTGAGCATCCTCACTCCAGTCCTTGCCATTGCACAGCAGACATTTACTGAGCCATCTCCTCCGCCCAGATGTCCTTAAAATAACTCCCTAACTGGGTTACAAAATCCTTCCCTGTGACTCTGGGCATGCCGGCTCCTCTCCCTATGTATTTCTGCACTGTTTCCCCAGCCTGAACTTTTGATTTCATATACTCCATGAAAACGGAGAAGTCTCAGTTAATATTGGTTAATGTCCTATGTCCTTCCAATGAGTAGACTTGGGAGCAATTTACCCAGTAGTCTTAGCAACAAAAAGTATACAAATAGTTTAAGCAACCCAGAGAGTTTGTTTCCTCTCATTTAAATATAAGAAGCACATCTGCCTTGACAGCTAAGGAGAGACAGATCATGGATGTGTTAGCCTCAAACTTAGGAGCCCAGAGCTTGCTTCTAACATGTTACCACACTTCATGTACCATGGAGTTATGACCAAGAGCACAGGCAGTGGACTCATCCAGCTCTCTCAAGCCTTTTAAGTATACAATTACAGGTGGGGTCCTTTCATGTTCCCAGCCTTCCGAGCTCCCGTTGTAAAATTATTATTCTTTAGCTAGATGTAGTATGGGTTGGCTCAGTGATTGTACATGCAGTTTTACATTAGAGTCAGGCACCATCTTAATACTCAGTAAATAGTGTGCTATTCCTGACTGGCCCATATTAATCATAGCCTCTCCATAATTCCTTTCCAGAAGGCATTTAATCCTGCAGCTCAGTCAATCATGTGCAGATGTCAGGCTGGTTTGCCTAAGTTTTTTCAGTGACACCCCAAAGTATCATAACTGGCTGGTGATGGGTCTATTACAGATCGCTCCAGCCGAAGCACCAGATGCTAAAGTGAGGATGGTGATTATCACTGGACCACCAGAGGCTCAGTTCAAGGTATGTGTTGTGCAGGGCACAGGTAAGATGCTGCTGCCTTCTCTAGCCCCTGTATAAGTAGAAATTCCAAAGATCAGAGTGGAGCCACACCAGAATTATTTTACAACCATAAACCAAGAGCCTTTAGTTTTGAGTTCTGTAATGGTGTTGGTTTACTGTCATCACTGAGGTGGTTGGGACCTTCACACTGATGTAGACACGCCTGCCTGCTAATGAACCTTGTAAATCTGTTTCTCATCGTCCCATTCGGTCTTGGAGATGGTCTAATCTTGAGTTTCAGTGGCCCCTTTTCTCTTACCTTCACATAGCACGCACTGCCCTTGGATTTTAGTTAGAAGGTTAGGGCTGTGATGGCATGAGACCTGGCTTTAACTACTGAACATTTATTGGCATCTGGGGTCCTTTGGAGCTGGAAAATCTCCGTGTGTTCTGAGGTGATGGAGACAACTTGGCAGTTAGACCCTTATTTCAAATCCTAGTTTGGCCATTCACCATTTGTGTGGCCTTAGACCAGTTACTCTTCTCCCCATTTCCTCACCTATAGAATGGACAGAAGCATCTCTATCCTAGGTAGTTATACAATATATTGGGCTTACAATAGTGCCTGAAACACGCAGCACCTTTCTCTGTGCTCCTGTGAGAGCCAACTGAAGCAGTCGGTGAAGCCATAGTCACAGGTGCCTTCATTCTAGTGAATGGTTAGTGTGGAAAACTGTGTCTTAGGCAGCTAAGTTTTGAGTTCTGTTATGGTGTTGGTTTACTATCACCATTGGGGTGGTTGGGACTTTCTATTCTATCAGTACCTACATCTTTTTTAAAAATTACATTTGTTTGTTTGTTTATTGGAGGAGCATGTGCATTATGGCATGCTGTGGTCAGAGGATGTCTGTGAGTCAGCCTTCTCCCTCTTTGTGGCTCCTGGGGATTGAACTCAGGTTGTCTGGCTTGGTGGCAAGTATTTTCTTTACCTACTGAGCCACTCACCAGCCCAACACTTGTATCTTAGGCCCATGTCCCACTAACAGCTGTGTAAAAGGTCAAGCATTTACTCTTAACCTTAGACTCCTCTGCTGTTTCTTAACACTCCATAGCAATGCCCATAGCTCACCTTACCCTCTCTATCTGGGAAGAAAAAGACTAAACCAGAGCCTTGCTATCCAGGCGCTCTGCCTTGAGCTATATTCCAGACCTTTTTTGTTTTGTTTTGAGTTAATGAAAATTCAAAGCTTCAGAGAGCTCCAAAGCTTACAGAGAGAATAGAACACACAAATGTTAATATGTTGAGTACCACTGCCTATGCATCAAAGTCAAGTTAACCCTTCCCAGCAGCCTCATAGTCCTCAGTTCATGTCATAATCGGAAATGTTAAATATCTGCCATACGTGCATGCACATAAGATACAGATATACATGCAGGCAAAACACTCATACACATAAAAGTAAAATTTTTAAAAAGGAATATATAGAAGATTGGAGAGTGGGGATGAACTTTGTCTTCTCTCTAATCCTCCAAATGAGCCTACTTAGCATTTCTACACCAATGAAAATCTGGCTGTTTGGGTTTTTATGGCTTCCTTGGGATCTTGTCAGATTAGTCCAACTTAGAATTCCTTCTCTTTGATGTGTATGAGAACGGATTAATGGTTGCACACAATAGGAGGTTCCTTACATAAAACATCTAATTGTACACAGGACACATTAGTTAAGTACTACAAGTGTATGTTAACTTGATTTCTGTAGCTTTTTTGAGAGGCAGTAGGAGACAGGCTATTACTCTGTAGCCAAAGCTGGCCCCACACTTGCAGCTACGCCCGTCCTCAGCCTCGTAAGTGCCAGGACTACTGACATAAGTATCATACCCAGCATTTTAGCTTCCATAAAGCTGAGATCACCCTGAGGAAGAGATCTGTTTCAGTAGAGAATGTTAATGATGGCGGTGTCTGTCCTCTTTAGACATGAGCTTCGCTCTTTGCTTGTGACTCTGGTGTACCTTTGCTCCAGCACAATGCAATCACTTTCTTATTTCAAACTAAGACAGACTTTATTAATCAGTGGAGTGTGAATGCTCATTTGCCCCTAAAGTAATTTTTAATTAGACCTCCTACTAAATGCCTTTATGTTCAGCAGACGACATACTCTTTAGGTGGTGGTGTACAGTGGGTCTCATAATGACACTGTTATACATACATGCCTGCACTCTGGCCATTTCCTTTTGTCAGTAATTCAGTGGCCTTGCCTGTGAAACAGTTACCATCAACCCTCTCTGAGGCTCCTAGCTACTGTCTCTTACTGTTGTCAGTCTTCATTCCAGATGTTGATGTGGCACTGGCACTACAATGGAGATTCCAGGCTCCTTTAGGCTGTCTTCAAACTTAACTGACCTTTTGTTTCAAGTATGAATGATACTAACAGGATATATTGTCATCTGTAGGCTCAGGGAAGAATTTATGGAAAAATTAAAGAAGAAAACTTTGTTAGTCCTAAAGAAGAGGTAAAACTTGAAGCTCACATCAGAGTGCCGTCCTTTGCTGCTGGCAGAGTTATTGGGAAAGGAGGCAAAACGGCAAGTACCCTAGCGGCAGCCGGCCAGGCTGCCAGGCTGCCAGGAAGGGGGCGCTGCAGGAGCTGAGCTACACCCAGGTCGTTGGCTGGTTTATAAAAAGTGGGATCATTTTGACTAAGGTTTGGAGAGGTTTCCTTCTTTCTGTAACCTGCCAGTGAGACTGCTGCATATTTCAGACCAGAGCACTGGCCTGGGACTTGAAAGGGGCATGCTGCAGTATCTCACACATAGAACTTGAACTTTTTACTCTATAAACCTTAAAGGACAGGGAGTGAAGTTTTACAAATATCTTCAAATTGCAAAAAGTAGTTTGCAGTCTTTCTCAACCAAGTCATTTCCAGATCTTTAACTTTGGAGCAACATAGAGCCCACCCTGAGCAGAACTTGAGGACCTGAGTCTGGTTTGCTGTTTCCTTCTGTAGTGGGCTTCTTTGTCCAGACCTTCGTTCTAGTCGTGTTAAAATGGGAACTCTAGCTCAGAGAACAGTTAATGGATAAAATGAGCTCTATAAAGCCAGAGAGCTGTGTCTGGCTTACAGGAAGTGCTTAGGAAATAAAGTTTTAATGCTTAGTGATATGATTTTATCTATTTCAGGTGAATGAACTCCAGAATCTATCAAGTGCTGAAGTTGTTGTCCCCCGTGACCAGACACCTGATGAGAATGATCAAGTTGTTGTCAAAATAACTGGCCACTTCTATGCTTGCCAGGCAAGTAGCTTCTAAAATGACAAGTTCTTAAGCTCTATCATAGAGCTACCATTCCATCTATATAAGTGAACCTTTATATGCTCATGGGTCATAGTGTTGGGTGGGGTATTGAAGTGTGCTGTTTCTGCTGTTAACCAGGCTAGCCTTGAACTCGGGCTCCAGAGATCCCCACACCTCAGCATCTGTCCTCATGCACCACTGAGCCTGGCTGTGCTTGCACATCCAGTTTTCCTTACAGCCAGCACACTGTTACGTATTGGGCACAAGGATTCAACTTGATGTTGATGCAATAGAGTAACTTAGTACCTTTGTACTATGCAAATGCTATGAAGTTCTGTCCTTTTGTAGGTTGCCCAGAGGAAAATTCAGGAAATTCTGACTCAGGTAAAGCAGCACCAACAGCAGAAAGCTCTGCAAAGTGGACCACCTCAGTCAAGGCGGAAGTAAAGGCTCAGGAGACAGCCACCACAGAGGCAGATGCCAAACCAAAGACAGATTTGCTTAACCAACAGACGGGTGCTGACCCATCCAGAATCACATGCACGAGTTTTTACTTAGCTGGTTGTTTCTGAGGACCAGGCAACTCGAACTCCTGTCTCTGTGAGAATGTATACTTTATGCTCTCTGAAATGTATGACACCCAGCTTTAAATAACAAAAAGTGGGGGTAGGGAAAGAGAACGCTGCACTTCCCTTGTGATATCAAAGTATAACAAATGTGCTAATTTTCTTAATATCCCTTCATAATGCCAGAAATTGGCATAAAGGGCACATTTACTAAATTTATCAAATAAATTTAAAACTAGATTGTTCTTAAGTCCGATTGTTGAAATTGGATCAAAGTAGAATTGTCACAGGAACGCAATGTTAAGCCATTAGCATAGAAGAACTGTTGTTTCCTGTCTCTCTAACACTAACACGGATAACCTAAGGGAAGTGCCAACCGCTGTTAGCGGGGTATTAAACGTGCATTTTTACTCAACTACCTCAGGTATTCAGTAATACATTAAAAGCAAAATTATTCCTTTTTTGAAAATTTTATATACTTTATAAGAACTCCAACCATTTTTTTTTAAAAAAAAAAAAAATAAAACCTTAACAGTTATCAGCTGTTAGGCAAGCAATTGAAAAAGTAATTTTACGTCTGGCTGGTTGACAGTGAAGTTGGAAAAATAGTTTTGCATTTTTGAGCCTTTTGACAGTAGTTGGAAAGTCCACTAAATGTTCAAATATAAGGAGCAGTGCCTATTCTTGGAGAGCAGCAATACCATGTATCCCTTTGTTCATATCTGGGAAGGTTGTTGATGGTCCTGACCAAGCAATGTGGTGGCAGGGTCTGGGATGGCTAGTGTAAATGGCTCTAGCCGACTTGGGGATTTGTGTTTAGCTCTGTGTGGGAATTCGTAAATGCTTTGTGCTTTGATTGTCACCACGAAAAGGAAGCATGTCAGTGAAGGAATGCATAATTTAAACAAAATCAGCTTGAGTTTGTTTCACAGGATGCTCAGCTTGCCAACACACTTGAAATCAGACCATACTCTGAGCAAACATGGAAAGAATTGCTTTGTGAAGACCAGGGGGAGTCAGGTGGTATAACAGGGCGGAAGGGCAGCAAAAGCTCCATCTCCTTGTGCCTGCACTGTCACAAGCCTAAGCTATTTTGAAGATTTTTTAAACAGTGGAAGAATTAAGTCTTCCATGAAATGTAGCAGTTTCTGTCTACCCTGCAGTTACCTGACAGTGAGTCAAGGTAGGGGATCCAGCAAACGGTTTTAGGAATTTGGACTGTGGAAACATCTAAGTTCCCTTTGCCCTTCCTTGACTTAGTGGCAAAGCCTGTATGGATACTTGTGAGTGTGGGTGGGTCCTCAAGACCATGCTGCTTTCTGAGTTGTTTTGTTGGCTTTGTTCATAAGGTGGTTACAGTCATATTACACTGACTTTGAAGGTATTACGTAACCCTTCAGAAAATCACTTTGCCTCATTTGTGTTTCAGGATTAACTTCTACATACTTTTAAGTTTTTTCTGAACATCAGCATATCATTTAGACATTGTGAAAATGATTTCCTAAGCATTTTCATAAAACCAGTCTATTTTGTAGTTTTAGCCAAAAAGTGCCCCCCTTTTATAATTGAATTCATCTAGCATTTTCATATGATGGATTTAAACTACTTAAAAAAAAAAAAATGTGACTTGCTCTCCTGCTTGGATCTCAGGGGAGATATGCTTAAGGCCAGAGCTCTTCCTCAGTATTTGATTTTTCCAGTGTTTGTTTTTTTTTTTTTCTTAAAAAAAACAAAACAAAACAAAAAACTGACAGGTGCTACATTTCTATCTGTTGGTTTCAATTCTGCCATATTTCATGTCTAGCCTTTTAGAGTGGCCAATCATGTTTTACTTTTACTTAAGCACTGGTGGTCTGGAGTACCTGGTACTGAGTAACTCTATAATTGTGTTTTGTGTTCACCATATACAGATCATTTCCCACCTGTAGTGTGCCCCAATGCAGCTTCATTTTCCAGGTACCCTGATGCAGAATAAAGTTTTCATCATAAGTCACAGCTTCTGTAGTATGTTTTAAGATGAGCGTTCTTGACTTCTTGTCTATGATGTCTTACAGTAAGCAGTAATCTACCAGTTTTTCAGCCCCTGGTACAAGAATGTGAACCTTGGTTGTCCTAGTTAGTACAAACTAAGATCTACAGATTTACACGGCTTTTCCTAATATTCTAAGTATAAATATTGTACTCTTGCCACTTGGGAGCACTCTGGAAGGGTTATAGAAATGCTATCCTTGTACCCTAGTGCCCTGCTACTTACTGCCACCCTCAGACATCTCTGGAAAACTGGGGAAAGGAGGAAAGCTGATATGGGTGGTGGGTTTTGTACTATTTTTTTTTTTTTCCAAGCTTTGGCCATGCAATGGCAAATAAGATTTTGCGTTTAAACAAAATGAATAATCTGAACAGAGAATTTGAGTCAATCATGGGATCAGTGTTACCTGAGGCATCATGCTAGAATCTAAAGAGTAAAGACAGTATGCTGAAAAACTGGGATTGAATTCCTGGTTCTTGGAATGTGAGCTAATTTATCTAGTCTCTGCACAGCTACCAGCATGAGTGTTCAAGAGGTAGACAAGAACTTGTAGTGACCAAGCATATAGGGCTAGGACCTGTATTTGCAGATGGCTCAGTCATATCAAAGGAATGAATGGCATTAACTTTGTTTTATTTACATTCGAACTCCACTGGAGTCAGGAATGAAGTGTCATCTTCTAGTCCAAGAATGAAGTCTTCAGGTAATGTCTCAGCTGCTATCTGAGCTAACTGGTCATCAAAAGAACGTAGAGTCCATAGTTTCTCTAATTCGTAGGTTTCTCTGGTTTCTGGAAGCATCAAATGGATCACCATACTGCCTATCAGGAACAAATAAAAATTACCATGAAGAAAATTCATTGCTTCTATTTTTATAAATTCGTGTTCCTCACCTCCAGCTTCTTAGAAGGGCAAATGGTAGACTCCTTCCTGCAGAGTGATGCTGTGGCTTTGATAGAACATCTGCCACTTAGCATGAAAATGAAGTCACCATGTAGCATCAATGATGGCTACCTTTAGTCCATGGGAATGCAAGTTGGGTCTGTCAGGTTCCTCTGGTCATACCCTGCAACAACTGTCTCCCAGGTTTCACTTTTCTGTACATTCTTGTGAGCAAAGGTTTCAAAGTCAATAGTCTACCAGGTAGGGCTTGCCTCCAGGACAGCTGTGTTCACAGCAGTGCTTCAATGCCCACAGACATCTTTGTTTTAACTGGAGAGGGGAGTGGATACTGCTAATAATAAGCATCCTGTTCTGCACTATACAAGATGATCCCCAAGCACACAACAAAACCATGAATGTGACAAAGCTGAGAAACCCTGACAGCACAGCAAAAAAAGTGGGCCTGCTTCTTCCTACTTGTGTGTAATCTGGCCTGTGGGCTACCTTATGGGCTCTGAGGCTCAGCCAGCACAGAGTTTACAGTCCTGTCACTGCCACTGCTGCAAGAAACACTATACTGTTCCAAATGGTCTTGTCTTCATGAAATTGGAATGACAACTTGTGAGCTGACAAATTTCATGTCAACTTGACACAACTATAGTCATCTGAAAGGAGAGATCCTCAACTGAGAAAATACCTCTGGAAGATTGAGCTGTATGTCAAGCCAGTAGGACATTTTGTTAATTAGTGCCCAGTGACCCTGAGTTGTACGACAGCAGGCTGAGCAGGCTGGTCAGCAGCACCCTCCATGGCCACTTCATCAGCCCCTGCCTCCAGGTGCCTTCTTGCCCTAGCTCCTTTCAGTGATGAACTGTGAATGGAAGTGTGAATGAGACAAATCCTTCTCTCCCCAAGTAACTTTTGGTCATGGTGTTTCACCACAGCAATCATAACCCTAACTATGAAAGCTTGCAAGTAGGCTGAAATCTCAGATGACTGCCACCTGGCCCCAGAGTAAGCATACCGCTGTTTTCCCTTAGTAGTTCATAGCTGGCTGGACAGTGTCCTGAAACAATGGCATATTAATACACTATTACTCATCTGTGTGGTCCTTACATACAAGGAATACAAAATGTGTTCTACGAACAGTGTATTACCCAGAGTTCTTCGGGTAGGCAGAGCTTTCACATGTGACTAATACTACCTAACACTACCTGATATAATCAAATCAAACTTTTATCACATGAAACAAAATTCAAAATTTTTACACTGGTATGTACTCATCAATTTTATTTCTACCTTTTTGCCACTAACAACAAAGTTTAAATAATGGGTATTCATTTGTAAACTGCACACTAGTAACTTACCGAAGTCCACACACAGCCAGTCCTCACTGTCCTTCCCCTCGATCTTGACATACGGATCGCTTCTACATTTCAGGTGTTTATACTGAAAAACAGGCCATGCACTTAGAGGAGGGAGGAGAGTTTCTGCTCCTACTTAGGATCTAGGGATCTTAGTCTGAATTTAGGGATTGATTCAGAGAAAACAATTTCCTGCCCTAACCTTCTCCTTGGCTGCATATGCAGAAAATACAACTCTTAACAACAAAACAATTTTAAAAAAACATGCACTGTATAGACAGACATTCTCCAAAAGGATTTATAATACAGCCAACAAAAACTAGAAATGATTACATTACTAGTAATGCAAATCCAAACTATGACATGCTATTTCACACCCATATGGATGCCTACTATCAGAAAAGCGAAGTGGGAATCCTGATCAGAATGTAGAAAAAAATGTGACACTTCTAGTGAGAATGGAAATTATAGTGTAGTCAATTGTTCCTTAACAAGTTAAAAACTGCACACTGGACATTCAGGCCTTTGGCTCTAGCTAGACCAGACAGCACCAGGTGACCAGGCCTTTCTGGCTTCCTGTGGTTCAGAGAATGCCAGCTGTCTAGGCCTCTAGCTTCTGAGGAACCAGAAATCACTCAGGAGTCAGTGCAGGAACTCTGACTCCCAGCTGCCCATATTCCCCTGACAAGACAAGGGCTTTGGTTCCAGTGATCTCTAAGGTCAGTGTGGGTTGGGGTTCCGGGGGTCACTGCAGGATCTGAGCATACTCCTATGCTCCCAGAGGTTACTTTGGGCCTGAGGCTATAATCATAACCTCCCATCCCAGGTGGTAGATTTCACTGGGTCTAAAGTTTGGTATCCTTTCTTAAGCAGTTCAGACTCCACCTGGTTGCCTTAGAGCTTACTGTGCAGCTCCACCCTTGGTCCTGATGACACATACTCAAGACAGGATTACTTCAGCAACTCGATTTCAGCAATCAATACCAAGTTTTACTAATACATAGCTAAATTTCAGGCAGATACTCCTCTTAATGCTGTGACTCTTTAATATAGTCCCTCTTGTGGTAACCCTAACCATAACATTATTTTCACTGGTACTTCATGACTGTAGTTTTGCTATTGTTATGAATCATAATGTAAATATCTGTGATTTCTGATGACCTTAGGTGATCCCTGTGAAAGGGTCATTGGACACCTCCAAAGGGGTCACAACTCACAGGTGGAAAACCACTACTCTAGGAAGTTTTGGAAAACAAAATATCCAGCAGGCTCAGAAGAAGGCTAAGTCAGGACAAAGCTACTCCAACAGATATGTAAAACACAACAAACCCACAAAGAAACACAAATTCACCACCTATACCAACCCACTAACTCCCATAAGAGAATCCAAAACTAGAGATAGCTGAAATGCCTGAAAAAGAATTGTTTTTTTTTTTTTAAAGAATCAATGATACAGAAAATTCAAACAAAGAGATGTACAAACTAAGAAAATCTATGCAAGTGTTTCATAAGGCAGTCTCCAAAGTGATTTTAACAGTTACTGAATTGAAGGTGAAACTCTAAGATGTGGAAGAAAAAATTAGCAAGGAGATTGAAACAATGAAAAACAATCAAAAGGGAAATGAAGGAAGGGAACTTGAAATGAAGGAGATGGTTAATCAAGTTAAAAAATACACGACATCATTAATAGACAAGGTAATGCAGTGAACAACTCCATTGTGACCAAATGGGCTAAAAAGCATGATTAATTCAACATATACAAATCAATAAATATAATACATCATATAAATAAGCTTAAAGAAAGAAAACACAATCATTTCAATTGATGCTGAAAAAAAAGGTTCAGCATGTCTGTGATTGGAGACTTTACAAATAGATAGACTATACCTCAAATAATCAAGGCCACTACATACAACAATAAACTGGTAGCCAACATTAGGTTGAATGGAGACAAACAGTATTTCCTCTAAAATCATGACCAAGGATGTTCACTCAACCACTTACGTAATATATACTGTAAGTCTTAGAGTTTAGATAAGAGAAAGACATAAAAGAGATAAAATAGGAAAGAAGTCAAACTAGGCCAGGCATGGTAGCACGCGCCTTGGCAGCTAGCTGGAGATCAAGCAGAGACAGGCTCTGAGAGGCCAGCCTGGTCTACAAAGTTCCAGAACTGCCAGGGCTACACATAGAAACCCTTTCTTGAAGCCAGGCAGTGGTGGCGCACGCCTTTTATCCCAGCACTTGGGAGGCAGAGGCCAAGTTCAAGGCCAGCCTGGTCTAGAGTGAGTTCCAGGACAGCCAGGGCTACACAGAGAAACCCTGTCTCGAAAAACCAAAAAAAAAAAAAAAAAAAAAAAAAAAAAAAAAACCAAAACAACAAAAAAAGAAGACTCTCATCCTAGTTGCCTGGAAGTATTCTGCTAGCAGTCTTCAGAACAAGATGGAGACCTCTCAGCTCCTCCTGCACCATAACTGTCTGGATACTGCCCTGCTCCCGCCTTGATAATGAGCTGAACCTCTGAACCTATAAGCCAGCCCCAATTAATTTTTGTCCTTATAAGAGTTGCCTTGGTCATGATGTCTGTTCACAGCAGTAAAACCCTTAGACAGGGATATATGAAGCCAAAGAAGAGAAGGATCTCTACAATGGAAACTTCAAGACACTGAAAAAGAAAACCAAACCACATTAGACACTCAAAAGGACAGACTTTCCCTGCTCCTGTATTGGCAGATAATGTGAAAATGACTTTACTACCAGAATTAATTTACTGATTCAATGCAATACCTATCAAAATTCCAGCGCTATACTTCACAGGTTTGGAAAAAAAACTGAGTGGAACAAGAAAAAAACTATGAACATTTAAAGCAATCCTAAGAAGCAAGAGCGCTGCTGACCCCAAATTACACTGCGAAGTGACTGGTGAAGAGAGCTTAAGACAGCCTGGTATGGGTATAAAAATCGGCAAGTAGGAGATGGACAGCTAGCCCTGTGGTTAAGAGCATGTATTACTTTTGAAGGGCCTGGTTCAGTTCCCTGTGCCCACATGGTGGCTCATAACCATCAGTAACTCCAATGCCAGCAAACACCACTTTCTGACCTCCAAAGGCACCAGGCACACAAGTGGTGCACATATACATACATGCAAGCAGAATACTCATATACATAAGATGTAAAAATCTAAAAAATTATAATAAATATATATGTAGACCAATGGGATAGTAAAAAACCCAGAACTAAAACTATGCTGTGCCTACTTAATTTTAAACAAGACAAAAACAGGTATTGGGAAATGGCAGATTCAGCAAATGGTGCTGGTAAAACTAGACAGAAAAACTAGATTGGATTAATATCTTTCAATATACATAAACAACTCAGATCCACAGCCTTTAAAACACGAAGCACTGATACTTACAGGAACTAGTCCCAAGTATCAACAGATGGGGCCACTTGGAAATAAAAGACTTTGAGTCTGGTTAATTTCACAGTGTGATGTTTATTATTCACAGGTTCTTTATAATAAATTTTAATCTAAAAGAAGTTAAAAACAGAATGACTATATGATCCAAATATTCTACCTCTAGGTGCATACCCAAAGTTAAAAGCAATAGACAGTTCTATGGCCATATGTAAATCACAACAGCCAAAAGCTGGGTACAACCCAAGTGTCCATCAATGGGTAAATGGATAAATAAGTATACACATACAGCAGGATGTTACTGGGCTGGGGTGTAGCTCTATGGCAGAGCACTAGTACTCACAGACCCTTGGCTCAATCCCCACCACTGAACAAGGAAAACCAAAACAACCAAACACAATCTGGCACATACTACAACACAGGTGAACCTTGACAACACGATTTGAGCAATATAAACTAGTCACAAAAGGCCAAATGCTATATGACTCTATCTGTAAGATACTAACAGTCAAATTCTTTCTAGCTCTTTTCATATAAGCATTTTGTAAAAGTAATTTGTACTTCTTTACTCTTGTGCAACTTCTCTGAAAAACCTATTTTTTTTTTAAATACTCAAAAAAGCCTTATCTTGGTAACTTTTCATCCACTCCCAGTTGCATCTGAGAGATTCTACCTTACAACTTTCTCCACCTTTCCTGGTCTTCCTGTCTCCAAATAGTTCCTAAAATGTTCAGCCACTTGACTGAGGGTGGTGGCATATACCTTTAATCCCAATACTTGAGAGGTTGAAGCAGGAAAACCTCTGAGTTCAAGACCAGCCTGGTCTATGAATTGAGTTCCAGGACAGCCATGGCTACATAGAGAAACTCTGTGTCAGTAAAAATACGCACACACACTTCCTCTACCTATCATGTTGCACTAGGTTTGCTTTCAACCCATTTTTACTTTAAAGGCCTTGTCTAGGCATCCCCAGCTGTCCTTAACATGCCTCTGACCATTTGTTAACAAGGAGTGTCTATTCCCCTGTAGAATGGTGCCACAATCTGCCAGAAACTGCTGGGATACACTTTTTTTTCCTCCTTGTTCTGAATCACATTCAGTCCATCTAGAAAATGACCCCTCTTCCCTCTGTGAGACCCGTGAACTCCCAGGGCAAGGACTGCATGTATTTCCCTTTGCCTTCCCAGTATTTCATAGGGTTTGGGGGGCACCTAGGCAGTTGGGCCTGGGCTATGTCAGCTGAACAGGGCAGAGTAAGCAAGCTGGAAAGCAGAGCTCCTCAGTTGGTTTCTGCTTCAAGTTCCTGCCTTGGGTTCCTGACATGGCTTCTCTTAATGAAGGACTATAACCTATAAGCTAAAAAAACAAAACACCCTTCCTAAGCTGCTTCCATCATGGTTGTTATCACAGCAACAGAAAGCAAATTAGGACAAGAAGCATTGCCCAGAACTTTTTGGAAATTATGGAAATGTATACAGCTGTCCAGTATGGTAGAAATCACAGCCTCATGTGGAAACTGAAGAACTGGGCTCCAAAGAATGATCTCCATTTGAATGGAGAGAAAGCTGCGCAGTTGATGATTGGCAGCCACATTTGGTGACACATGTGCACAGACCACACAGAAGCATACACATCCTTATAATTTAAACCATTTTGTTTGCTTTTGGAGACTGGGTTTCCTCTGTGTAGCCCTGGCTGAACTGGACTCACTCTGTAGACCAGGCTAGCCTCAAACTCAGAGATTTATCTGCCTCTATCACCCAAGAAGCTGGGATTAAGCTGAAGATGTGCCACCACACCCACCTAATTCAAAATGATTTTAGGGCTTGAGAGTTGGGAGTAGCGTGGGCTCAATTCCCAACAACTACATGGCAGCTTACCACTTCCTTTTACTCCAGCTCTGGAGGACGACATGCTTTCCTCCGACTTTTGTGGGCATTAGGCATACACATGAAATAAAAAATAAAAAATAAACCTTTAAATCTTATAAATAATTTTTAAAAAAACTTTCAATAGCTAGAAGCTATCATACAGGTGCTGCTCTAGGACAGACTCATACTCTCTTCTGGTTTGTTTCAGGTTATTAATTTTTCCTGTCACAAAGACATGAATATGAAATTACTTGGACTCAATAGAGCTAAGTACGCGTTCCCAAACCTTTCATTCTGAGAAACCATAAAAATCACTCTTGGAAATTCTAGAATGTGGGCTTCCTCTGTAGCCTCTTGTGTGTTCCTCCCATTAGAGTGTACAAAGTCACTCTCTAGGTAAAGGTTCAAAACAAAGGAGAGCATCCTACCTACCATCTTCACAATGTAGTGGACCATAGCATGTAAGTGTCGGGTGGAAGTCCCACTACCAACTACAAAGTAGTCTGTGTATCTCATTTCTGGAGGAACCTTGATCACACAAATGTCTCTTGCATTTTCTTGCCTCAGAAGTGAAACCAGCATATCGATGTCAAACTTGGCACCAATGTGATCTGAAAATGCAGAAATGCTTGTGTCAGATGGCTGAGGAAAATACATATCTACATTTATCTGCAGAAGCAGACTGACACAAAGTCTCCTGGACATGGTGGAACTGCTTCTCTAAGAGTTTATTTATATCCAAAATGCTTTGGTGAACACCAAGCAGGAGGATCCCAGGTTCAATGTTAGGCTGAGCAACTCAGGAAGACAATATCTAAAGTTTTTTGTTTTTTAAACTAGAAGACTGAAGGTGTGCTTCAGTGTGGCATGTACATGGCCCTGGGTCCAACCCCTAATATTATCTCCACTCAAAACAAAACCAACCAACCAACCAAAAGTCAGCTTAAAACTGAACCTGCACAACAGTTTCCTAAAGCACGGCTCAGCTTTTCTAGGCAGAATGCTCAGATTACTGACACTGAGTACTGTGGTTACCAAATGGAAGCAGTAGCAAATGACTTTCTATTTACTAGTACTAAAATGAACAACATACGGCAAATGCAGACATGTTACACAACGACCAGCGGCATCCTAGGGCACGGGACACGTTAAATCGAATCACAGCTTTAAAAGTTTACTGAACTATAATTGTGAGATAGGCAGGTTCTCAGGCAATAATACCTGGTCCCCAGCCTTCAACGGATATGAAGAACGTGGCTGTTCTTCTAAGGACTAGTGCTACTAAGACCAATCAGTCCATCCGCTACGACCCTAGCTGGGTAGATCGTGAGGCGGGGTGAGGACCCTGAGCTGTGATGCCAAGGACAGGATGTGGCCAGCGATATGACTGGGATTTTGAAGACTCATCACCTGGCCTCCCGGACTCTTCGCTACGCAAAGGAAAGTTGGTGCCAACTACCTCACAAATCCCTTCCAGCTCTGCGTCTGCGCGAATGGCTATTTTCTCTCGCCCCCGAAGCGCACAGGGAAACCCAGGGCCGCCCGGGTCGGGCCCAGACACCAGCTGTCCTGCCCTCGTACCTGTAGCTCCGGGCTGCAGGCGAGCGTCGCCATCGGTCCTCTCTTCGGGCTGAGGCCCATGGTGCAGGCCGCGCGTCAGGCTCTGGGTCAGGCAGGTCGCAGGCCCCGCGGGAAGCCATCGCTCTGCCAGCCGCGGAAGCCAGGGAACCGAAGCCACAGTGGGGCCCGCTCTCTGGGAGACCGCCCTGTGCCACAGCAGCGGCCACAAACGCCGCGCGGGCGACCAACCCAGACCCATAGCAGTCGCCGCGACTTTTCTGGAGGGCGGAGCTTCCGAGTGGCTCCGGGATTCTACGTCACGAAGTGGACGGTACTGGGGGCTGTAACCGGAAGCGGAGGTTTAGACGGATTGGCTGAGGAGTAGTTTATTAAGGAAAGACAGGGACGGTGTTGAAGATGGTGCGTTACGCTTTTACCCCCGCACTCAGGAGGCGGAGGCAGAGGCAGAGACAGAAGATCTCTGAATTCGAGAACAGCCTAATCTACAAAGTGAATTCCGGGACAGCGAGGTCTGCACAGAAAAACCTTGTCTCTCTTTTAAAAAAGAAAAGAAGGAAAAAAGTCAGCCCAAATAATCTTTATGGGGCTGGAGAGATGGCTCTAAGGTTAAGAACACCGACTGCTCTTCCAGAGGCCCTGAAAATTGATTCCCAGCAACCACATGGCGGCTCACAACCATCTATAATAGGATCTGATGCCCTCTTCTTCTGTCTTGTAGGCATATATGAATAAATACATCTTAAAAGGAATTAAAGGCTCCCTCCCTCCCTCCTTTCTCCTTTCCTTTTCTCCCTCCTTCCCTCTCTCCCACTTTCTCCAGCTCCTTCAAACCCTGTCTAGCTCTTTCTCCTCTCCCCCAAATGTGTAGAAATTAGCCCTGTCAGATAGGAATTAAATATTTTTAGCCATCTCCCACCGTCTAAAAACCTCCCAAACCCCCAAAACAAACAAAAAACCAAAAACACTAAATTCAAGAACTAGAAATATGGGCTGGAGAGATGGCTCAGTGGTTAAGAGCACTGACTGCTCTTCAGAGGTCCTGAGTTCAATTCTCAGCAACCACAGGGTGGCTCACAACCATCTGTAATGGGATCTGATATCCTTTTCTGGTGTGTCTGAAGACAGCAACAGTGTACTCATATAAATAAAATAAATATTTAAAAAAAAAAGAAAGAAAGAAAAAGAACTAGAAAGAGAAGTCAAGAGCACAGACTGCTCTTCCAGAGGACCTGGATTTAATTTCCAGCAACCACATGGAAACTCACGATCATCTGCAACTCTATTTAAACACCCTCTTCAGATGGAGTGCACACACATACTATACAGACATATATGTAGGCAAACCACCTGAACACATAAAATTAAAAACACAAAACAAACAAAAATGAATCATACAAAAAGAAAGAAATGTTTGAATGGAAGCATCAGGTGTGGTTGATTGCTTCCAGCAGAAGATATGGGCCATTAAACGAAATCTCAGTGCTGGGTTTGAGATGCTATCCTCCCTACGTTATTGGTCAGGGCAGCCATAGACTAGCCTAAAAACAATCGAGGCTGTCGTGTTTGGTTGTCTACCACAACTAGATGGTAAGACCGTACTGCTGAAGACAACTCTCCTTGTTTTCAAGCTGGAACTAATCTAAAAACCTCTTCCCTGCTGGCCAGCTTTCATTGAGTCAGGAGGCAGCATGCAGGTCATCATGTGGAAAAGTCATCAGTGGGCTTACCCTGAATGATATAATTCCAAACTGCTAGGCAAGACGTGCCCACTGATTCAATAGTGGCATGAGTTATGGGGTTAACCAATCAACCACTTTCTGATTAGATTTGAGCCCTGCCTCACAGGAGGGAATCCATGCCTAGTCCTGTAAACCTGATCAAAACAAAAACATGATGGGAAGTTATAGGCCCTATGGGGAAACCTGTTACTATTGTTTTGCTAAATGAGCATGTTGTTAAACTATCTTTTAAATATTATATGTACATTTACGGACCATGCTATTCTCAACCTTGGTCAGAATAACTTCTTTTTGCAGTGGGCAGCACTTAATACAGAGACTCATAACTGGTTGAAGTGCTGAGAGTGTGTGAATATTGAGTTCTAAGCCCTCGATGAGACATCTATACCAAGACCTCCCCTAAGGCTCAGGGGCCCTTGGGGTGCAGGGGAAGGAAAGCCATAAGAACTGTGGATTGGGAAGGAGTTTTGTGAAATGCTATCTCACTAGATCAAACCAATCAATATTATGGCACAGAGTGGGAAGGGGAGCATGAGGCCTTAGTCCTAGTTGAGGAGCTGTTGGCAAGAGATGGGAACTATTAAAGAGAGAGAAGTTATTTTTCTTTCTGAGTGCAGCCATTATTGGTTGCTCATGTTTCTGTGGATGGCTGAACAACCATGCACATACAGATAACACTGATTAGACTCAGTGGGCTAGAGAAAGGACATGAAGGAGGGAGGGATGTTCCGGAAGGTGAAGGGAGATGTGAGAATAGATACAACCAAGATACATTATGTGCGTGTATGAAGTTACTTAAGGATAAACTTTAAAACATTCTTTAAAAATATCCAGATGCCTTTGTGAAATCCCACAAAGAACATCTACTATTCTAGATTAAAGCAGGACAAAGACAGGGGAATTAAGGCCTGATTCAGGGCTGTTCTTGGGTCAACCCTTCACCTACAGCCCTTGCATGAAGTTTCCACTCAGTAAGAACACTGGAGTGACCAGGGTCATGTACTTAGGGGACAAACTGAAAGAAAAGCCAAGTATCTGAGAAGAAAGCTTCCTGAGCAGCACCAGATACATAGTGGAACACCACCAAATACATAGTAGGTATACCCAAGGTATTTTGGGGGGGGGGGGGTTTTTTTTCTTTCTCCGAGACGGAGTTTCTCTGTGTAGCCCTGGCTGTCCTGGAACTCTCTCTGTAGACCAGGCTGGCCTCAAACTCAGAAATCTGCCTGCCTCTGCCTCCCGAGTGCTGGGATTAAAGGCGTGTGCCACCATTCCTCGGCTACCCAAGGTATCTGATACTAGTAATTCTTTAAAGGAAAAAAAGGAACACCAAACATTAATGTTGGGAAATGTTTTATCAAATTCAAAAAAATTGCCAGGAGCAATGGTGCATGCCTTTAGTCCCACACTTGGGAGGCAGAGATGGGTGGATTTCTGAGTTCGAGGCCAGCCTGGTCTACAGAGTGAGTTCCAGGACAGCCAGGGCTACACAGAGAAACCTTTCTCGAAAAAAAACAAAAACAAAAACAACAACAACAAAAAAAACCAAAAAGCAAAAAAAGACAGTGTAGTCTACATAGTAAGATCAAGGTCAACCAAGGTTACATGATAAAACCCTGTCACAAAATAAATCCAGAAGTAGTATATGTACCAGTGTGTACCACTCCAAAGACTTACAAATATTTACAACTGTTCTGTTACATAAGAAAAGTAAATGATTACAGAAGAAACGATCTTCTCTGTCTTTGATTTCTCGTCCTCTTCTTCTTCAGTTCCATTTCCCCATGGGTATGAAGTTGGTATTTCTTGCCATATTTGCCGTCTATTCTGTATTTCCACATGATCATCCCAGAAGTGTATTCTCACCTGTATTTGTTGTCAAGGATTTTCTGCATATGCTGTAGAACTTTATGTGATCACAAGGAAATCGGTATAGCTATACATTATAAGCCATAGAAACATGCTCTGAAAAAATGGCATCATTAAGCAATTCCATTGTACAAATGTCATACATAAACTAAACTAAAACATTACCAGGCATTTTATTCTTTTGAGACCAACACGTAGACCTCCCTTTATCCCCATAGTCTCATAGAGGGCATTTACATGGTTTCCATGACAACTTGAACTTTTGTTCCTTGTGTTATTTGTGTTCCTGTTTCATTCATCCTTAACTGTAAACATGTAGTGGTTAGGGAATTCACATCATGGTGCCTTTTGCACAAACAATATTACTGTGAGATGTGCTCAGTAACATTCTCATTGATCTATCATGTAGAGCTTGACTATATAGTATTTTGCTATGAATTGGCTTCATGGGGAAGATATTGTGAGAATTCTGGAATCTTGGTTTCTTTCAAAAACATAGAAATATTATAAGAAACTGTTTTCATTTTAATCCCAGAAGGTGTAGGGATGTGGGGCTGCTTCAGACTGTCCACAACAACTGACTATGCTTTCTTTGCCTTGTGCTCTAGCAGAGGCATGGTTTTGCCAGCTGCAGATAGTTTTTGTGACTGTGTGATGTTTGGAATTCTGGGAACCTTTCAGAGGGTACATAAATGCTAGTGCCCGGAGATGCAGGGTTGGTGGGTGGTTGTTGGTCATTCAGTGAGGGGGCGTGGTGGTTTTGGTTTGTTAATAGTCATGCTCAGAGAAGAAACAAGAAAAAAGAAATATGATTCAGAGCTCTCTCTTATCTCTCTCCCCTCTGTCCTTCTTTCTCTCCTATCTAGTGATAGAGGGTGAAACTGGGGGTGGGGTGGGAGAGGGATAAAGGTGGGCAAAAGAATAACCACAAAGTAGCGAAGACTGACGACGAGCAATGTGGAAACAAAAAGAAATAAATCAGATTTAGAAATCTCTCTCTATTTCTCTCTCCCCTCTGTCCTTTCTCTCCTACCTACTGATAGGGGCTCAAACAGTGGGATGAAGGGTGAAAAAGAAGAACCCACAAAATTCTATTAGAAAAATCCCACCAGGCATACATGATCAAAGTTAATAAGTGACCGTATACCCAAAGGAGGACCAAGCATATCAGTAGGTTGGAAGAGGGGTCTTTGCTTAGGATTTTTGCTTGTGCTGCCCAGGCTAAAGAGGCCTGGTAAGTGGCCTGATCTGTGGCTTGGGAGCTGCCCTGAAGCAAATTAACAACCAGTCAGCTTTGATCCTAAAACCAGGGATGTTGTGGGTCAGCCACAAGCACTGTGTTGTGTTGGGAAGATACTATAAGATACTGTTGTATGTTCCATAAGAAACATCACACTTTGGGCTAAGCAGCAGGCTCGGGGGTCTTGTTTCTTAGAAATACAAACCAACCCATTAGGAGCACATGAGATCTGGAGTTCAGTTCCCAGCAACCACATGATAGCTCACAAACACCTAAAATGTGATCTGATGCCCTCTTCTGTCATGCAGGTGTACATGCAGATAGCCACACATTAAAAAGGCAAGTCTCTCTCCTTTCCTCCCTCTCCCTCTCCCTCTCCCCCTCTCCCTCTCCCCCTCTCCCTCTCCCCCTCTCCCTCTTCCTCCTCTCTCTCTCTCTCTCTCTCTCTCTCTCTCTCTCTCTCGTGTGTGTGTGTGTGTGTGTGTGTAAAACTCCAGCACTTGAGTGAGTGACTGAGGCAGGAGGGTAGCTGGATGCTCCTGGCTGTCTTCAGCTTTATAATAAGTTCCAGGAGGGCAGAGGGTACATAGTGAGAACTTGTCTCTAGGAAACAGAAGGGAAAGGAAGTGGGAAAAGAAGGGAAGGGAGAAGGAAAAGGGAAGGTGTTGGATGGTAAAACCATGCCAGGAAGCTTGGTAAGACAGAGCAGGTTGAGACCCTGAGAAGTGGGTATGGTACCTTATGCATCCATTTTCCACCGTGAACAATCAATAAACTGTTTAGAATCATGGACTGTCTCTTTCATCAATATTGTCCATGGGAGCCGTGGAGAAGGCATTCAAATTAATTCTCTCATAGAAGGTCTCTCTGTGCTCCAAAGTCTGCCTTTGCCAAGCTAAGGACAATCACCCCACTGGGACAAGCCAGAGATCCCCCCACACCCGTACCTGGTCCCCAGGTCCCCAATTCCGTTTTTGGCTCTTCTAAGACCCCCAGCAGTTGCCTGGATGTCCAAGAGTCTGAGAACCCCATGGCCCCTTTCCTCCTCAAAGGCCCAGGGATTCCCAAACTACCTCTGGCTTCACCACCTCTCAGACTGCACTTTCCCACCCTTTCAGCCTATATTTCCTGCATACCGTACCATACCCACTTCTCAGGGTGGACTGAGATAAAATACCTTTTGTAAGGAGGAATGTCCAGGAAGGGCAGCTTATTGGCTAAACCTTCAAGGCCTCTAGGTACCTCGCTAGGATGGAGAACTCTGTTCTGGGCCTACATGACCTGTGGTCATGTTTCCTATAGCCAGGAATTTGGCAGGGATCAGGGAGTCGCCTAAGTCTCAGGTGTGTACCCACCAAGTCTCTAGGTCTCAGACATGCTCTACATGGTTAACCATTCCACACCCCATTCACTTCCCCCTGCCTTCCTCCACCCACATCCCTCCCTCTTATGACCATTTTGTTCCCCTTTTTAAGTGTGATTCAAGCACCTTCGTTTGGGACCAGACTGGTTGGATAAGCCCATCCCTTCCATCATCTGGCTACCATAAGCACCACCGCTTGCCCCTGCTGTAGAATTCAGAAAGAGCTCTACACAGCTATGATCATAAGCTCCTCCACTTGTCCCTGCCGTAGAATTCAAGAAGAGCTCCACATATCTGTGCTGCATATTTGCTTTATCTTTTGCCATAGCTGCCATGGTGCCTTCATGAGTAGCAAACTCAACATCTGCCTCACCAGGAACTCTTCCATCAGGTCCTATTTCAATGTGTACTCTCATGGGATTAAGAGGTGAGAAAAAAATGTAAATATCATTCTCGGTGGCTCTGTATGGTAACCCCCTCATGTGTACACAGTGCCCTGTGGTGCTCTGGAAACTGGACCCACTCTCTCCATATCTATGATCAGACAGTCCTGAGAGACAGTAGTTTAGGTCTCTTCCAAGTCTATCAGACCCAAACCCATACCTGTTGTTATAACCTCCATAGTCATCATAGCCTCTGTACCTCCACCATAGGCACCTGCCTCATTCGTTCAAACCCCGCTCCTCTGCCAATGCTATTATACCCTCTTCCAGCCCCCGGCCTATCATAAGGACCCGGGTGCTGCATAGTCATGAGCTTTTGAGGTGGAGCATAGTGGGTTCGGACTTCAGCTCGGCTACTCTGGAAGATTTCGATGTACCTATGCCCTATTCTCTCCTTGTTTCCTTAAAGCCTTTTCAGCTATCGCCTGTGAAGCAAACTGCACAAAAGCTTCCCCTGTGCTCTGCCCCTGAAAGTTCACTGACAGTGTCATCCCATTTGGCACAATTTCCAACCCTGAAAAGAAATGAACAATTTCTTCCTTGCTACAGCCAAATGGGAGTCCTCTGAGCTGTACAAAACCATCATTGGCAGTATCAGGACTATTTGGACCGGTATGCTTTAACACCCAATCCATTTCAACACTGTTGGATTTGAATACTTCAACATATCTGTGTCCCATGATTTCTCTATCTTTCTTTAAAGCCAATTTTGCTTCATCTTCAGATTCAAGTTCGACAAAGACTTCACCACTTGGTCTGCCTTCTCTGGTGTAGATGAAACGAACACTTGATGTGCCATTTTGGATTTTGCAATCAGAGAAGAAGCGCATCACTTCCTCGGCTGAGCAGGACCAGGGTAGACTCCTGACCTTCACCACAAGCCCCTCCCTGCCCTCTGTGCTCAGCATCATGGTGACTGATGGACTCTCAGTGGCATGCTTGGCTCAATGCAATTTCAATGTGGCCTTTGACGTTGTTAGAGTCTCTCCCAGGAATTTGGTCTACAGAAATACTTTAAAAATGTTTGCTGCAGGACTCCAACGAGTCCTCCTTCTTCCCTGGAACGGCTGTATCTTCCTTTCCAATTTGTATCCACTTGATCTTCTTTTGTTGTCTTATTGTTCTAGCTAGAAGAACTTCAAGTACTATATTCTATAAATAGGGAGAGAGTAAGCAACCTTGTCTTGTCCCTTATTTTAGTGGGATTGCTTCAAGTTTCTCTCCATTTAATTATTGGCTTGCTGTATATTGCTTTTATTATGTTTTGGTATGTGCCTTGTATATCTTATCTTTCTAAAACTTTTAACATGAAGGGGTGTTGGATTTTGAGGAAGGTTTTTTCAGATGAGATAATCATGTGGTTTTTTTCTTTCAGTTTGTTTACATAGTAGATTGTGTTGATGGATTTTCATATATTGAACCATCCCTGCATCCCTGGCATGGAGCTTTCTTGTTCATAGTGAATGATGTTTTTGATGTGTGCTTGTATTTGGTTTGCAAGAATTTTATTGTGTATTTTTGTATCAGTGTTCATAAGTGAGATTGGTCTGAGGTTCACTTTCTTTGTTGAGTCTTTGTGGGGTTTAGGTACCAGGGTGATTGTGGCCTCGTAGAACGAATTAGGTAGTGTTGCTTCTGTTTCTATTTTGTGGAATAGTTTGAGGACTATTGATATTAGCTCTTCTTTGAAAGTTTGGTAGACTTCTGCATTAAAACCATCTGGTCCTGGGCTTAATTTTTTTTTTTTTTTTTTTTTGATTAGGAGACTTTTAATGACTGCCTCTATTTCCTTAGGAGGTATGGAACTTTTTAGATAGTTTATCTGATCTTGATTTAACTTTGGTAACTGTATCTTTCTAGAAAATCATCCATTTCATTTAGATTTTTCCAGTTTTGTGGAGTACAGGCTTTTGAAGTAGGATCTGATGATTTTTTGAATTTCCTTAGTTTCTGTTGTTATGTCTCCCCTTTCATTTCTGGTTTTGTTAATTTGGATGATGTCCCTGTGCCTTTTAGTTTGGCTAAAGGTTTGTTTCTCTAATTGGTTTTTTCAAAGAAGCAACTCTTGGTTTTGTTGTTTCTTTGTATTGTTCTCTTTGTTTCTAATTCATAGATTTCAGCCCTGACGTCTGTTCCTCTGGGGTGTGTTTGCTTCTTTTTGTTCTAGAGCTTTCAGGTGTGCTGTTAAGTTGCTAGTATGAGACATCTCCAATTGCTTTATGAAGGCACCTAGTGGTATGAACTTTCCTCTTAATACTGCTTTCATAGTATTCCATATCTGGATATGGTATGCCTTCATTTTCATTGATTTCTAGAAAGTCCCTAATTTTTCTTTTTTTCTTTCCTGACTGAGTGATCACTGACTAGAGAGTTGTTCAGTTTCTATGAGTGTGTAAGCTTTCTGTTTTTCTCTGTTGTTGTTGAAGTCCAGCCTTAGTCTGTGATGATCAGATAGAATACATGGGGTTGTTTCAATCCCCTTCTCTCTGCTGAGGATTGCTTTATGCTCAACTATATGATCAGTTTTGGAGAAGGCTCCATGAGGTGCTGAGAAGAAGGTATATTCTTTTGTTTTGGGGTGAAAAGTTCTGTAGAAATCTGTTAACTTTATTTGGTTCATAACTTCTGTTAGTTTCCTTGTTTCTATGTTTAGTTTCTGTTTTGATGACCTGTCTTTTTATTAGTGGAATGAGTCCATTGATGTTGAGAGATATTCATGATCAATGATTATCAGTTCCTGTTATTTTGACGTTGGAGGTGTTACTCTCTGTGTGTTAGTCTCTTTTTCTTTTGGTTTTGCTGTGAAATTATTAATTTCTTGTGTTTTCTTTGGTGTAGTTATCCTCCTTGTGTTGAAAATTTCCTTCTAGAATCCTCTGTAGGTCTGAATTAGTAGAAATATGTTTAAATTTGATTTTGTCGTGGAATATGTTGGTTTCTCCATCTATGGTGATTGAGAGTTTTGCAGGGTACAGATCTTCTGGATTTTAGAGTTTCTTTTGAGAAGGCAGATGTAATTCTGATAGGTCTGCCTTTATATGATACTTGACCTTTCCCCTTACAGCTCTTACTATTCTTTCTTTTCGTTCTGTACATTTAGTATTTTGATTATTATGCAGTGGGAGGATTTTTTCTGGTCTATTTGGTGTTCTGTAAGCTTTTACATTTACAGCCATCTCTTTATGTTAGGGAAGTTTTCTTCTATGATTTCGTTGAAGATATTTTCTGGCCCTTTGTACTGGGACTCATCACTCTCTTCTATTCCTGTTATTCTTAGGTTTGGTCTCTTCATAGTGTACCAACGTTTGGCATTTGGCTTTTTCTTTGTCCAATGTATCAATTTCTTTTATAGTATCTTCCATGCCTGAGATTCTCTCTTCCATCTCTGTATTCTGTTGGTGATGCTTGTGTCTGTGTTTCCTGTTCTCTTTCCTAGGATTTGTATATCCAGGGTTGTCTCCATCTGTGTTTCCATTGTTGCTTCTATTTCCATTTTTAGGTCTTGGACCATTTTATTCATTTCTTTCACCTGATTGTGTTTTCCTGTATTTCTTTGAGGGATTTATTTGTTTCCTCTTAAGGACTTTACCCATTTATTATGTTTTCCTGTATTCCTTTAAAGGGAATTATTTATATCTTCTTTAAAGGCTTATGAAATGGGGTTTAATATCACAGTCATGCTTTTCAGTGTGCTAGGGTATCCAGGGGTAGCTGTAGTAGGAACTGGCTTCTGATGATGCCTTATTGTGTTGGTTTCTGTTGATTATGTTCTTGTGCTTGCCTTTCACCATCTGTTTGTCTGGTGTTGGCTGGCCTGGGTGTTCTGGGTTTGAGCGGGCCTCCTGGGAGGCAGGCGGAGCTGTGGGTGTTGTTGTGGTGATCTGATACAAGGAGGAGGATGGAGCTCTGACAGGGCATGGCAGAGCCCATTACTACTGGGCTTGCTAGGGTTCCAGCTGGCAGGGAGATTGGGATGGGGAGGAAGGGAGTCTCAGCTGTGTGTCTTTGGTTAGAGCAGACCTCTGGCAGAATTGGGGGTGGGGCAAATTGTGCCAATCCACAATTTCAGGGATCTCCAATTTATTTATTTATTTATTTTAAAAAGTTACACTAGTCATGAATGTTGGGCCCACTACGCCCTGGCCTCAGTGTCTCTTTATGACCTTATAAGGAAATCTACTACTGGCCATCTGCAGTTCATGGTGACTCTTGCCATTGCTGAATACTTTTCTGAAATGGAAACTTATGAGTTTCTTTGGAAAGTCAGTTGTGTTGGATGGTGTTTTCCTGGGGCAAACATGTGAAGGAGTGTTTTCCTGAAGTGGACACAGGTAAAAAACTAAGGCAGACACATGAAGGAACATTTAGCTGAAGCAGACACAGGAGAAAGGATGATCTGCTAAAGCAAGCATGTGGAAGGACACGTGATGAGGGATTTTTTGCCAACGACATGCTTGTATTGGTTCGCCTTACATTGCATAGTTGAACTCCATATATTGGGACTCCATAGAGAGAAGTGCACCAAAAAAACTTGTGGTGGTGTACTGCAGTTTCTTGCTACTTCCTCAGGCTTGGGCTGATTGGCAGAGTGATGTCAGCTGAGACAGTTGCACTTGCTGAAGCAAGACACGTGCTGAGGCAAGACCCATGGAGGACACATGATGTTTGGAGGGTATAAATAGGACTTAACAGACAGTGAGGGAGGCTGAGCTAGGCTGGCTTATAGAGCTAGCTGTGCAATGCTTGTGGCTCTCCCATCTTTGCTGATCTTTGCTTCCCTGAGAGAGGCACAATCAACAACTTCTCCTGGCATCCCTCAAGGTCTCTCCTGCTGACTTGTGCCTAGGCTGAGGCCTGGCTGTCTCTGCTAGTTAGTGCCACTGCTGCTGATTCTTGTTTGCTATCCAGACTCTACTGAACTGGACTGTGAAGTGTTTGTAAGTGGATTGAGCTGCCACCACTAAGCTGTGAACTGAACTGCCAATTTCCAGACAACATAGACAGGAGTTGCTCCAAAGAACCTTTCTAAACAGGTCCACTTCCCCATATCCTTTCTTTTCCACTAACTCTGTTCAGTGGTGGGCTACAAGGGAGGTTAAAACCTTTAAGAATCATCATTAAAAGTAGATTTTTTAAAAAAGAAATTAAAGTTAAACTTTTCCTGCATTTTTTCCTCTTCATGTGCTATTTCTTTTCCTTAGAGACCTTGCTGAAGGAAGGACTAGGATTCAAATGACTTACAGTTCAAATGTAGTATACTTCGTATACATTTGAAGCTGGAGAGATGGATCACCCATTAAGAGTACACTGGTTGCTGGGCAGTGGTGGTGCACACCTTTAATCCCTGCACTTGGGAGGCAGAGGCAGGCGGATTTCTGAGTTCCAGGCCAGCCTGGTCTACAGAGTGAGTTCCAGGACAGCCAGGGCTACACAGAGAAACCCTGTCTCAAAAACAAAACAAAAACAAAAAACAAACAAACAAAAAAAAGAGTACACTGATTGTTTTTTCTGAGAACCTAGTTTCAGGGCATCCAGTACTCTCTTCTGGCCAGAAACACAAGTGGTACACAGAAATACATGCAAGAAAAATACCCATACATATTAAATAAAATTGTCTTTAATAAAACAAAAAACTGAATAATAATAAATATGAATATGTAAAATATATTTCTGTTGGGAACAATCCTGGCGCTGTGGAACGAAGCCCCACATGCCCGTCCCAGGGTACTGCTGCTCTGGGTGAGACAGGACATGCGGGAAGTGGCTGTGCATCTTCCCACACAGTCTGACGGGCAGGTTGGGGGCTGTGCGAAGCCTCTGCGCCCCTGCCCGTGGTTGAGGGAGGGGGCCGTGGCTTGGGTGAATGGGTACCGTCTAGGAGCGCTGGGATTCCCATGAGAGATTAGCTGTGGCTCATTAATTGAGGGCTGGATCCCTCGCTTCTCATGGTGGGTCCAGATGAAGAGACAGCCCATAATTCTAAGGCGTTTATTTTCATCATGTAGAAAGTGGCATGGATGGAACTGTACCTCCCGCCTCTCCCAGAAAGGCAGGGTAGATATAGTAACTGGAAAGGGGTGTGGCTAAGCCTCTAGGTGTCTCAGTAACACGGGAATGGCTTGGGGCTGTGTGGCCATGCCTCTACCGGGTTGTGATATGTGACTGTGGCTGGAGCCAAAAAGCCTCCCAAGAGCCTTGGCATAACATTTTCGGTCCCTCGCGAATTACTTTAACGGGGCTCCCAGAGTTTGTCTGTGCTCAACTGGTGTGCCAATCTGCCTGCCAGATCACTGCCGCACATATTTCCTTTAAAAATATTTTGTTATCTACTTTGTAAACATTCTACTTGAAAGTGGGAGTGTGTAATTACTTTTCTTTTTGCTGTTAGTAGATATCCATCAGAAAGCAACTGAAGGAAGGAGGGGTTTATTTGTGCTTACAGTTTGAACTCACACAATCCATCCTAGTGGAGAAGGCACAGTGGTTACTCTATGACCATAGTCATGAAACAGAAACAAATCCTGGGGCTCAGTGTACTGTCTGCCTCACTCAGGCTGGGACCACGGAGTGTGCCTTTCCTATCCAGTTAAGCCTTTCTAGAAACACCTCACAGATTCTTAGATATGTAGACAAACTAAGACATAACACACTTAGACAAACATACTTAGAGGTGTGTTTCCATGGTGATTCTAAATATAGTCAAGTTGACAATGAATATTTGCAGTCACAAGGGACAAACTTTTTAAAAAGAAGATGATGGGCTGGACAGATGGTTTTCTAGCCGTCCACAGGGTTGTTCACAACTATTTATAACTCCAGTCCTAGAGGATCTAATGCCCCCTTTGGCACCACAAACATATGGTACACAGATACATGCAGGCAAAGTACTCATGCATATAAAATAAAAAAGAACTTTTTAGAGAGAGAGAGAGAGAGAGAGAGAGGAGCCCTCAGTGGCAGACCACTCACCTTGCATGTCCAGGGTCTTGAGTTCTATGACCAGCACCATAAGAGAGAGAGAAGATGGGTAACAGGGCTCGATGCATTATAAACGTAGGCGTACATTATTGTCTCTGAACCCTAAGGGATGTGGAGCTGGGCTGTCCACCTGCTCAGGTGTTTTATGTTGGGGCTTGAGGCATGTCCAGTTTTCTATGAGCACAAGGAATGGGCCTGGGGCCCTGAGATAGAATGTCAGGAAAGCATAGGTCTGGTGGTTTGAGGGCACCCCAGTGTAGCTGGCATTTGCTACCTTGTGGGTTGTTTTTTCTTCCACCCTTCCCCAGCTTTTCAACCCTAACACTAGATAGGAGGAGAAAAGGGAGAGTTGTGCTACCCCTCCAACCCGTACAGTGTTTTCTTTTGATATTGTCACCCCACCCAAAATTTTCACTACAAATGACACAGTGACTCCAGTGACCCCTCTCTTTTAAAAAAGTAAATAGGGGGAGATGTGGGACCATGAAAGGCAGCCTGGTTTCTGGTTGAGCTAAGGTTTAACCCCTCCCCCCGAGAACCTAGTAGGGGGTCCCCAGTGGGGGCTAACCCTACAAGGGATGGTAGGCATTTTGCCATGCTCCTGGGAACCAGGCTCCTGACTCGAGGCCCCAGCTTTCCTCCATAGGTCTGTGACTATCAGTCACAGAAAAGCAACACCCCCAAGCCCTTCCACAGGTAGAGGTGTGGTCATGAAGCCTCAAGACATCCCCATGTTAATGAGGCACCTAGAGGCTTAGCTGCTCCCCTTCCCAGCCAATGGTATTTCAACCTCCCCTCCCTGAGGTTGCGGGGTACAGATTCACTCATGCCACTCTCCACCATGACAGTAAATGCCCTGAAACCATGGACTGTCTCTCTTCATTCCGACATGGGGAACAATGGAACAGGCCTCCGTTTAAAGAGCTTCATCTAGTCTCCCACAGAAGACCTCCCAGCGCTCCCAACTGCAGCCGCCACCAAACCAAGTGAGCTAGCCGGTGACAAGCTGAGAACCCAGTCCCTGGTGGGATCCAGCTGCACTCCTCCCCACCTTCTCTCCCCCTCGGCTGTGCTAAATCTAGCCTCAAGCCACCACTCAGTTCTCAGCTCTTCCATGGCATTCAGCTGCACCTGGGATGCCCAAGAGCTTGGGGACTAGACGGAGCCGGCTCCATGCAGTCCCCGGAACCCCAGGCTGCGCTCCTCCACCCTGGGTGGTGTCCAGTGCAGCTTCTCACAGCCTGACACCTGCCCAGTGGTGCCGTGGGTGAGCATGGTCAAACTGCCCGAGTCCCTCCTCTCCGAGGGGCCCACTCCCACCACACCTCTCCATTTAACCCAACAACTGGGGAAAAGGGGTGATGTTCTCATTAGACTACTTCCTGCTGATTAGAGGCATTGAATTCCTTGGGGCAAGTTTGATCTTGGCTATCAGGATATCTAATTTCTTCTTGTTGTTTCTTTGCCTATGGATACTTAACAAACCTCTACCAACAGCAACCAACCAACAACCAACCAACCAACAACCAACCAACCAACAACCCACCAACAACAGCTATTCCAACTCTCAGGGCTCTAGCATTTATATACCCTCTCAAAAGTCCCCAGAATTTCAAACATTACATAATCACAGAAACTATCTACAGCTGGAAAAATCACGCCCCTGCCAGAGCACAAGGCAAATCATAGTCAGCTGCTGTGTACAGTCTGAAGCAGCTCCATATCCCATATCTGGGATTAAAATGAAAACATATTCTTATAATATTTCTGTGGTTTTGTTTTTTTTTTTTTTTTTAAAGAAACCAAAGTTCCAAAATTGCCACTACACACACAGAAGGTTCTCCCTCAGGGAGGCACTTCTTCCACAATTTCTCTGTAATCTCTTTCTTAAACCAAAGAGCAAGCTCCATTCCCCACACTTGCCTCAGGCAGCACATTCCCTGAGCTTTCAGGGTTATTGTTTGCCCTGAGTCAAATCTCTACTTGCCCACAGGCAATATTTTAAGAAGTTACAATGGCTGTTCTGGCTCTGGAGCAAGAACTTTACTATTTGGTGCCAAAGGCAATAACACTTAGGAGGAGGAGGGGGATCCAGTCTAGTCCTGAGGACAAAACTGCACCTTCATTATGCACAGGGAAGGAACAGTCAGCAAACTTTTCTTGACAATGGCTTTGGCCTGTTTAAGTACAGATAAGAGCTGAAGCAAGGAGGAGATGCTGTGACCACCTCTGGAGCTCCGAGCTTCCTCTTCCATGCCACACCACCCTGCTGACTACCTCCCTGTCCCCAGGAGGTGGCTAGTTCTAGGAAGGCTTCCTCTCTCCTCTCTAGGCTGCCCTGCTCACTTTTCTCAGCAAGTGTAGTTGTTATTCCTAGCAAAGGGCTTGCTCGTCATTGTAGCGTTCTTTATTCTTATGATTTATAGAACAGCTAGCGTTCTTCCTCTCCCTCCTTCCCTCCCTCCCTCCTTTCCTTCTTTCCTCCCCTCGCCTCCTTCCCTCCCTCCCTCTTTCTCTTTATGGCAATGTTTCACATAGTCAAGGCTGACCTTCAACTCCCTATGTAGTAGAGGATAACCCTCCTCTACTAATCCTGATCCTCCTGCCTCTGTCTCCCAAGTGCTGAGGTTTCAGGTGTAGACCACAACACTGGCTGAGACTCGCTCCCTATGTGCACTGTATATCAGTCTTCTAGGGCTGTTGTAATAGAGTACTACAACTCGATAGCTTACAGGACAGAACTAATGTGCTCCCAGTTGTGGAGGCCAGAAACCTAAGGTCCAGTGGTGGTTCTCGACATCACTTGTAGATGGCCACTTTTTTACTGTGTTTTCACGTGGTGCTTTCCTCTTCCAGGAAGGACATCAGCCATTGCAGATTCTCTCCTTATGAGACCTCATGTAATCTTAATTAACTCCTTAACGCTTTAACGTTTAAATCTGTGGATGTGTTGGGTCACATAATTCAGATCATGGCAGTTGTCTTTGTCAGATGCTCCTTGGTTTATGATGGAACATAACCCAAATAAGCTAAATTTAAATAAAATTCTCAATCGTAAATTAAACATACAGTAAGTAAAAAATGGGATGGGTTTAATACACCTTATCTACCCAACATCCTAGCTAAACACACGCACCACAGAGGGCTGGTGTTTTTCCTCATGATTGTTTGGGAAATTCCATGGCCACTACCCAGAATCATGGAAAATATTATATACCACATATTCTACCCTGGCTGGGGGAGGGGGGCAGGAAGAATCAAAATTTAAAATCTGATTTCTAGTTTCTACTATATTTCTACTATTATTTTGAAATACTAAATACATTTGAAATACTAAATTTGAAATACTAAATTTTACATTTGAAATACTAAATGCAAAAAATAATTACCACACAAGAAAATCTGAGCACTAAGCAGATGTTTTATTAGAAAGAATGACTGCTAATTGCTTTATATGTGATGAGATAATTGTATATTTTCTTAAAAGGTCTTAGTTTTATAGAAAAATAAACTGAAAGATTTTTGGACAAAATGATATAACTTCTGGATTTTTCTTTAGAAATTAAAGTAAATAGGGCCATCAGAGCTCAGCAGGTAAATATATTCTCTGTGACCTGGGGTTGATCCCTGGAACTAGAGGTGGAAAGATCGAACCAATTCCACAGCGTTGCCTTCTGACCTCCACATGTGCAATATGTACCCCAGTAGTACACACACACACACACACACACACACACGTACACACACACACAAACACACACACATAAACACACACACGTACACACACACATACACACACGTACACCCCCCCACATACACACACAAACATACACACACACATGTACACACACACACAAACACACACACACGTACACACACACACGTACACACACACACGTACACACACACACGCACACCCCCCCACATATACACACAAACATACACACACACACAAACACATACAAAAGGCTAATCAATAGATTTAATAAAATAAATTAAAATGACTAAAGGGATCAACTAGATAGGGTTAGCCATAAATTAAATAATGATTGAATTTACATTATGGGGTTTGTTTGTTTGTTTATTTGAAAATTTCCACTCTAAAAAACCCCACAAATTAAAATAAAACCAAAACAGACAACTGGTTACTGTTTTTAACTTTTAGCGTTATGATTTTCTTCTGTAAAAGTTCTTAGGAGGAAGCCCACTAAGCCACGATGCTTCTCTCATGTTAGCAGTCTGGTAGTTTCTTTCAACTTTCTCTTCCTAAATGTATGAGGTAGGATCAACTTTATTTTCAAATTCTAAGGCTTGCTATAATTCCCAGGCTGGCCTTGAACTTCTGAGCTCAAGTGAGACCCCCACCCCCACCCCTACTCCCCACCCCCTCCCCCACCCCCACACCCGCCTCAGTCTCTTGGGCTGGGTCTACACCACCATGTTCAAATGAGATACACTTTATGCCCAGTATCTGCTGCAGTAGTTGCCAGCCCACTTCTCTTGGCTCATTCATAAAGGATTATTTGTACATGTGTTCAGTGAGTTGCTTTTAATTGTGAGCCCATATTCTTGAGGTTTTATCTGTGGCTTGGCATTCCTGCAGAGAGAGTCCACATGGCTTCTGCCAGGCAGTCAGACAGATGCATCCAGAACCACCTTAAACATGATGTTTAGCTCTTATTTTTTGTGTTAATCTATGTTCGTTTTAAACTGTATTTGTATTGACATGTTTGTATAAACGTTTACCACATGTCTGTGGGTACCCTCAGAGTCCAGAGCAGGATGCCAGGTCCCTTGGAGCTGGAGTTACAGGAGGTAGTTGTGAACTGCCAGACATGGGAACTGAACTTGGGTTCTCTGGAGGAACACTTGGCACTCCAACAGAGGAACCGCCTCTCCAGTCCCTGTAAATTCTTACTTTGAGCTCACAGGCACAAATGCCCCTGGTTAGGAATTCTGTTCACTCCAGGCCCCAGCACATGCCTTGCTTCCAAGTGTGTCTCTCTGTTGCCTCTGTGTGGGTTTTCTCTGTTTCACTCCAGGTTGTTACTAAGGATCTTGGCTTTATGCAGGAGAGTCATCAATCATGGCATTATTGGGCACATGGGGCTTCTTCCATTCTGTCCAGGCTTCCTCTTTGCTGATCTTCAACCCAAAGACTGACTGGCTCTTGTGTGTGTGTGCTTGTTTTGCCTGAATGTACATATGTGTACCACAGAGTCCAGAAGAGGGCGGGACTAGAGTTATAGACAGTTGTGAGCTGCCATGCATGTAGGTGCTGGGAATCGAACCCAGTTCCTTGAACTGGAAGAACAGCCAGTGCTCTTAATCACTGTGCCATTTCTGCAGTCACAAAGACTGAGTCTTGACACCCACACTTTAAGGCCTCCAGGTTGACCATTCTGTTTGCTCCTTCTGAGAAAACTCTGACTGGCTGCTGGTTTTCTCCTGTTGTTTTTTGGGGGTGCAGATGGGGTCATGAAAGAATCCTCTTAGTTTCCTGCCAGCTCAAACAAGCATTGAAAGGTGTTGACTCCTTATTCCGATTTCTCCTGACAGGAGTCTTGGATGCTGTTTCTTCTTGAAGGCTGTTATAACCCCACACACAACAATTCACCATCAATGTGCTCTAGCTTTCTCTCCTCAACACAGCATTTTGTCATTCAGACTGATGGGACAGGCTGCTTGAGAACTTGACTAAGAACATGGCACCTGGGGACTGGAGTAGTGACTGCTTTTGCAGAAGAACCTAGTTTGGTTCCCAGCACCCACGTCAGGCAGCTGACAACTGCCTGTAACTCCAGCTTAAGGGGGATCTGCTGCTTTCTGGCCTCTGAGCATTCTCTCTCTCTCTCTCTCTCTCTCTCTCACACACACACACACACACACAGAGAGAGAGAGAGAGAGAGAGAGAGAGAGAGAGAGAGAGGAAAGAGAGAAAGTGGCACAGACTTGAACAATTCTTGTTTTCCTAATAGTCTGGATCTGAGAACTACTCTAGGTCACAACAGGCAAGCTGTAAAGGGTCAGGCAGCAAATACAAGTGTTGAAGGCGCCTGTGTCAGAACTACCCAGCTGTGCTGCTGTAATGGCTGAGCAGCAGCAGACAGCGTGCATAAATGAAACGGGGCTGTTCAGGCACTGAGGTATGTCTGCTTGGAGGCGAAGGGAGGCAGAGAGGAAACTATTGAGTCGCTGAGCTCTGGAGCTTAGGGCTAGCCTAGGCAACATAATGAGCTCTTGTCTGGTAGAAGGGGGAAGAGGAGGAGGAGGAGGAGGAGGAGGAGGAGGAGGAGGAGGAAGAAGAAGAGGAGGAGAAGGAGGAGGAAGAGGAAGAGCAAGAGGAGGAAGAGGAGGAAGAGGAAGAGGAGGAGGAGGAAGAGGAGGAGAAAGGAAGTCGAGCAGAAGGGGGGTAGGAAGAGGAGGAAGAGGTGGAGGAGGACAGGAGGAGGAGGGCGAGAAGAAGGGGAGGAGGGAGAGGAGAGAGAAAATAGTAAAACTTTACTTACATGTACTGAACTTTGCATAGAACTGCTTTGTATCATCTCGGACTGCACTGCTTCCCCTCCCTGCTTTCTCTGCCGATTTTTCTTTCCGTGCTGGGGTGGAACCCAGAGCCCACTCATGCTACAATGCTTCATTTTCCCCTAACCATTTAGAGGTATAAAAACTACACTTTGCTTATGGGCAGGAGCATGGCCTTGGCAGGGAAACTGAGGTCTTCCTGGCAGGGAGTATATTGTGGAGAGACAGCTAACTTTGCCTTCATTCTCCACAGAAGAGTACCAGAACCTGAAGACTCAGAAGCAGCTCCCTGTCCTCTCCTCCATTTGATAGATGAGGGACAGAGAGGGAGACAGGCTTCTGGGCACCTTGCTAGTGACAACGTGATGTCGGGCTGGAGCACAGGCCTTCTGACTCCAGCCTTATCTACTTTCCTAAGCTTGTTCATTTCCAAACCAGATTTTACCGATATCTCCATGACCACAGAAGCCTCCTGCCACAAAAGCTAAGCCCTGGAGTTCAGGGCTAGCCTAGGTAACATAGTGCGATCTTGTCTGGTGGAGGAGGAGGAGGACGAGGAGAGGGATGGAGAGGGAGAGAGGGGGAGCTCAGCAACAGCCCCCCCCCCCAGGAAAGCAGAATTTCTTTCACACGTACATTCAAAGTAAGGACTCGGCTCAAGGGTTGATGTTTGTGTCCACATCTGTGCAGCTGTATTGAACAGCGTGATTACATTGTGAGTGTAAGGGGCATTTTCGTTCATAGATGACATTGTGAGATGCCTGGGGAAGTTAAGCACAGACCAAAAATTGGCTAACTATTACAGGCATGCAAGTGCAAAGGGCCTGTCTGAGTTACTGCTCTATTGCTGTGGAGAGACACCACTACCAAAGCGACTCTTATAAAAGAAAGCATTTAATTAGGGGCTTGGTTACAACCTCAGAGGGTTAGTCCATATTCATCGTGGCAGGAAGCATGGTGGCAGTCAGGCAAAAAAGCAAGACTGGGCCTGGCATGAACCCATCCCCCAGTGACACACCTTCTCCAACAAAGCCACACCTCCTAATTCTTCCCAAACAGTTGCACCAACTGGGGACCAAGCATTTAAAGACACAAGCCTATAGGGACCATGCTCATTCAAACCACTGCAGGGCCCATGGAAGAGCTCTAAGGTGATTTTCCTTGTAGAATCTTGAGAATAAAGAGAATGACTATTAACTACAAACAGAAGTTGCCCTTGCAGGTGAAGCTGAGGCAGTGGGTGGGCTGGGATGCAGGTCAGTGAAGTCACAGCAGTGACCACAGGAGCAGTGACATTCTGTGCTGGTCTGGAATCTCAGCTCCACAAACTCAGCCCTGGGTCTCTCATCATCTCTTTGTTCTTTCCTAGACCCAGAACCACCTAGCATTCAATAAAAGATGATTAAATGATCAAACTCAGTCTGCAAGGTCTGGTCCCTGGAAGCAGACCTTTGAATAGTCACGGTATCTGTTCCAGCAGCTTTGGAAGCCTTCTTCAACAACAAGCAAACAAACAACAAACAAACAATAACAACCCACCAACACCAACCACCAACAACTAACATCAACAAAACACCTTCAAAAAATTGTTCTGCCTCCAGGGTCCCCCCAAAAGGAGGTCACCCTCATTCTCTGGACTACTGTCTACTCATCTCTTAGTGTGTCACTTGAGCTTAAGAGTTTTGTGCATTCTGTGTGTGATGGCTACTCTGAGCGCATTGACTTCAGACTTTTGTTTTGTTTTCTCAAGACAGGGTTTCTCTGTGTATCCCTGGCTGTCTTGGAACTCACTCTGTAGACCAGGCTGGCCTGGCTCTGCCCCCGGAGTGCTGGGATTACCTTCATACTTTTACATTATGGAAATGTCAACCTAGGAAAACCAATATTTGTGAATGACTCAGAGATGTTTAGGATGCAGACATTTATAAAAGCCCCAGGAATAAGCAATTCCTGGAATAATTTGTTACGTACACACGCACTTTTCATGAGAAGTTTTAATTCTCAGCCAACATCAATCAAGCCATCCCTGTCTCTTAGGCTGTTTCCTCCATTCTGCAGAAGAAGTTGAATGACTTGTTGCCAGGGTCACTTGGAAAATATAAACGGACACAATTTACTATTTCAGACCTCTTTCCTGCTACTAGATTAAAATTTATTTAGACGAAGCTAGATAAACAAGGACCTGCTGCATGTATCTGCTGTTCTCTGCTGCCCCCTGTTGATGTGAGCAAGGAAGTGGATCCCAAGCCCAACTTTGCTCATTCTTGTCTTGGAACCAGCATAATACGGATTCTCTGTTGATTTTTTAGAAATCAAAATTATGGGGTCCTACCTCCACAAGACTGTGTTATGAACCATGGGGTTGTAGCTGAGCAGTCTGTGGATTCTGAAATCGATGTCCTGATTTGGGTACTAGTGATCTGGCTCCTTAATCTAAATCAATTAATCAATCAAGCTAGCAAGCAAGCAAGCAAATAAGCAGGCAAGCAAGCTTGCTTCTTCACAGTGTTTCTGTCCTCAGGCTCAGTATACAACACTAGGCCATATCTGCATTCATTCTTGCAGCTGGAACTGTAGCAGCTCTGTGAAGTGAGTCAGAGAGGGTCAGCATACCCTTTCTACAGCTGAGACAGAGGCAGAAAAGACTCCTAAAATTCATGTCACTAGGTTACAAAGCTTTACATGTCAGGGTTGGGTTCAGATACAAGGCTTCTGTTTGGATGCCCATGCTTAGGACTCCTTCAGTTGCTCTGGGCTCCTTGGATGTGGGGCTGTCCCACAGGTGCAGGGTGTTCACCAACCCTGGGCTCTCCCCACTAGATGCCAGTAGCACCCCACCCTAGTTTTGGCAATCACAAATCTCTCCAAACGTTGCCAGACACCCCTGGCTGAAAGTCCCTGCCCTAAGTGGCCAGCAATTTTTGCGTTCTTTGGAGGCAATTTTCAAACAAAAAGCTTCTTTTTGCTTCTAGGCCACCTAGGGGTCAAAAGTAACAGACTGAATGTTGGTCCCCTTACAATGCCTCAAAATGAACAGTCATTCTATAATACCATCTAGTATTTGGGAGGTGTAATCAGATTGTACTGGCTGGCTTTGTGTGTCAACTTGACATAAGTTGAAGTTATCACAGAGAAAGGAGCTTCAGTTGAGAAAATGCCTCCATGAGATCCAGCTGTAAGGCATTTTCTCAATTAGTGATCAAGGGGGGAGGGCCCCTTGTGGGTGGTACCATCCCTGGGCTGGTAGTCTTGGGTTCTATAAGAGAGCAAGCTGAGCAAGCCAGGGGAAGCAAGCCAGTAAGAAATATCCCTCCATGGCCTCTGCATCAGCTCCTGCTTCCTGACCTGCTTGAGTTCCAGTCCTGACTTCCTTTGGTGATGAACAGCAGTGTGGAAGTGTAAACTGAATAAACCTTTTCCTCCCCAACTTGTTCCTTAGTCATTGATGTGTCTATTATATATATATATTATATGGGGAGGTAGGGAGGTGTGGGGGAAGGGTGTGCCTCACTCAGCAGGCCCAAGCCCAGACATCCCTTCCCCCTGAGGCACCAGCCACACTCGAAGGTATAGTATAGAATAGAGTTTATTTAGGGCATGGGGAGGGGAGCTAAGAGGGTAGTAGAGGTAGAGAGAGGCAGAGAGAGGGAGAGAGTAGAGAACTGGAGGAGTGGAGGATGGCCATGACCACGTGGAGAGAGGGGGGGAAGGGAAGGGGGAGAGGTAAGAGATAAGAGAGAGAGGAGGGGCAAGCATAGTGGGCCAGGCCCACCTGGCTGTTGCCAGGCAACTGTGGGGAGGAGTTTAGACAGAATGCTAACAGTCAGGATGTTTGTGCAGGAATAGAAACCCTGACTAAGATGCAGATTTACCCAGTTGTCCCACCTTCATCATGGTAGATACAGACTGGACTCTCAGATCTCACTTGGTTTCTATTAAGCATCTGCCGGTGTAGAACAAGACAAGGTCTCATGGGCCAAATGTGGCCCATCACATGCTTTATAAGTGTCCACGGATAAACAAATGGATGAGTACTTCATTCAACTACACAGGGAAACATTTCACCCCAATATAATAATCACACGAGCTTATTAGACTGTCTTTTTAATGATTATAATATGTACACACACACCATACAAAAAGCTTGGGCCCATTACAATTCTGTCAGAAGCTCAGGCATGTTCAAGGAGCTGGGATACAGTTGGATGAAGCATGGCCTTCAGGTCAGGACTAGCTGGGAAGCAGATATTATGTAGAAAGCTGGGGAGCCTGTGGTATTGTCCCCCAGTTAACCTAGGACCTTAAGTAGCAGTGACCTCCCTCTCACCATTCAGTCACAGTGTGCGCACCCTACTAACTGTAAAAACCACAATTCAGATGGGAAGAAACACTAAGTCTTCCCATCCCTTCTCTAAAATGTCATTTAACTACGTTCCCTAAACCATGATATACATTTTACAATAATTCTTAGAAAACAGCAGTTACCAGTCACGTACTTCTGCACAGCTCACATAAATGCACAGAAGAGTGGGCTCGGGGTCAGAAGTAAGGTCGAAGACTTAGAGCATCCCTGGCTTGTCCTGGAGCAGTGGATCCTTCTCCTGGTCTCCTCGGAAGAACAGGGCTTTTGCGTGGCTGAGGAAAACACTCAGGCCTTTGCCTTTGACCATATTCCCGGGGCCGTTTCCTATTGGCTTGTACGCCTTGTGTTTTCTGAAAACAATGTGTTGGATAGGGACTTTAAAAATATCTTCAGCTGAACTAAATTCCTTTCTATAGTGTTTCTCATGAAAGGTGCAAAAGAGCTAATTCCATTCAGCCTGTCGCTTGCAACACACCAGCATCTTAGGAGAGTCTAGCTATTTTCTCTTCAAGCAAGAGTACTCACTTTGAGATTTTGTTAAACATCACAAAAACCACAAGTTACTGACATCTGGTAGCACTTGCAGGATTAAAACAAACAAATCCAAAACCACAGTAAAATTAATAGGTCCCAGTTTGGTATTCATGATTTGATGGATGCATTTCTTCTCATACACATAATATGTAGAAGGAAGAAAGAAAAATGGCACATTCGTACAGACGAATGCTATTTGCTTTTGACTATCTGCTATAGAGATGTAAAGTGTTAAAATCAGAAACTTACTTGTACAGCAAGATGGTAACCATGGTGACAAACGTGGCCAGGCAGCCAATGGAGATCAGGACGCCATTCACTGTTCTCAGAGGGGAGCCTGGGTCTTTAAAGCAGAAGGAAAACCACATGAGTTAGCTCTATTCTGTTGGAGGACATTGTGATGCTATTGAATAAAGGAGCTACTGCTTTCAACTGCTTTCAACACCAAAGGGCTAAAAGGCTCTCACACTCCATTGTGCTGGCCTCTGGCCTCATCTCAGGCTCTGTGCCTGCCCCTGTGCTAAAACTCCTGGAATTCTGTGAAACTTGCAGGGCCCCTGTTGGGACGGCCCTTCGCTGTCTCACCTCAGGTTTCCTCAGTCTCCCTGTGTCTTCCCAGCATTTCAGAGGGCATCAGATCTTCGCTCTCACTGCCCTGCCTGCCTCTTCCTAGGCCTGTCCTTATTCCTTCTGTCATGTCATCTGTACCAAGGTCCACAAAGACAGGGACTTTGTCCTCTTTCTCTCTGTAACCAGCAAACCAGCCAGTTCTGTCTCCACCTCAGAGCACATCTGATCATCTGAGCTGCCTCTACCTGCTCTGTTCCTGCCACCATCGGTCCTCCAGACCCCTCCTGTGAGGTCCTCTTTACTGACTGAGTCTATCCTTGCAATTGTCTCTCCATCATGTGCCCGTGAGATCTCCTCACCCTTGCTTACAGAATGAAACTTCGAAGACCCTAACAGTAGCCTTGCACTGTTTATATTTAGGTCTTAGGTCTAAGGAGGTCCTTTACCAAGATGGTATCACTGAACAGCAAGCCTTGCCCCCACACCGCCACACCACATCTAGAGTGCTAACCACTGCCCTCACCACTCATTCCAAGTTCACCCCTCTCCTTCCTCCCACCTGTTTTTTTTTTTTTCCTCTCCTTAAAATACCATCTTGTTAATTGGCTTATTGCCAGTGTTAAAATAAGGCTGATTAGGTGTTCTGAGTTGGGACCTAACTGACAAATTCACAGGTAAGCAAATGACAAATTCTTTTTTTCTTTTTTCTTTTCTTTTGGTTTTTAGAGACAGGGTTTCTCTGTGTAGCCCTGGCTGTCCTGGAACTCACTCTGTAGACCAGGCTGACCTCGAACTCAGAAATCCACCTGCCTCTGCCTCCCAAGTGCAGGGATTAAAGGTGTGCGCCACCACTGCCCGGCTGACAAATTCTTATGAGACTATTTTGTAACACCACCACCACCACACCCACACACACCCACACACCCACACACCCACACATCTACACCAAAAAACAAGGGGCTGGAGAGACGGCTTAGTGCTTAAGAGCACTAACTGCTCTTCTAAAGGATTCAGGGTCAATTCCCAGCACCCACATAGCAGCACAATAACCCGGTTTCAAGGGGATCTGCTACCCTCTTCTGAACTCTGCAGACACTGTACCAGTGTGATACACAGATAGATGCAACACACACACACACACACACACACACACACGCACACACTGAAATTTAAAACATCTCAGAAAATAAACAAACAAAAACCCCAGGCAACATCAAAAACCAACAGCTGAGGGGCGGAGAAGATGGCTCAGCAGGTGAGGGCAGGGCTGCTTTTGCACAGGATCTGAGTTCTTTGACTAATCATGTCTGGAAGTTCATAACCAACTGTACATCTAGATCCAGGGCCTCCGACATCCTCCTCTGGCCTCCGTGGGCATCTGTATGCACATACATGTGCACATGATCGTGAGAACACACACACGCGCGCACACACACACCAAATCCTTAAAAACAGAAACAACTAAGTTTTAGTCAATCATAAACAGCTTAATTGATTGACTCCAGGCCTCAATTATGGAAACTGCCCCTTGGTCCTGACACCAGTTAGGGGTGGGGTCAATGGGAGCTGGTCTGGGCCACTTCTGACTCTAGTGTTGCTCAGTTTGGTGCTTAAACAAACTATGAAATTGAATTGGTCTAACTGTTTTCCTATAACATCTGCTACTGCTCAGGAATGCAGGGGTCCTCCTTGTTTTGTCCCTTAGCCAGTGGCTTCTATCCCATGCAGAGTTCTGTCTAATGACTATCAATCAATAAAAAGAATTGCAGCTAAACACCAGTGAGTTTTCTGTTAAACTATCATTATTTCTGAAATTCTGGTTTTGAAATTTGAGTTATTATGTTGTAAGTCTCACAGGATTATAGGGTTTTTTTGTTTTTGTTTTTTGTTTTTTGTTTTTTTTAAACTTTTTCTGACTTTCCTCCCTACCACTCTGTGTGTGTGCATGGTTGTGTGTGTGCATGGTTGTGTGTGTGCATGGTTGTGTGTGTGCATGGTTGTGTGGGTGCATGGTTGCGTGGGTGCATGGTTGCGTGGGTACATGGTTGTGTGTGTGTGTATGGTTGTGTGTGTGCATGGTTGCGTGGGTACATGGTTGTGTGTGTGTGTATGGTTGTGTGTGTGTGTATGGTTGTGTGTGTGCATGGTTGTGTGTGTACATGGTTGTGTGGGTGTGGGTGCACTTGGGTACGTGTGGAGATAAAGGATAACTGTGCAGATGTCATTCTTTTTGTTTGAGACTGGCTTTCTCTTTAGCTTGGAAATACTGGACAGTGAGTGAGCTTCCAGGAGTCTGTCTGTCTCCACCTCCCATCTTACCATTGCTGGGATTTCAGGTGCACATCACCACTCTTGGCTTTTTGTGGGGATTCTGGGGAATCTAAACTCTAGTCCTCATGCTTGCGAGGTAAGCACTTCTCTCTCTCTCTCTCGCTCTCTCTCTCTCTCTCTCTCCCTCAGATTTTGTTATGCGCTATGCCCAAGCTGGCCTTTCACCCCTCAAATTTCCTGCTTTTATTTATTTTCTTAGGATGTTGGGACGGACCCCAGGTCTTGCTAGCCTCACTCACGCAGGACAGCGCCCTACTGTTACGCTCCACCTCAGTCCCCTCATTTAGTTTTCATCACTCACTACAACAGAAATCACTCCCGGGAGCTAACAGTTACACCTATAACCCACACAGGAAACCAGCAGTTTGCCAGTATGTGAGAACAACATGGAAAGAGATAAGATTTTAAAGGCAATTCTGAATGACATAGTGTTTATCTAGGCTCCACCCCACAGTTACCTGGCAACAGCCTCCTCTTTCTCTGGTTCTCTTTCCCTCTTGCTCTTGCTCCTTACCCTCAACCCCCTCTCTCCACATGCTCATGGTCAGCCTCTACTGTTCTCCCTCTCCCTTTCTCTCTGCCTTTCTCTGTCTCTACTCCCTTAATTCCCCTCCCCATGCCCTAAATAAACTCTATTTTACACTATACCATTGTGTGGCTGGCACCTAGGTGGGTCTGGGGGGGATGCCTTAGCATGGACCTGCGGAGGCACCCCCTTGCCCCACACCATACTGAGCCTCCATTGAATATACTCCTGGCTTCTCTTTTGTTTTACAAACACAACACATGGGCTGGGGCAGTCCTAGCTGCACAGCTCCTGGAGGTCAGGACACCGAAATGTCCACAGCCTCTGGCTGCCCCTGGTGTGTCTTTGTCCTCCCCAGCTCTCTGGCTGTCCTGTAAGAGGCAGGATGTTCTCCCCACCTTGTTCTTAGTGCTACAGATTAGTGCTACAGCTCTGCAAACGTTCTCATAAGGACAACTCAGCCACCGACAAACAGACTGCACACATGATGGTTCAAAGAATCTGGCCATAAGATAAACATTGCCAGTGAAGCCTGTGAGGGCTTTAGTATTGGCTGTATACTTCTGCCATAGGAAATGCTCATAAAGTTATAAACCAAGCCTTACCTTTGCTAGGAATAGAGATCAGGGTGCTGGTGAGGGCCAGGCTTGCATCGTCTCCCAGAGTGAAGTTCACACAGTACATGCCAGACCCATTGAAGGCTCTCCTCACAGACAGCAGACATGGCCCGTCCACAGCCACAGGGCTACAGACCCTGTCCTGGGTGGTCTGGCAGGTGGGATCGGAGAGGGTCGTACAGGCTTCCATGGGCATGCTGTGATGTGGGGGAGGGGGGAGGGGCACACAGATCCCGCGAGGGAGAGGGAGAAAAGAACGCAAAGTTGGAGGGGTGCTGTTTTTGAAACAGGGTTTCACACTATTGGCCTGGAACCTATGGTGATCTCCTGCCTCAGCTTCTTGAGTGCTAAGATTATAGACACAGGACACTCCGCATGCCTCTGTAATAACAGTTTTAAATGGGGCTTTTACTTTCATTTCCTTTTCTTTTTTTCTTTTTCTTTTTTCTTTCATTCTTTTTTTTAAAGACAAGGTCTCATGTAGCCAAATTGGCTTCAAACTCACTATGTAGTTAAAGATGGCCTTAAGTTCCTGATTGCCCAGCCTCCACCTTTAGGTACTGTGCTTACAGGCATACACTCCGTGTCCTGCTTTATGTAGTGATGGAGATCCAACCCAGGGCTTCTTGTATGCTGGGATGCTCTCCACCCTGCACTGCTTCTATTTTTTTTTTTTATTATTTGAAAGAAAGGCTCACTATATAGCCCATGTTCTCCTGCCTTACTTACCCCTCATGACTACTGGGATTACAGACATGTACCTGTCTCCTACACTCATTTCATGGGAAGTTTCTAATATGTAGGTGTTTGAATCACCTTCAAAAGGATGACTTGTGGTCATGCCCTTTATTCAGACTTGGGGTCCTCCCTTAGCCCTTCCTCTGGCACGAGCCTGTACTTACGCCCCTTTGCAGGTCACAATGAAGTCCATCAGTGAGTTGTCAGGCTGCATTGTGTGCATTGGGACATCTGCTATCTGGATGATATTGACTTCTAGGATCCCCTCTAGTAAAACAGCCACCATAGAGAAATGTCAAAATGCAATGGAAAGTAAAGGAACCCATTCTGCCATAGATTGTTTGCTGGTTGAAATCCAAGCTAAGTTACAGTGTGGTTTGGTTGAAATCCAAGCTAAGTTACAGTGTAAGGGGGTAAAACCTCTGATGGGGATGTGGTCAGTGCCCTTATGGAGAGACCTCAGGGAGCCTCCTTGTCTCCTATGCCATGTGAGGACACTGCAAGGGGGTGACCTTTCATGAACTAGGAAGTTCTCCTTGCCAGACACCAGATCTTACATTCATTTCCCAGGACAGCAAGCTATGAATCCCAGTTGTAGGTCGCTGAGCCTACAAACCCTGTTTCAGAAACTTAACTAACTACAGGATGTCCCTTAACAAAGAAGAAGGACAAAGAATAGAAACGGCTTTCTCACCAACCTTGGACACCTCTTGTATCACCTTAGACAGGACAAGGGACCCTGCTCCTTTGTCGCTAGCCTTCTAGTGTTAGCTAAGTGAATGGGTGCTTTGCGGATTCTGGCATCCGTCCCCACTGGTCTTCAGCCTTACCTACAATTGTGACGGTGGCTCTGAAGTAACCGTATCTGTTTATTAGGCAGTTTTCATTGGGAATGTCACTCAGCTCCATGGATTTGTAACCAGTAGGCACTAGAAAGTTTGAGTAATAAATGTTTAAAATAGACAGGGATGAAGAATATAATGGAGTTAACATAACAAAAAACAAGGACACTTCTTTATTACTTTTGTTTTGGTGTTTGTTTTATCTTTTTTTTTCAGACAAGGACTCATGTAGCCTAGGCTGGTTTAAACTTCCTGTATAGCCCAGGCTGGCCCTAACTCAGGTTCTTATTAGCCATAGTTCCCAAATCCTGGGATTGCAGATGTGTATTGTCATGCCTGAGGCACCATCTTGTCCCAGCTCCATCTTCTCTTTAGAAACCATCAAAAAGTCAGGTGAGGTGGATCATGCCTTTAATCCCAGAGTCAGGGGTAAGAGGACCTCTGTGAGTTTGAGGCCAGCCTGATGTACATCCCAAGTTCCAGGACAGCCAGGACTAAAAATCAAAAATCCAACTCAACCCAACTCAACCAAAGCCTTCCTCAGGGCTCCAAGTGTGAGTGCTGATGGTGTGTGCAGAAATTGTCCACCATAGCTTTCTCCCACAGATGTTTCCAGCCTGAAGATTGCCCTCCTGCAGAGACAGCTCCTACCGAGATTAGCTAAACCGGCCTCCTTGATCAGCTGTGCACACAGACCCTGCCTCCCTCTTCATCATCTCTATACAGTGAACATGTGCTTCTGGGGGGTGCTAAGCCTTCTTCACCTGAGAACCCAGTACCCAAATCCCAGCTTTCTGTCTGAGTATGCCTCCGACCATCTTTTCTTCATTCTCTCTACATCTAGTCAGGTCAAGTCCCCGAGGCTGAGGAATGATTCAGCAATAAATAGCCTTTCCCTTTCAGGTGGAGCTGGTGATAGAAACCAGGCTTATTGCCCACCAGGCAAGCATTTTACTGCTGAGCCTCACCTGAGCTCAAAGCACAACCCTAGATGGTTTTAAAACTCAGGATGCAAATGAAGTGCAAGCCCTATTAGATTATATGAAGAGGCCACAGTAGAGAAGTCCCTTTTCGGGGGGGGGGGGGGGGTGCAGGGGGACAGCTGTTCTGGACTTAACACTAGCACCATCGGTTTGCCTACATCATTACACTGGTATTTGCCTCTTATTTGCTCATCAACAAAAGAGTTAATATCACTGTCTTCTCAGGTTGAATCGCTTAAACCAAAATGAGCTAAGGCTTACTTAGACTCTCTGTCAGGTGTTGTATCCGTGCCTGGGATCCCAATACCGAGGAGGCTGAGGCACAGGGATTGCTGTGAGTTTGAGACTGACCTGAGCTAATTAATAAGTTGACATGTGAGACCTTGTTTTGTTTTGTTTTGTTTTTAAAAAAAACACACCAAAACTAACTGGAGTGTTTTGAATGAGATGAAACCCATAAGCCATAAGTCACAAGGCATTAGAATCCTTAGCTGCTTGGGAAGAATTAGGAGGATTGACCATGATGGAGGAGGTGTGTCATTGGAGGTGGGCTTACAATTTCAACAGCTTCCTGTCATTCCCAGAGCCGCCTCTGCTTCCTGTTTGTGGTTGGGAAGTGAGCTCCCAATCGGCCTTAACTCCAGCACCAGCTGCTGCTATGCTTCTTATCATGGCAGTGATGGCCTCCTATCCCTCTGGACCTGTAATTCCCAGATAAACCCTTTCTTCTATAAGTTGCCCTGGTCATGGTGTTTCATTACAGCAGTGGAAAAGTAACCATAACACCAACCAACCAACTAATCTACAAATAACAACCATAAGATATTACAAATCAATTAAACACGGAGCTCTGGCAAGTCTAACTGAATTGGAAAGCTGTAGGTTCAGTGAGAAACCCTGCCTCCAACTCAGGTGTCGGACAATTGAGGAAGACACCTGTCATTGAGCTCTGGCTGCCATGTGCACACATAAAGACGTGACCAAAGCAATTGTGAATGTAATTGAGCAATGCTTCCCCCTTTATAATTTAAAAAAACCTAAAAAAAAAAAAAATTAAAACATGTTGGTGTAGCTTTAGGATTCAAAGTCTGAAAGGAAAATATGATGATGTCATCTTTATCTTTAATTCCTTAAGGCACTGAAATAGAGGGAGGGAGTCAAAGGTTTTGTCCTGTGTAACCCTGGCTGTCCTGGAACTCTCTCTGGAGACCAGGCTGACCTGGAGATCATAGTGATCTACCTGCCTCTGCCTCCTGAGTGCTGAGACTGAAGGTGCACCCATGACCCAGTGTGGGAGTCAAAGTTTAAAAGAGACCTTCATCTTAGAGAGAGAGAGAGAGAGAGAGAGCGAGAGAGAGCTGAAGAGACAGGTCAGTGGCTAAGAGCACTGGCTGCTCTTTCAGAGGACCTGGGTTCATTTCCAGCAACCATATGGTGGTTCACACTGTGTATAATTCCAGTCCCTCTTCTAGCCTGCTTGGGAATCACAGATATATGTGGTATACAGACGTATGTGCAGACAAAGCAATCACACATATAACATAAGTAGATTAATTTAAACAAGTTCAGAGGCTAAGTAAAGAGTAGGTGTGGTGGTGCGTGTTTGTAATTCAGAGGCTGAGGCAGAGGGATTGCAGGTACCTGGAGCTATATAATAAGATCTTTTCTCAAAATGGAAGAAAAGAAGAGAGGAGGAGGGGCAGAAAGGAGGAAGGGATAGAAGGAGGGGGAAGGATAGAAGGAGGGGGAAGGACAGAAGGAGGGGGAAGGATAGAAGGAGGGAGAGGAGGGAAAAAAGGATCTGTGTTTAAGTTCATGACACGTATGGAGGAAGCCAGCTGGGAGCGCTCTCTGGTTTCTCATGGGTGATGTGCCCATGCCTGGTGGGATTCTCAGAATGAAGGCACTCTGGGAAGTGCTGTGCCACGGAGCCTGGAGAGATCCTAATGCTCTGTTGGATTCGCATGCAGTTGTTCATCAGCAGGACAGGCTTGGGGGACATTTCTGGCTCTCCCAGGGGCCCTGTGTAGGTGCAGGTGACTACAAAATCTGTTCAGTCTTTCCTGGTGGAGTCTGCAGCAGCAGGCTGGTTTGTGCAAAGCTGCTAAGAATCCCAGCATTTCCCCTGAGAGCTGTAGGGTTCCTTCATTTAAAGTTCTGGAGGAGCAGACTTTAGCTGTCAACTTGAGTATAGAGCTACAGCTCTGCTGTATTTCAAAGTAAAACGTCTTTAGGAAGAAGACAATGAGAATCAGTTGTCTTGCTTTAGGTAGAATACTATACAGACGCATATGAGATTTTGTAGATGTCAGATCTGTGAAGTCAAGATTTGTCAAAGGAACAACAGAGAGAAATAACGACCTTAAACTGCAGGTGAGAAAACCTCAGTACTTAATTCCCTGTTCCCCAGAGAATGGTGTGAGAGAGGTGTTCACTATGAATGCAGGAAAGTTCTAGACAGTATGAGACCACATGACATGATAGTGTGTGTTGTGTGCATGTGTGTGTGCAGGTGTGCTTGATCATATGTGTGTGCGTGTGTGTGTGTGTGTGTGTGTGTGTGTGTGTGTTTAATATACACGATGTCACACTCATCAGCACCTGTCTTACAAAAGCTGTTCTGTTTCTCAGGTTAGTTCACAACATTCTGAAAATGAACAAGTGTGACCAGATAAAGAAAAAAATCCTTATAGAAAAGTAGGACACACTCCCCAGTCTCATGATTCAGTCAGCTGCTCAGTGCCCCCTTCAGCGTGGCTACGGTTTTTCAGGCCTGTAGCTTGGCTATTTGTTTGCTTTTTGAGCCAAGGGCTTCAAGCTGCTGCTTTCTGACTTACTGAGTGCTAAGAATGGAACCCAGGCCCATGCTCCGCTTCTAGCTACATTCCTGGCGCCCCTGACTTGGGAGTTTAGCAGAACATTGCCCTGAAGCTACTTGCCAGAACAGAGGGCACATACTTGTCTGTCAAATAATAATGTTCAATAATACAAGTTGGGCCAGTGAGATGGATCAGTGGGAAAAGAAGTTCTTTCTGTGAGCCAGGCAAGCCTGGATCACATGTGGAAGGAGAAAACCAATTCCCTATACACCTCCCCCGACACCACCACCACCACCAATAATAGTGATGATAATAATAAATAAAATTTTATAAAAAAATACAAGCCCATTTATATGGTCTACATAGCTGGAAATGCTTTCTAGTGGGGAAAAATCCTTTTAAAAATCATGCTTGGCCACCTGACAGCACATATCTGTAACCCTAGGGTGGAGATAGATCTCAGGTGGCTCTCTGGCCAGCCAGCCTAGCCAGAAAGCAAACTGCAGGTTCAGCAAGGGACCCTGTCTCAATATGTAAGGTTAAAAGCCACAGCGGAAGACTCCTGGCATCAACCTCAGGCTTATACACACAGACTGGTGTGGAGTGAGGTGATCCAACATATATGTATATACCACACATACATACACCACACACATGCAGATTCATAAACACATACACAAATACATGAATAAAAATGTAAAAAGTTATGGCTAACTTCTGTAATCACTACAGGTCCCATCGCTTAGCCCTCCCCCACCCCAGCTGCTTTAAGGTGTTTTGAATTAATTATGCATGAATGAGCACCTTTGCATAAAGCCAGGACTCCTCTCAGTAAAGCTGAATGCATAGAGGATACTGGCTTTTGTTTTACAGCTTGACTTAGGAAAAAACAATAGCAGCAAATTAAAATGCCTTTTGAAATTGGCTTCAGAGATATGTTTGACTTATGGCATGACACAGCTTCTAAGAAAATCAGCTGGTTTGATAAAAATGTGATTTCAAAAGCCCAAATTAAGTAAATTAACCAGATTTTTTTTTTGACACTGAAGGCATCTATAATTTATTTAGAATTTACAGCTGCTCTTTCTATTTATAAGGAAGATTATCCATTTTGGCAGATAAAGGAGTTGGTTCTTAGAGATGTAGCTCAGTTGGGAGAGTACCTGCCTATCATTTGAAAAGCCCCATGTTTGGTTCCCAAGTGTGGTGCTGTGTGCCTGTAATCCCAGCAGTCAGAAGGTGAAGGCTAGAGGATCGCCAGATGATAATATTGAGTTTGAAGCTAGCCTGGGCTACATAAGGGGCTGGGGAAAGGGAAATGGAAGAGGAGGGAGGAGAGAGGGAAGGGAGGGGCTTTAGAGTCACACTAAGCTGTCTGGATTAGCCTAGTACTGCTACATTTGTAACTGGACTTGAGATTCCTTAGTTGCTCACCAACAAGGTTACGAGTGTTTATTTACACCCTGTGACACTGTGCTGACAACTGGTCAGGTGTGACAGATTTCCATGCACAGTAACTGAAAGCTATCTGTGGTTATTTAGCAAAGAGGGGCAAAGAACAAAGCATATGACATGAACCCATTTACATAAAATCCAAAATGAGAAAACACATAGGAAGTTTGTAAACTCATAGAAAACGATCAGCCAGCAATGCCAGGCTGAACTGGGGAAGAGAACACATGGGGACTCTTCCTTCTATGCTATGCTTCTTTGTGGTTAGTTTGAATTTTTAGTAAGAAATGTGAATTAACTATTTTACAATTTAAAACACTCTATACAGGAATAAATTTGGGCAATGTAAACCTAACAGCAGTAGGGAAATCAATACAAGTTTGAGGTTACCCTAGCTTACCTATCAAGTACAAGGCCAGCAAGGCAACATAGTATCTTAAGCTGATTGACTAAGTTGATGATTGCCTGTTACTGAATAACTGTACTGGCTGGTTTTGTGTCAACTTGACACAAGCTGGAGTTATCACAGAGAAAGGAGTTTCAGGTGAGAAAATGCCTCCATGAGATCCAGCTGTAAGGCATTTTCTCAGTTAGTGATCAAGGTGGGAGGGCCCCTTGTGGGTGGTACCATCTGTGGGCTGGTAGTCTTGGGTTCTATAAGAAAGCCAGCTGAGCAAGCCAGGAGAGCAAGCAAACCAGTAAGAAACATCTCTCCATGGCCTCTGCATCAGCTCCTGCTTCCTGCCCTGCTTGAGTTCCAGTCCTGACTTCCTTTGGTGATGAACAGCAGCATGGAAGTGTAAGCTGAATAAACCCTTTCCTCCCTAACTTGCTTCTTGGTCATGATGTTTGTGCAGGAATAGAAGCCCTGACTAAGACAATAACTAAGTAACTAATGAAGACCACCATGGAGCTGCCACCACCACCACTACCACCATTACACCACAGGAAATACTCACTTAAAGAGGGGCTAGGTGTTGACGATGTGGGTGAAGGTGAAGTCGAGGGTGAAGGTGAAGGTGAAGGGCATGGTCCGGGCACTGCAGTTTGCACGGTGAGGTTAAGGTTGAAGGTTCCATTGAGCACATACGTGTGATTCAAAGTGTGATTGTTGGAGACAAACAGGCCACTGTTGTCCCCAAAGTACCACTTGTAGGAAATGGCAGAGTCATTGAGGAAGTGGCTGGGATCGTGAATGAGGACATCGAAGACAATGGGGAGGTCTCTGAGGAAGGTTTCATCAGATGAGTTCCGGTCATTCTTCTGGGACATGGTGACAAATATAGGGATCTGATCTAGAAGATATAACACAAGAAAAAAAAAAAAGAAAGAAAAGAAAATACATGGCTTGCCTATAAGAGGAACACTGCAGGGATGCTGTCTGCCTGAAGACTAAAACTAGACCTTCTTGTATGTAAGCTTTAGAGTCTCCCACCTGGCAACAGATAGGGTAGCACAGCATTAAATTAGTTCAGCTCTGCTGGAGTCCACATGAGTCTTACCCTAACCCAGAACACTGGGTGCTGATTCTTTCCTAATCTGCTGATGTCAAAGGGCTATATGCCCTCTCCTCCTCCACTGCTGTGGAGTTCACACCACGCACCTGTTATCACATACACGTCTTTCACCTTCGAGATGGGAATGTATGCCCTGCCATGTCTTCGAAAGACAGTCACTTCCATGACCTGAGGGCCGGCTGTCAAGTTGACTGTGTTTATAGAAACTCGTGCTGAACACTGATCCAGTTTTTGGTAATATTGACCTGTGGGAGGATGGACACTTTGAGTTATTGGTAACATCTCATGATCTTTAGGCAGAGTTGTTTCTGAAAGGCTAGTTAAAGGCTGCTCTGCAGAGAGAACAGCCTGGAACCTCCAGAAAGCAAACTGGTGCCAGCATCTGTGCAAAACCCTATGAAGCAACTTTATGGTTGCACACAGGTAACAACTGCACACAGTTTGTGAGAGTGAAAGGGCTCTAAAGTGGGACAACCCAGCCAGTTACAAATTTATCAATGAACACTAGTAGGTCTGCACATGAAATGCATAGTCTTCCCTTAGGAAACTCATTTAATGTCATGGTGAAGTATCTGCGAGAGTTTTAATAGGTTGTTTATTCACAAATGTGCCTTATTTTTGTAACAAATTAAAAGCAATTAATGTAAATAGATAGGCATGGCTCTGGTTAGATTTTTCTGGGAGTCTGGAATCCCACTTCCTAGAAGGACTTGTACTGAAAACCAGCAAGACATAAGAAAGCAACAACGGATCACAGGTGTGGATCACAGGTGTGGATCACAGGTGTGGATCACAGGTATGAAGGGAGAGGACTGCCATCTGAGTCATTCCATTTCCCTCTGCAGCTGTCCCTGAAACTCATAGGTGCTGGCCACACATGTGGCAGGTGATAGGCTTGGAGAACTGACCAACAGAGCCAGCATGGCACCACAAAAGCCGGTTTCAGACAGGCTTGATACCTGGCCTATTCTGTGCTTTGTTCAGTGGGTATGCTTTGTTAACACTGAAGTAAAAGGATGCTCTCTGAGAAAGGACAAAACCTTTAGAAACCCAGGAGTTGCTCAATTGGAGCAGATTCTGAAAATTCATCCTCAGTTGGCTCCGAGTGGTGGTGGTGGTATGTGTAATATGTGTGTGCGTGTGTGTGTGTGCGCGCGTGTGTGTGGTGCATGTTTTGCTGACTATGTACATGCTGGGCATGTATTCTCCCACTGGCCATAGACGTGGCCCTCTGGTGACGGACTGAGAATTCAGCAGCCTTATTAGGAAAGACCTAGTTTTGTTCCTCTTAAAATAACACTTCACTAATAATACAGCAAAGGGGAAACTTTTATGGTCTTACAAGACAGAGAGTAGACCATGGCAGAGAAGAACAGTATTTATATTGTTCTAGACCCACACATTGATGTATTGTGCAGTCATTAAAACAATTTAAGGAATTTTAAATAATATAGACAAATTCTATAACAAAATAAAAATGTGTTTCCATTATTATCTTAAACAAGAAATATTAACATTGAACACATCATCATTCAGTAGCAATCATGTCGGATGTTGTTTGCGAATGATTTTTATATTTTGTTTGTGCTCTTCTATGTTTCCAAATTTCCCATAGAGAATATGCTTTTTAACTTTAATTCACTTAAGAACACTAACTAATGAATAAACAACCATGTGCCATTCAAATAAATTGTTTTCCTAGGACTATGTTAGATTAGTCTTTGTCATTGAAGAGAGAGCCAATTCTCTCCCTTCTCATTCTCATTTTATGTCTGTGGTGTCCCACGGACATGGCGAGGTTACCCAGGATTTCATTTCCCCTCACTGTTCACCGAGTAAGGAGAAGCAACAGAGGGATGGGCTGATATGATTTCAATTAAAGAACAAGAAAGCATAAGGTCAAAATGTGAAAGGAATGTAAAAAAAGCTACGAGTTTGTAAAATCCAAACCAAGTGTGTGGAAGACATAGATGAAGCTCCATTTTTTCCGTCCGTGGGGGCGAGGGAAGGGCTTCCTGTCGGGGAACCTGAGGTGCTGGCTTTGGCTGCTGCTGTCTTCCCAGTCCCCTTCATCTGCCCCTGCGGTCCAGTTGTAGACATACAGGTCAGAAGTCAGCCCCAAATCTAACCAAGAACAAATAGGTGGAGTTAGTTTTCTGGCCTCCAAATGCCCAGTGCTCAGCACCCAAACACTTCTGTTTCCCAGAACCACTGTAAACGCTGCCACGGGGCTAACATCTTAAGGTTCCGAGTCCACCCATGGCATATTGACACTTTCTCATGTTTTTGCCGTATGTCAATAAAATATTATCAATTTCCAGGAAACTTTCATCTGGAGATTTTACTTAACGTGTGTATCTTTCTTTTGAGTCTCCGAATCTCTATTCAAACCAACCTCCAGGATGCATCATCTTCTAGTGTGGCCATCTGTCCTCAGCTTCTTTCCCTCACTTACTGGCATCACAGCCAAGTCCTAAGTCATGGCCTCCTTCAGCAGAGGACTGCCCTCAGGAGAGTATTCCCTCATATCACTACAGTGCCACGCCTACGCCCACCCCAGCAAGGCCTGCACATGCATTTGGCTGAATTGTTGTCTCTGCCAACAATTCAGATAAAAGGAATCTCCTCCCAGCCCTACAGCCTGCTCTGCACCTCCCAGGACTTTGTCGCCCTCTGCTGGCCCCTGAGGGCACTTGCACACACAAACAGACATTTACACATAAATAAACAGTAAAAATAAATCCTAAAAAGAGGTCTCCTTCTATGCCTAGTTTAACAGATCTAGATAGATATAGAGAAAATTCAAGAGAAACAGATATAGAAAAATGTATAGTTTGGAATCCAGGGAACAGCATCAAACTCTCCAGATGTGTGGCATTGTTTATCATGCAGAACGGTCCCTTGGCCTGTGTCCTTGAGCTCCTTTATCTGGCTACTAGTCGTTAATCCTTTTTATTCTCAAAATTTCCCAAATATGGCCAAGAGCCCTTTGAGCTGACTCTTGCATCCTTTTGATACAACTCCAGAGGCCTTTTGAGTTCTTTCTCATTTTCTGTTACAGTTTACATGTGATGTCACAAGCCTTTAATCCCAGCACCAGGAGACAAAGACAGGGAGATCTTTGAGTTCAAGGCCAGACTGGTCAATAAAGCACGTTCCAGGACAGCCAGGACTACATAGAGAAACTCTCTCAATGCTTCCATCCCCCCCACCCCCCAAGTGTTTCAGGGTTGTTTGGTACTTGCTATGTAGTCCAAGCTAGCCTTAAACTTGAGATGTCCCTTTGTCAACCTCCTAAGTATTGGAATTACCAACATATGTTACCACTCTGGTCAGATTTTTTTTTTAAGTAAAAAGTTGGGCATAGTAACACACATCTGTAATCCCAACATTGTGGAGACTGAGGCAGGAGGATCATGTGTTTGAGGCTAGCCTGAACACCAGGTTAGCCTCAAATAAACTACAGGAAGATGGGGGGGGGGATATCAAATACTAGATTAATATTAACACCAGTCCATACAGAATTTAGTGTTTTCCTCAAAGGGAGATTAAAGAAAAAAATCTAAGGAGGAATGAACACATCAACAGATTTACAAAAGCTCGAATGGTGCAGGCAGCTCACCATGCAGGAGTAGCTGCACCAATGTCTGAGTAATCGCAATGATTAACTGAGTTCTTCAGAGTGTACAGTTCTCACAGAATAATGTCCCTCGGTGTGTTCGTGCTCTTTTAACATGGATAATGAATGCATCTCTTTGAGAGCAGAACAGAATCAGAGCCACATGTGCAGTATCAGCACCAGCAGAATACTGTTTATTTAAACCGCTCGTCAACAGAAACGAACCAATCAGCACACTCTCTCAGATGGGCCCTGGTGTGTGTTTGTTTTTATGGGGTTTTTTGGCCAGTTTCAGGTAATATAGTGAGACCCTGAGCATGGACAATAGCACATGCCTTGTCCAGTAGACACAGGACAAGCTGGGTGTGACAATGGAAGAGACGTAGGTTGGGTTTTTGAGCGTGTGTGGTGCTGGGGATGGAACCCAAGTGCTACACACTCCAGGCAAGTGGTCCATTCACTGCGTTCATCCGTCTCCATAGTGTAGCTCACAGGGGTTACCTGGGTAGAGCTAGAACCAGTGACCAGGAGAGACAAGATGGGGACTTAGAAGCGGATGTGATCAAAGTCCATGATGTACAGCAGGAGAAGTATTTTGTATGGTGAATACAGGCTAATTAAAAAGGATGTGGTCCTGAAGAGGAGGCTGACAAGGGGTGGTGACAGCCCCTGTAAGCGCTACGACTGTGGGCGGGGCTCCAGGAGCAGAGCTGAGCCTCCTTACCGGTTCTGCAGTTCCTCTCATAAATGATATTGCCGTTGGCATCTTCCTTCTGGCATCTGGGGAACACCAGGTTCACCACAAAGGTGATATTGGAACCCACCAGGGCTGGTGAGTCACTGGTCAGGACTGCCTGTACACGGCCTCCTAGGGCATGAAAGAATGGATGGAGATCATTTCCCTGGAAGACCTTCCACCAAAAGGGTTTAGTAGAGTTCTGTCTATAGGTTAAGGACCATTTGATCCATATGACTCTTTGCAGTGTGTTAAATTTATCTCCTGATGCTAACTTTAGCTTTCACAGTACAATATCATAGAAAAAAAATCAGGGAAGGATTTTCTAATCATAGAAAAAAAGTACTCACTGAGGATAAGAACAAAGGGGGCTGGAGAGATGGCTCTGTGGCTGTTTTTCCAGAGGATCCTGGTTCAACTCCCAGAACCCACATGGCTGCTAGCTCACAGCCATCTGTAATGCCAGCTGCATGGGAGCTGATGCCCTCCAACGGCCTCCTTGGGTACCAGGCACACACGGGGTGCACAGTAAAACACCATTATAAGTTAAAAAAAAAAAGACCTTTTTGTATTGAAGAGGCACATGTTAAAAGTTGTAGACTTTAATCTTCAACCAAATGACTGGAGGACTCGGTTTCTGGCCTGTGTGGGGGATGATTCACTTTCTGGTAAGCCTCCTCCCCTGGATCTCTGGATGGTCAGGTCATGTTGCAGCTTTTCTGAGGGTGCCTATGCTATGGTAGACAACAGACTGGGGGGCGAATCTGGCCATTCTCTAAATATTCAAAGACCTTGGAACCGTCTAAAGTCCAACTGATTTTATGACCCTTCAGAAAGTGAAGATGGTGAGGGAGGAGGGAAGCTTGCGAAGCCCAGGGGCTGCTCACTTTGCACCTAGAGCACTGTCGCTCCCCAGAGCCTGAGCCCTGGTATCCAAGGCTGCCTTCTTGCTGATGTAATGCAGCTGTGGCTGTGGGAGGAGCTTCCCACTTACCTTCCCAGGAGTCCTTCCACCTGCCGTCTCCCCGCCTCCACACTGGATACAGGTGTTCATCCCATTCATTTTCATCGGAAGACCAGCCGCGTAATTGGTTGTGCTCCCTCATGTGACCGGGATACTGCTCATGGCCCAGCACATCACGAAATCCTGTGTTAGTGTTTGACAAACAGATTTTGTCAATTCCACTACTGGCTTAGCACTTCTGTGAGAACGGTTGGTGGAGCTTTCCATTTCGATCCTTGGAAAGGACATGCGTAATCTAGCCAATACATCAAGTAAAGAAAGGTGCTTAAAAATAAATCTGGATGGGTGTGTTGGTGCACACTTTTACTCTTAGCACTCAGGAGGCAGGGAAAGACAGATATCTGTGAGGATGAGGCTAGCCTGGTCTACATAGTTATTTTCAGGCTAGCCAGAGCTATATAAGGAGACCCCACCCCAAATGTCTATCTACTAAGGCTGGTGAGAGGTCTTAACAGGTGAGGTTGCTTACCACCAAGACTGACAACCTGAGTTCCTTCCCTGGCCCCATATGGTAGAAGGAAAGCAGCGATTCACAGACTTGTCCACTGATCTCCACACATGCTGCCTGCCCCCCTGACCAGCACAAATAAATAAATATAAAAATAAAATAAGTTTACTGAAAATGTTTTTAGAGAATTAAAAAAATATTTATTTTTTGATATAGCACCTTACTACATGGGCCTGGCACCTCACTTCTGGGACTCACTATGTAGACCAGGCGGGCTTCAAACTTGCATAGATACACTTTCCTCTGCTTCCTGAGTGGCTGGGATTAAAGGCGTGAGCCACAAAGCCCAGCCTTAAAGAGAAAATGTTGGCAGCCGCCTTTTCTAAGCTTTACTTAACATAGCCTCCAAACATTTAGGTTTGGTAATCGCATGGAAAGGGAAACTTGGACGAGTTTCCTCACACAGCTTTGCGTCCTTTCCGGGTCCTTTCCCCTATAGTCTTGGGACGCTCCCAGGACGCCAAAAGACAAATACGCTAGCATGGAGGATTCCACGGTAAAACTGTGTATTCATCATGGTGAATATTCCAGATGTGCACCATATATTCATTTGTGGAGTAAGGCATTTGCATCGTACCTGTACCCAGGAAGCGGAGACGGGAGGATTGCCATGAACTCAAGGCTAGTCTGGGCTACAGACTTCGTCTCAAAGACAAACACCCTGACTCAACAAAGCCCTTGAGTAGTCCGTGTTTGTTAAATAGAGTGGTTTGGTTAAGAAACGTTATGAGGCCAGACATGGTGGCGCTCGGCTTTAGTCTCAGCGCCTGGGAGGCAGAGGCAGGTGGATCCCTGTGAGCTCGAAGCCAGCCTGGTCTACCAAGTGAGTACTAGGACAGCCAGGGCTACATAGATAAACCCTGTCCCAAAACCAAAAGCCAACCAACCGACAGACGCGTGTTGTTTGGGTTAGGTTTGTAGCTATTTCTTTTTCTAGTTTCAAAAATGCATTGGAAGCTCTATTGTTATGTATAGCTGCATTTAGAATTATTGATTTCTTGATTGAATTGGCTATTTTTATTAGTAATTAACTTTTTGTTCTTCTTCTTCTTCTTTTTTTTTTAAAGATTCTGGGATTTGAACTCAGGACTGTGGAAGAACAGTCAGTGCTCTTAGCCACTGAGCCAACTCTCCAGCTCTCACTTCAGCCCGGCTCACTGTAGCTGTCTCTTCAGACACCCCAGAAGAGGATGTCAGATCTCATTAGGATGGTTGTGAGCCATCATGTTGCATTGCTGGGATTTGAACTCACAACCTTAGGAAGAGCAGTCGGCACTTGCTGAACCATCTCTCCAGCCCCCTAACTCCTTGTTCTTGATAATATTCCTTGTACTGAAGACTACTTTGTTAGTGTTTAATATATATTACATATAATATATTACATATATGTTACATATATTTTCCCATTGTTTTATTTTTTTCAGAAATGACTTCTTTACTCTTATTTTATGTGTAGGTGTCTTGCTTACATCTATGTCAGTGAACTATGTTCATGGAGTGACCATGTTCTGAATTTCAGAAGAGGGCACTGGATCCCCTGGAACTGGACTTCAGACAGTTGTGAGCTGCCTAGTGGGTATGGGGAATTGAACCTGGGTCTTCTGAGCATCTCTCTGGACCCCATTCTCCCATTCTTTTACTTCTAGCCTGCATATATTCTTATTTAATGTGAGGGGTGTTTTTTGTAAGCAGCACGTAGTTGGTTGTGTATCTATAAATCAGATCTGAAAATCTAACTTTTATCTGAAGTACTGAGGTAATTTACATATGATGTAATGATAGACATTGTGCACTTGGACCTACCATCTTGATTTTCTCATCTTTCCTCTTCTCTCATCTATCCATGATGATGGATTTCCTCTCCATCTCATCTACCTGTCTCTACCTTCTTTGCACTGAGACAGGTGGATGTCCTGTTTTTGTGTATGTTCTGCTTTTTTTTTGGAGGTGCTGCATACAGAATTCTGACTTATGCCTGGCAGGCAGGCAATGCACCCACTAACCACAGCTCACCTTCCCTTTCCTTTCTCAACAGAGAGGCAGATACAGTAGGAAATAGGATTGAACTAGGAGTCATGGTGCACAGTCTCTGTCATAAACAGGCTGTGTGATCTCAGGCCTTCAAATCAGACAAACCCCAAATCAGTCTCAGGACTGTTCCTACCTAGAACAGACATTAATCAAGGAATGGGTGCAAGGTTTATCAATAGATGCTTGTACCTGGAAGTTCACTTTGGAGGCATGTGGGAAGAATGAAACTGCTTCCATTAAAACTAACTTTAGATACAAACACATCTAGGTCTAGAGAGATGGGATTCGACAGGATCATCTTCAATCCCATGCAAAAGTGGATTCAGCTCCTTTCATGCCCAGAACAATCTCTTCTCACTGTTTCAGAGTCTTTGATCACAGATTCTAAGAACATTTCCCCAGATGCAATCAGAGCAGGGATCAGGCTGGGGTGTGACCCAGTGGTATAGTGCCTGCCTGGCATGTAAGGCCCTGGGGTTTGAACTTCAGCACCACCAGAAAAACAAACCAAACCAACCAAACAAACAGCGACAAAAACGCACAGATTGCTCCTCTGCTCCTAAAGTTCAGACGTCAAAGTAAAATACGGGGGGGGGGGGGGGGGGTGTGTGTGTGGGGAGACAGGGGCAGGGACGGACGTACAGGGAAACCAAGAGCAGACACGTTCAACCTGCCCTGGCAGAGTTCACACGAGACATAAACTCGTTCAACTGAGGAGCTGGAGAGATGACTCAGTGGTTAAGAGTGCCAGAAGCACTCGCACTGTACAGGAGTTTGAATTTTAGCAGCCATGTCAGGGAGCTTTCAAACGCTCCCGCTCCAGGAGATCTGGCGCCCTCTTGTGGCCTCTGCCGGCAACACCCCCACAATAAAATACGTCCTTTTAAAGGTTTAAAAAAAAAAAAAAAAAAACCCAATAAAGAAAAGACACCATTATCGCCATCATGAAGCTTCCAACAACCAAACTGTGTCCGACACAAAGATATTAACTGTGAAAGCTTTTTAACTAGACAAATATAAAAACAAAAAGACCGCCTCAAGGCTCAGTCCTTGTATAATGAACTTACATGCTAATAAAATCATACAAGTTATATATAAAAAAAGACACATTTTTAAAAAGCAGCAAGCAGAGATGAAAATATCAGGATTTAGAACTAGGCAAAACTTCTTAGATGAACACCAAAAGCATAATCCATAAAAGAAAAAACAGCTGTATGAGACCTTACTCAAATAACTGCCCATGGCAGCGAGTGCCCATGGCAGCGAGTAGAAAGAGCTAGAGTAGAGAAGATCATACTTCCACCAATATTGAAAAGCAATTCCAATTTGAAATGGGAAAAGACACGAGAGGACACATCCGAGGATGTATAGACGTTGAACACTAGAGGATCGTTGACAGACCCTCCTGCAGACCTATCGGGCCACTACCACCAAAGTAAAAAGTCGTACCAGTGCCTGCCAAGCGATAGGACATAGAAGAATTGGTCCACACTGCTGCAGGAACCTGAGACGGTGCAGCCATCCTGCTAAATTCCAGTAAGACCTGATGTACAGCTAAGCACTATACAATGTCCTAATTTACTCTTTAGTACAGATCCCAGAGAAGTGGACATGAGAAGCCATAGCATCTTGACTTGGAATACCTCTAATGTCCTTCAGTGGGTGAGCGGTTAAAGTGATACTTTATGACCATGGACTAACTCAGAAAGAAAAAGGAGCAACCTATTTGGTACAGCGGTGTCAACCAATCTCTAGAGAATCACACTGAGGAGAAACCCAATGTCTGAAGTCCATACTGTGAAATTCCATTGTGTGGCATTCTGGAAGAAATAAGATTATTTAAATGGACAGACTCCTAGTGGTCTGGGGTTGGGTGAAGGAGTGTATTTGGCTGTAAAAGGGCATGAGATGGTCGTGGCAGCAGGGGGCATGTTCTGTATTTTGACTCTCTCCTCGTCAGGATCTTGGTTGTGTTTTTGTCTAATTTTGTCTTTGGGGAAACTGGGTAAAGCTTGTATTGGAATCTGAATTATTTCTTTCAATTTCACATGAGTGCACCATTAGCCTAAAACACAGAAGTTCAACTTACAACCAGACAAGCCCAATAACAAGCAAACTATAACAGGAAAATGGGACGTGGGGTGGAGTGGAGGTAACCCTGTAGTTGGTTATCTTCTTTTCATCCCTGCTCTCCGATGGTCCGGTGACTCACTACCTGCTGTGTCGAGTGCTTTTCCTGCTTCCTCAATTACACTCCAGTCAGGATTGCTACCTCCTACAGGGCTTGCTCCTTGTGTGGAATGTTTAGTCCAGTATAAGATGAGCCCAAGAATGCCTGGGGCTTTGAGACTTCACTTAAAAGCCCGCCCCCTTCAATTTCTGGTTACTAATTTTTTGTTCTTTTGTTTTATTTTTTGGGGGGTGGGGGGTTCAAGTCAGGTCTCACTATGTAGCTCAAACTGTCTAGAACTCGCTATGTAGACTAGGCTAGCCTTGGACTCACAGAGATCCACCTACCTTTGCCTCCAGAGTTCTGGGATTAAAGACATGAGCCGTTTATCCTGGCCTTTGGCTACTGTTTTACTGACCCTCAAACCGTGGGTGAAAGGACTTTGCTGGCCTTTCCTATTCTTATTCCTCCTTTGTCGGCAGGAGGTACGGGGTGGGGTGGGGTGGGAGAGGGGGAGCAGAGGTGTGCACATCTGTCCTTAAAAATGCTTTTGAATGCGTGTTCTGGCCACACACCTTTGCCAGCTGATCTCCCAGGACTCTATAGCCCACTTTTGCAAACGAGGAAGGGGATATTTATTGAAGCTAACTCATGGCCCAGTCTAGCAGCTGGCACGAACTCCATTCTGTCCTGCCCCAAACCCTGGTAGGAAGGACAGGGAAGAGATGGCATGTTTCCCCTTCCGCCTGCTCTCTGTGTGACCCGGGCGAATTCCTGCCCCTCTCTGTGGCCGGGTTCCTCATTTGGGGAAACCGGATAATCCCAAAGTCAGATTCCCCTCGCTCTGTGAAGGTGCAAGGTGGGCCATTCCGTCTGGCACCCCGCAGGCTGTTGTTTCCTTGTTTAAAGTCTAAACCCAGAAGTGGATTTTCTGGCGGGTGCCCCAAGTGTGGGGCATCACCGGCTTTGAGCATCCCTGGCTCTGGGCGCGGTTGTGATAGGGCTGGGCCTCTTGCCCTCTTGCCTGGCAATCCGCGTGTGCAGGGACTACAGCGGTTCCAGTCTGCCTGGCCTGGTATCCACCCCAGCCAGCACGACATAAGAGAGGACCTGCCTTGTATTTGAGGAGGCAGGGAGATGAAATACTCCTCTCCTCTGGAACTACACGACAGCCATCCAGGCGGCCACATTTAGGGTCAGGGAAGATTCTTGTCCCGGCTGGTCTCCGGCCCCTGGAAGTGAAGTGGAGTGACTCTTCTCTTCTGCTCACTAGCTCTGCTAAGGACGGGACAGCTACACCCGGGCCGGGACAAGTGGGCGTGCTGGAGCACGACTCCACCCTGGCGGCGAGCAAGGATGCTGGACTCTACTTACGCCCAACTCGGGAAGACGCCGCTGCCACTCACTGGCAAGCGTTGTTAGTAGGGTCCCTGCCTTAGAGCCCTCCCAGAGTGGAGCCAGCTCCTCCTCAGCATCTCCACCAAAGCGGCAGTTCGCACTGCAGGGTGGGGTGGGGTGGGGCGGGAGAGTTCTCAAAGTTAATCAGAGACTCATTTACCAGCTCCTCCCTGTGAGCCGGAAGCAGATAAGGGTGGTTTGGGAGATTTTCTTTATTCTTGGGGTACAGGCTGTTCTACCCTTCAAGCCACAATCTGGCCAGAGCGGGAAAAAGCTTCCAGTGGCCTCGTGGCTTTTGCTCTCCATGAGTCCTAAGCAAAGAACACAGCCCCAACATTCGGAAAAGACCCTGTTTGCGGACCCCCAAACTCCAGTCGAGGGGCCAGGCCCATCATTTGGATCAACAGTAAGCACCCAGAGAGGACGGGACTCACGCTTGGCCGCCTGGAGCGGCAGTCCTGCAGCCAGCAGCAGAAATCCCAGGACCCCGTAGAGACTTTCCATGCTGACTCCGAGCGCCCGCAGTCAGGGCTTGACTCTGACTCCCCCGTCCCATCCACCAGGAGTCACAGTGTCGGCCTCCGGAGATCCGCTCTGTTTTATGAAATACGGGGCCAGAGGAAGATCATGTGATGTTTTAAGCAGTGTGGCTTGATCTCCCGAATTCCACCTCTTAACAACTCATGACTCATGACTCACTTGCCCCTGGCATCTATTTATTGACTTCAGATGCGCGGTGTTTTCATTTTGTAATCCCACACTTGCTCCTTCCCTGATCTTTCTTTCTCTTCCTCCCCTTCATCTTTCCTAGGTTAAAGGGAGCTTTCAAATCCAGTTCTGACATTCTTCACCAAATGAAACCTGGTCGTTGGTGGACTTTGTGGTTCCTCTTTTGTGTCGCTTCGGTGCTCACACTGAAGCATCTTTCCAGAATTTGGACAGCCCGCACCCCAACTAGCATTCCCTGCCCCCAGAGCAGACAGATGCGAGGTGTCATTTCAGTCAATGCCTCTGCTGTGCATACATGCTTACAAGCATTGCATGCTATGTCAGAAATTGCAAGTTCAGTACAGCCCACAGGCTTCTAGCAGAGGAGAAATGTACCCCAAAGCTAAAGTTTATGACATAGTGCCTTGGCCCTATAGAATGCTCAGAACAACTGCACCATCTTTGCTAACTTCTCTAAAATAGCTGCTCAAAATAACTTCAGGCAACTTGTGGAAAGCACACCTCGTATTGCCATATAGCAAGCACTGAGTGTAAACCCACGGGGCTCTGGAGCATAGATGTCATAGGATTGAGTCATTTCTGGTTATAGACTGTGGAAATGTGGCACTGTGACCCTCTCACTGATGTCAGGGCACATCCCTGTGACTGTTCTCTGGGCAGGAGAAGTCTTGGTTGTGGCAGACAGTGACTTACAGTCCATTGTAATTCAAGGAATAGAGCTTGTATGGGGAAAAACCACAGGGAGCAGAACTGGAGGCTTCTGTACAACCACAGGGAAGCAAAAGTCTCCAATACAGAGAAGAAAGTGAAAGATGGAAAGAACTGCTTTTGTGTAGCATATAACTTTCAATTAAAAATGAACACTAAGGGGCTGGAGAGATGGCTCAGTGGTTAAGAGCACTGACTGCTCTTCCAGAGGTCCTGAGTTCTATTCCCAGCAACCACATGGTGGCTCACAACCATCTGTAATGGGATCTGATGCCCTCTTCTGGTGTGTCTGAAGACAGCGACAGTGTCCTCACATAAATAAAATAAATAAGCATGGCAGTGAACTGCTTCAAGCCCAGCACTAAGGAGGCAGAGGCATCTGGATTTCTCTAAGTTCAAGGCCTGCCTGGTCCTATAGAGCACCTTCTAGGGAAGCTAAGGCTACAGAGTGAGCCCCTGACTCAAAAACCAAAGTAAAAAATCAGAAAAGGCGAATTTTTGTGCTGGTGGATTGTTCAGTGGGTGAAGGCGTTAGCTGTCAAGCTTGAAGATCTAAGTTCAATCCCGGGAACCTGCGTGGTGAAAGGAGGAGACTAATGTCTGCAGGTTGTCCTCTGGTCCTCACACAAGAGCTGTGGCATGTGCCCTTAGCCCCAACCCCCAAACAAATGTAAAAACAAACAACAACAACCAACCAATTTTCAATGTTGGGCAAACCTCCTGGTAACACTTGAGGTGTTAGTGCCCTTGGCTGCTGATGTAGTTCTGGCTTGCATTTTTGGTTAGGTGAGTGATCTTTGGCTTTAAGTAAATTGGACATTAAGCTCTTCTAAAATAAGTCTTAGTTTGTTTAGTAAGTTGCAACAATTAAACTATCTTTTACTTTGTGTCTTCCTTGCGGCATCAGCGGAGTTGGCAGCCACTAGGGCAGGAAACAAGCTCTGGAGGTAAACAAGAAATGGGAACATCATCATCATCACCACCACCACCACCACCATCTCCTCCTCCTTTTTCTTCTCTCCTCCACATCTCTTCCTCCTCATCTCACACCCCTCCTCCTCTTCCTCTTCCTCTTCCTCTTCCTCTTCCTCCTCCTCCTCCTCCTCTTCCTCTAGAGGGTCTAGGTTCAATTCCCAGCACCAACATGGTGACTTACAACCTTTTGTAACTCTGGTTCCAGGGATCTGGCCCCTTCTTCTGACCTCCTCAGGCACCAGGCTTGTGTTACACAAACATTCACGGAGGTAAATCACTCACACATGTAATGCTTTAAAAGGAAGTTTATGATTCTCCAAAGAGCTATACATGGGAAAATATGATTTTGACACCCAGAAATTGCCAACGTGTGCTATTAGAGTCAAGGATATAGAGGAGAAGGAATATTCACACCTTATTTTATGAAAAGAGCATCATCCTGTAAAACAATTTGGAATAATTCACTAAAGGAAAGGAAGCATCTGGATCGTTAGGTGTTACATTTGCTCTGCTTAGACATGCTGATGAGGGGCAAGCAGTAGTCACCCTTAGAGAAAAATCCCCACCTGTCTTTCAGCACTTCTTATTAATTAATTAATTAATTAATTTTTGGATATTTACTTTATTTACATTTCAAATGTTTTCCCCTTTCAGGGTCTCCCCTTCAGAAACCTCCTATCCCATCTCTCTCCCCCTGCCTCTATGAAGGTGCTCCCCCACCCACCCACTCCTATCTTCCCTCCCTGGGATTCCCCTACACTGGGGCATCTACCACCCCCAGGCCCAAGGGCCTTTCCTCCCACTGATGGCCAACAAGACCCTCCTCTGCCATATGTGGCCAGCACCATGGGTCCCTCCATGTGTATTCTCCTAAAGAAATGTTCAACATCCTTAGTCATCAGGAAAATGCAAATCAAAACAACCCTGAGATTCCACCTCACACCAGTCAGAATGGCTAAGATCAAAAACTCAGGTGACAGCAGATGCTGGCGAGGATGTGGAGAAAGAGGAACACTCCTCTATTGCTGGTGGAATTGCAAGCTGGTACAACCCCTCTGGAAATTAGTTTGGCAGATCCTCAGAAAATTGGACATAATACTACCTGAGGACCCAGCTATACAATTCCTGGGCTACCCAGAAGATGCTCCAACATGTAATAAAGACACATGCTCCACTATGTTCATAGCAGCCATATTTATAATAGCCAGAAACTGGAAACAACCCAGATGTCCCTCAACAGAGGAATGGATACAGAAAATGTGGTACATTTACTCAATGGAATACTACTCAGCTATTAAAAACAATGACTTCATAAAATTCGCAGGCAAATGGATGGAACTAGAAAATATCATCCTGAGTGAGGTAACTCAGTCACAAAAGAACAAACACGGTAGGTACTCACTGATAAGTAGATATTAGCCCAAAAGTTCGGAATACCCAAGATTCAATTCACAGACCATATGAAGCCTAAGAAGAAGGAAGATCAAAATGTGGATGCTTCAGTCTTTCTTAGGAGGGTGAACAAAATACTCACAGGAGCAAATGTGGAGATAAAGTGAGGAGCAGAGACTCAAGGAAAGGCCATCCAGAGACTGCCCCACCTGGGGATACATCCCATATACAGTCACCAAACCCGGACGTTCTTGCGGATGCTGGGAAGTGCTTGCTGATGGAAGCATGGTAATCTGTCTCCTGAGAGGCTCAGGCAGAACCTGACAAACACAGAGGCGGATGCTGGCAGCCAACCATTGGACTGAGTGTGGGGTCCTGGATGGAGGAGTTGGAGAAGGGACTGAAGGAGCTGAGGGGGTTTGCAGCCCCATGGAGGGAGCAACAGTGTCAACTGGCCAGATCCCCCAGAGCTCCTGGAGACTGGACCACTGACCTTTCAGCACTTCTCATTGACTATCCTTCAGGTGGCCACTGTTGTGGCTTTGGAAGTGTGCTTGGGATGTGGTGACTGAAGCAGTCATCCGAAGGGATATGCAAAGTGACAGATGGCAGCCACATCTGGGAGTCACAGCTGGGTGTCAGGTCTGGCCTGTAACTTACTGTACAGCTGAAGATGATTTTGAATTTTGGATCCTCTTGCTTACACCTCCTAAATGCTGAGATAGCAGATGTGTGCTACCATACGTATGCTGGGGAGCTAACCTAGGGCTTTAAGTGCTGGGGCCAGCACCTGCCACCTCAGCTTCATCCCAAGCGCTTCCTCAATTAACATTTGTTTTGTAATTTTAGAAATTACTCAGTCCAAACTGGAGTTTTAAAATGAGATTACAAAACCCAGTTAAGATCTAGTCCACGAGCCTTTACAATGTTTTTTATGTGTGGTGTTTTGCCTACTTATATGTGTGTACAACACACGTGCCTGGTGCTTGTGGCAGCCAGAAGAGGGTGTCAGATCCCCTGGATGGTTATAGATGCTTGTGAGCCACCATGTGGCACACACTCCTAACCGCTTGAGCCATCTCTTTAGCCCATAGATCCCTAACTCGTAAATAAACTTTAGTTTCCTTTAATTAATTGCTAGAACTCAGAGACTTAAAACAATGAAAATTTATTAATTTTCTGCCCTGGCAGCCAGAAGGTTGAACGGGGCCAAAACCAAGTGTCAGCATGCTCCAGTGAGGAACCCACGTCTCTCCTCCTCTTCTCTAGTCTCTAGCTTCGGGCACTTCCTGGTTTGTGGCCTCCTTCCCTCTCTGGCTCCATCAATGGTAGTGGAGTCTTTTTTACATTTCAGTCTTCTGGGATTGATTCCCCTGCCCCCAACTCACCCTGTGTGACTTACAGGTTCCTTGTTATTTCATGGGGCCCACCTGGATGTCCCAGAACCATTTCCTGTCACAAGGTCAGTGATCAGTCACTTCCGATGCAACCTTCATTCCCCTCTTTGCCATGTCACAGATTTGTCGGTCCTATGGGTTAAGATTAAACATCTCTGGAGACCATTACCCTGCACCACAGTTCTTCAGCAGAGAGCCTGGAAAAAACCATAAAGGTAAGCAACGGGGATATTTTGGACATTACCCCCAAATGTGGCAGACTCTTTGAAACAAAGCTTTGGCTTGTGGCAGAGTAGGAAGGTAAGAATAAACTCTAGGTAAGGGGATCGGCCTCAAGAGAGAGGCAGCCCATGTGACTGCTGGGCCCTAGTGTGGGGTTTTGCATGTGTCTTAAGCAGAGTCACGATTTTCAGATTTAAGCACTCTGAATGGCTAAGAGACATCCGCTCTGTCCAGTTCTTGGCTTTCTCCTGCCCAGTGGCTCTCTGCATGAATGAGTAATAAAGCCCTTATTTCTAAGGTTCATTGAGCTTTGGGCCTACTCCCTCCCAACATATTTTTGCTGTATCTTCAAAAAAGGAGAAAAAAACCTCACAGGTAACGATGTCCTTTCACGAAGTTCCCTCCACTGCTGGCTTGCCATATTTTACTCATATGGTGTGTGTGTGTGTGTGTGTGTGTGTGTGTGTGCGTCTTTGTATCACAGTGCATGTGTAATGGTTGATTCTTTCCTTCTACCTTGTAAGTTTCAGGGACTGACTCAAGTAGGCAGGTTTGGTGGCAAGTACCTGCTGGGCTATCAGGAACCTGTGTCCCCTTCTGAAACCACGATTCCCCTCCCCTCTTCCCTTCTTCCCTGGACAGAGTCTTTTTGCTTTAGCCTGCTAATTGCTGAGATTCCAGACATGTGCCCAGCATACCCAGATGATAGGACTGTTGTCATAGAGATTAGGTACTGGAGGAGGACATGGTCTCCCTTCCACTGACACCCTGTCCCTACACAGCTCCCTGCTAGATTATTGTTAAGCCAGTCCTAACCACCATTATTGTGTGGATTTAAATGAAGTCATGTAGGTAGAAGATAGGAGTCCGAGAAGCTGGAAGAAAGTCAGATGTGCTTCAAAGGATGAGCTAGTTCTCAAACCATGCGTTGAATTTGCTAAAGCCCAAACACACGGAAAGAGAGCACCAGGCTGGAGGAGCTTTGACCAAAGCGAGACTTTGTTCTTCGGAGTGAGGGTCTCATGAAGCCAAGGCTGGCCGGGGGCTTGATATGTAGTTGAGGATGATGGTCTGATTCTTCTTTATTTTTCAAATACTGGGATTACAGGCTTGTACCACCACATCCAGTTTTCTCTGGTGCTGAGGGAGTGAACTCAGGGTTTCCTGTACACTAGCTAAGCATTGTGCCAACTGAGTTCCAATCCCAGCCCCAAGAAAAATGATATGAAAGAATAAAATATTAAAGCATGTTACAGTGTAATGAAACTCAAGACACGTTGTGCCACGTGAGAGAAAAATTATGGGACAATCCCATAATTCCATTTGTATCAATATCCAGGGTAGACAACTCCACAGAAGCAGAAAGTAGTTTGCCAGGGACTGTGGGGAGAGGTGCTAAGCACGGGGGGAGTGCAGTTCCCTGTCTTGAGTGTGACCCACTCACAAGAGAAGCCAGCTCTGTGCTTGTGGAACGAGTGTCCCCAACAGATGCTTTCATGCACATCTGGTGCTTTTCCCTCTCTGATTTCTCAGGAGTAGATATTTAAAAAGAGGTAACAGGGGCCAAGTTCCCATCACACACAATTAGTTTAATGGCCACTCCCACACTGGACTGCCTGTCTCCAGCACTCTTCAAAATGGAAATGAATCTTGCAAAACTCAATCGTAAAGCTTTTGATCTTAACTAGTCATTAGTGTCTTGCTTAAGATAGTTTCAATGTCAGCTGGTAATAGTCTCTCAGGCAAGGGGTGCAGAGCTCCCCCTCAACAATTTCATACTTTGTTACAAAATTACTTCAAACACACAGAAGAGTATAAGCTAGTATTCATGGGCCCTTTACTCAGACTCAACCAATTTTAGTATCTCATCGTACTTGCACAAACACGCACATGCATACCCACACATACACCATTTTTAACAGACTGTGAGTTGCAGATAGTCTTCTCCTTTGCCCTTATCTTCAGCTGCTGTTCCTGAAACGGATGTTCTCCAGGTTCGCACAGTGCAATTGGCAAAATTGGGGACTGTAGCAGCCATCAATTCAGCCATCTGGTATTGCCAGTCATCTCAATAACACACTGAGCAGTCTCCCTTTACCCTTATTTCAGTCAGGATCCTATCCAGGGTCATGATTGTATTTAATGTCATGTTTATCCCATTAATTTGGAATAATATTACTGAGCCCATTGTGTTTCATGACATCACCATGGGTAAACACTAGCTTTTGTAAGATGCTTCTCACTTTGGAGTGGCATGATGCTAATATTTAGGTACATTTGGGACAGAAATACCATTACTTTCTTTGTACTTTATCATATATCTCATAGCCTTTTGTTTTTATTCAATAAATTAGGGATTTTCTTCAATATGTTCATTTTTTGTGACCATAAAAATTAGCAAGATTGTTCCGATTTCAGCACATATAGAGGACTCTGAATAATGTTTAAAGTGATGCTTACAAAGTGTAATGAAGTATACTTTAGTTCA
>JADRCH010000110.1:4410257-4470225 GCA_019843965.1 Rhynchomys soricoides
TGTTTAAAGTGATGCTTACAAAGTGTAATGAAGTATACTTTAGTTCACACACAGAATAACCACACCCTTTCTTGTTATAGCAGATTGGTTTCTACAAAAGGCCACCTTTGTGGAAGTGTCCCACCTTGCCCTCCACTTTCCACGCGTTGGTTGGGACAGTAACGGCCTTTTATATGTATTTACTGTCTTTTTGATAATCTTGCACACATGAATCTGACAAATCTTTAGAGCTCCCTGACATTTTCCCAGTAATCCTTCACAGGATCGAAATAGCATGGGACTTTGCTCAAGGCTTTCAGGTTTGGGCTAAATATGGGCATGGAGGGCAAAGAAATCCACATGGCTGGAGTGTGCACAGCTACGTAGACTGAATCCAGGCGGTGCTGCAGAGCAAAGACTTCTGAGCAGAGTGGGAAATGGGGCCTGGCATCGCCCCTGCACCTCGGATCCTGTCAGATTTCATGTGGAAACCATCCATTCTGCCTCACTCCACTTCCTTTCCATCCCTCCTCCACAGATGGAAATTCTAGTCTGATCTCTCTCTCTCTCTCTCTCTCTCTCTCTGTATCTGTGTGTGTGTGCATGTGCAACATGTGATTATATGTGAGTGTAAGTATGTGCACGCATGTGTGAATTTTGAGAACAACCACAAACTTCTTCACTGGAGGAGAGAGGATTGATTGTAAGAAGCAGGAACTCTGGCTTCCAAAGGGCCTTGTTTGTTCTCTGTGACTGTAGATCCAGTGCAAGAACTATTAACTGAGTAGCGATCACAACACACCCATGGCTAAGTGCTTAAAGGTGGACCCACTGGTTCATGGAGAAAAACAAACAGAAAACTTTTATTCAACATCCCACAGCTTTAGAAGGGCTTCCTGTGACAGCTCTTATACTTAGTGCTTAGTTTAGTCTTTAAAATGGTAATGCATTTCTTTTTAACTTTTTAAGATTTGATCAGGGTCTAAAACAATAAAATATGGTTTGTAACAAAATGAAGGACTTATTAATCCAAAAACAAATTATTCAAGAGTGAAAGGGAAAAATTTAAAAGCCATAGCAAGGAGTTTCTTAGATTGTACAGAAGCCTCTAGCACTTGCATAGCATTGGCTCAAATAGCCTGGGGCTCTTTGGAAAAGGCACTGTGGTCAGCCTGTTGGTAGAGGGGTAGACCGTGACCAACCTCGGAAAGCTAGCACACATGCCTGCCTACCTGGTTATTAATCCTTTGGTTTTGAACCCTTGACATTCCTTCCTAATGCTATGAGCTTGTTTGTATGCTCAGAGCCAGAGCATCTTACATCTGCAACTCAGATACGTCTGTAAGTCAGCATGGGATTTGCTCACTCGGCTTATATCAGGCCCTTCCTCTTCAGCCAGGAGTGGCTGACCAAAACAAAGATCCGTAGCTTTCTAAAGCTTATCTTCCTATTTACGGTTCATTTTAAAACATAGCCAGCCATTTAACAAGCATCTCCATTCCACCCCCACTCAATGGGGAGTGATCTTCCGAGACTGGAGGATTTAACTCTTGCCTAGTGCCTAGCCCAGAAGGTGCAACTGTGCAGGGCTCTCCCCCCACCCAGCCTGCCTGAGCTAAGTGAGGGCTTGAGATGCAGTGAACAGCAATAATGGCACACTCTGTGAGAGGACAGCTTTGGCCTGCGTCATGCTTCTGTCTCTCACTGACACTATGATCTTGGGCAAGAGAGAAACTTCTGTGCCTCAGTTTTCTCACCTGTGAGATGGGCTGCACATGCATCCATGTATACATGTTCCCGTTTTATCCTGATAACTAAATGAGTTCACCTGAAAAAAATAAAATAAAATCCAGCTAGTCTTTAATTAGAAAGACCATATTGTCAAAGCAGCTACTGTCGGAATTTGAAAGCTATTCTTGTTGGCCCTAAGATTTTATGTAGCAGCGTTTAGAATCTGGCTCTTGATAAAGTGAAAGATGTACAATACATGTTAACTGAACAGTTGCAGATTCATAGGGTCCCCTCCCTTATCATTTACCAACTATGAGATTTAGCACGCCGCCAGCAGGTATGTCTTCTGTGTGCTGTTTTATTTCTTTGAAGAGAAACCTTTGTGAATGGCCTAACGGGGACAGCTAGATAGAAGACAGGGCTGGGCTGGCCCCATGCTAACACACCATGTGCCTGTCTTTGTGCAGCTTACTTATACATTTCTATAGTAAATGCTACCTATATGGCTGGCAGAAAGTTCGCTGTCTGACTGAAACAGTGTGCCCATCCCAATACTTGAATTTCTGGGAGAAGTTTGTATAAACTAAGAGTTAATGGCAGGGATCGAAGCTTACAATTCAACCATTTGTACATATTTTGTTCACCATCCTCTGATTAGACAGCGCAAAGTGGGGCTATGCGTTTGACTGGTTGAGACAATTGCCTTTTTGATAATTAATGTTTTCTTTGCTCTCTGAATGTGTGCCACTGCTCCTGATGGTCCTCATTGCATCCAGATTCCTGTGCAAGGGGACTGTACGGGTTGAGTAGTCACATCTGGGTCTTAAAGGCGGCAGTGGGGACATAGTCCACCAAAGTCACAGGTGAAAAGGTATTTAGCTACAACCCCAGCAGCATACTTTTCGAGCCACACATCAAATCAAAACTCTGTCCTTATGAAGCTGGGGTTCCAAGACTTCTAGTTTAAGCAACCACTGCTTTCCTTGCTAGTCTGTGTTTGCATACTGAGGCCGGTCTACACAGGTTCATAAATAGGCCGTGGAGCATGTGAGTGAGGAGCATCAAAGAAGCTGTCTGTTGGTGAATCTCATGGGCTCTGACTCATGAGGGCTAGGGTCACATGCCCGGCTCTGGCTGTGGGACTCGCTGAAACCTGTGTGTACACACCCCAGCCTTTCTTTTATGCTCTCTGTGTACTTTGGCCATAAATCATTGCTATACTCTGCCGTGATTACTTGGTAACTCTGGTGATCTTGACAAGCCCATGCTTGGAAGAACCTTGACCATGCAGGATCTGTGCTATGCTGCCCAATGATGACCTTGTGTCACTGAAATCTGTCCATCTGGAGTTCCGACCATGGAGCACTAGATGTCACCAGCAAAGGCCAAGCAGGGTTTATAGAAGCCCCTGAGCTGTCCTGTGTGCTTTGGGGTTTGAAAAATCACCTGAAATTATTTGAAAAAGTTATTTTATTCTATTTTAAAACAAGTTATTTATCATAGGAAAAGTTGGAATTAATCTGTTGATTGATTCTATCTCCAAAAGCAGTTCAAACTGCTGCATTTCCTTTTGTGTTTTTAAAGGCAGGATCTTGCTGTGTGAGGTGTGGCCCTCATTATGAAGTCTAGGCTGGACTTGAACTCATAGCAATCCACCTGCCTCTTGGAATTTAAATTACACCATCGGGCAAAGATCCACGCTGTTCTTTTCTTTTCTTTCCTTCCTTCCTTCTTTCTTTCCTTTTTCTCCTCTTCTTCTTCTCCTCCTCCTCTTCTGTTTCTCTCTGTCTCTGTGTCTCTTCCCCCCCCACCCCCCTTTGGAGACAGTGTCTTACACTGTATCCCAGTCTGCAAGCCACATGACTTAACTCTTAAGTGTTAGGACTATAGGCATGAGACTTACCTCAAAGATTGTTTCCTAAGATCAAATTTGGTCTAAATGATAAGATCCAGGTTAGCCAGGGCTGATAGGAAGATTTTGCTTCAAATCAACAACAACAACAAATGTGGGGAACCAATGAAGTTCTTGAGAAGATGTACTGTTGACTTGGGCACAGCCATGTCAAGGACTTCAGTGTCTCAGCCCCGGGAGTGACAGATCCTTCCCTGGGTGAGGCTCAGGAAGATGGGAATGCCTTCCTCTGGTCTGTATAAGTGTGGCGGCTAGATGGTCCTTTAGCTAAAACCAGTGTATGCAGAAACTACCAACCACAACTTCCTCATCTCTTCCCTCCAGAGACCTCTTCCTGAGATTAGCCAACACCTTCTTGTTCTATACATAATGTGCTACTGAGTTTACCGGTACCCTCTATCAGAGCCAGCACAGCCCACCCAACCCCAGACTTTCTGTTTGTGTGTCTGTTGTCATTTTTCTTCATTACTGCATTGCCTCAGTCAGGTTTCCAGAGCCCAGCCCTGCAGGACATGGCAAGCAATAAACTGCATAGTATTATAAATGTGTGAACTGGTAAATGGCCATCTATTATCAACTATTATGTACCTGTGCATAAGTACCGTGTGCAGTACAGTTGGCATGCCCATGCCGGAATCAGAAAGATATGTATCATTGTGAAGTCATGACAGTATCGAAACATTTTTTATTATTATGCTGGGGATCAAACTGAGTCAGGGCCTTGCACATGCTAGCTCTACCACTTAGTTACACCCTCATCCCTGCTTCATAAACCAATAGGATTACCTTATATGTGCAGTCTGCCATCGGCCCAAACATCACTAAGCAGCCCATGACTGCGTACTACGTCAAGTTCTCTCCTCATGTTGCGGACAGCTTCTTGTCTTTGAAGGTGCTCATGTTGGGTCATGATTTAAGGAGCTGTAGCAGCCATCTTGAAGCCATGAGGGCACAGGGAGGGCTGGGGTTTGCAGTCAGTGGTAGAACACTTGCCTGGAATGCTTGATGGGTTTAATCTCCTGTACTGAAAATGCACTAGGCCATGGGTTCAATCCTCTGTTCTGAAAGGAAAGGAAGGTAATGAGTAAGCCGGGCCTTGTCTGACATTACTGAGCTAAAATCAGTGCATAGCTTTTCTTGTAAGAATTCAAAATTCTCTGCATGGCTGTCCTAGTATTTGAGACCCAGCAGAGACATGAGTAATATGAACAACACTGATTATGTACAGGTAACTGCGCCACACAGACATTAACATTAACAATAGACTGGATATTGAGGGGTATGCAAGTTAGCTCAGGGATTGTGGAGACTTTTTTTCTGTACAAGCCAGACAGTAAATATCTTGGTCTTGTGGCCAGTGTGGCCTCCATCATAAGTACTTCACTGCTCAGCTGCTTTGGACAAGCAGCCACGTCGGCATGGAAATGAGTGGGCATGCCTGGATCCAGTGACGACACTGCATGTACGGACACTGAAGTGCTCTCTATGTAATGTCCCTGTGTCACACAGGAGTTTTTTTTTTAATGGTTTGGGTGTTTTTCAACCTTAATTAAGTGAAAGCCTTTCTTTGCAGGCTGTGCTAAATATACAGCTGTCTGGATCTGGCTCACGGCCATGGCTGATGACTTGTTCTGGGCTAAGGAGATGTCTAGAAAACAAAGTGAAACAAAACAAAAAAATTAAACCGAATCCCGCTCTCATGTGCAGGAAGGGGAAAGGAAGTAGAGAAAAGACAGGTTTGAGAGTTTTGTCTTTCACTTAAACTGTTGTGCAGATATGCAGCTGCTGTGGCTGAGCAAGAAAGGAGAGAGGCCTGGGAACCAATTCCAATGACAGACACGTGAGTGGTGGAAATTTCATTCTCTCAAGTTCCGATTAAGAACTTCTCCCCCAGGTCACTCAGTAGCTGAGGCTGGCCTTGAACCCCTGGCCACCTGCTTCCACTTCCCAAGCGTGAGATGACAGGAAGGTAGTACAAGCACCACTCTCAGCTTGGCCTTTAACTAACCTAGACTTCACTTCGTAGGTAGCATTAGTTGGGTGTTCTGTTTCAAGTGAGGTTGTGTCCATCACATTGATAACGGGATAATGAAACGTAAGACTGCACACCACAGGGCTCCTGGTGGAAAAACCAGGCTGAAATTGATCTGGAAGTGTCTTCCATATTGGCTAGCCAGAAGGTGCTATGCAGGTTCCTGGAGGGGAAAAGTCATCAATGCTTTTCTAACCAGGCAAGATGGATCCACTGGTGCAATAGTATCAAGAATGTTTGTGGGTTAACCAATTGCATCCCAACTGAATTTGACGGACTATATCCTGATGCTGTCAACCTGTCCAAAAAGCCTATGGCTGGGGAGATCACAGGACCTGAGGGAGAAGGTAGTACCGACGTTTTGCTCAATGAACACGTGGGCAAACCATTTTCTGAACATTTCTGTTGCTATCTGTAGACTAGTGCGTATTTCAGCATGGGCAACAGTTAACGTAGACTCTCACAACTGTCAATGGGCTGAGAATAAGTTCAGTCCTTAGCCATAAGCAGGACAGCTGTGTCACCCCCTCCGAGGCCCAGGGGACATTACAGAAAAGAGTGGGAAGATTATAAGATCCAGAGGGTGGAGAGGGTACCGTGAAACACTGGCATGACCTTCACAAAAGCAAACTCAAAATGGCCATTGCTACCTGAGCAATAACACAAAAAACCCATGAGAGTTGGAGGGTTTAGGGGGGTAGGGGTGGGGAGAGTTGAGAAGAAGGGAACAAAGACTGGGAGGGGGTAAGAGGGGGCAATGGTGAAAACGATCACAACACAGTCCACACATATATTGAATTATCAAAAATGAATAATTAAAAAAGATAGATGTCCCCGCAGCAGCATGCATAGAACCCAAGACTGTTCCGCACATCCCTCATGGAATGTAAAGGCACCGCATTCAGCATTAGCTCTTTCACACAAACACTCGGAACCAGAATGGCGGGGTGGAAGGATGCAGAAGGCAGGCAGGGGAATGAAGGAGTAAGAAGAGGAGACTCCTTGACCACTTGATCCAGCTAGAGCTTCCTCAGATGCTGCAGAAGTGGGCAGGAGCATGAGGAGGGGCTAGAGTGGTGTGTGTGGGGTCATCCTTGCAGGGCTGTGAGGGTGGACAGAGCCTAACATTATCCACCCAGAAGGACAGGAGTGACACCCACCATGAGGGGCTGCTTTTCCTGAGCTGGATAGAAACACAAGTCTTTCACCTGGAGTGGTGACATTGACTGATCTTACAGAAGAGGAGACTCGGTCCCAGAGAGTAATTTGCCCAGGATCACTCTCAGTGTTGGGACAGAGGTTTGAACCGCTGCTGTCTGCCTCCAGAATTTGCTCTTGATCTCTCCTATTATACAGAGGGCGTGTGGAGGTGTTCCTGGTGCCTGGTGAAGCTCTGCTGCCTCCCTTACTATGCCTTTTGTATTCAAATAGGAACAAAGTTCAATCTCCGTTGTTGTTAAATATTCAGTGCTACTGAGGACAATATGTAGGTTTTCTTTGGTCTTAAATTCTTGTATTCCAGCGTGGTCTCAGGCACACTAGGCAAGGCTAGCTTTAACTCGCTACAGCTCCAGATCTTAAATCTTTTTAAGGACTATTTTCCCTGTGGTTTTAATCACACCAGTGACTATTTTTAGTCGAAACAAGGAGACCATGTCCCTTGCTGGTGGCACTGAATGAGCTGTGAGTGGTTCCACAAACAAACAGCAAGAGTGACAAGAACAACCTCCAAACACAGTGACAGGGGTCCATTTCGACAAAGCCACAGGCACAAGTTAAAGGTTCCTGGGACTTTTCATCTCTAATTACACGATTTGTAGTTCAGTTAGTGGAAACGATCCTGGCACCATTTTCTGAGTCTTAAAAAAGATTGTACTTTGCAGCAAGCTGATCCAGCGATGCCAGAGAGCAGACGAAAAGGAAGAGGAAAGAAAACAGTTAGAACAATGTCAATGGGCTGTCTCAAAAGGAAGGTTAAAGATTTTCCCATTCACCCTCTCCAGTGTCACACTGGTTTTTCAGGCTAGTGCTTTGGAGTGTGTTCAAGTTAAGGAAAAAGGGTCACATTCTTCATTAGCTAGCAGTAACGAGCACATTATCAGTGCATCTAATGCTGGCTGGAAACCACAAGCAAGCATTGGAATCACGAACAGGGCTGCACCCATTCAGCTGATTTGCGCTGTTTACTGATGTTCAAAAATAAAGACCCCATTGATCCAAGTTCTTGGCCCCTGAGTCCTTTCATCAAGTGTGTAAGCCATTGGCATGGCACACAAGGCCCCAGAAGGGGAGAGCCTGAAAAAGGATTGTAAAGGAAGTAGACTTGGCTCACCAGAGCCTGTGAAAGGAACACTGGGTGTCTGTGGGTTTGGGCCAGGGGCCCCAGCTGTCAGATGGGGCCTGGCTGAACACGTAGTGTATGGCAAAGGAGCAGAGTTTCTGAGAAGGAATTAAGAGCAGACCGATGTGGCAAAAGAGAGCTGGAATGGTAGAGAGCCAGCTGGGCCTGGCACCAGGAGGGTGCAGCAGGCACCTGAAAGGCATTCCTGCTCAAATAAGAGCCATTGTGTACAGCATGTCACCCCCTCACCCTGGGAGCTCAGTGGGACCTCTTGAGAGGACGCTGCTGTTCTGTCATCTCACGCCCATTATTTGACATGCAGACCTGCCACTCAGAGGCTTATTCCAGCTCTTAAGAGATAATAAAATATGCTTTAGCAGGCATGTCCTTCAGAAAGATGAGAAAGGAAGAGACACTTGTAGATAAGATGAAGAACAACCAGGAAGCAACACAGAGGATATGAAGGAGGAGACAGGTTTTATAACTTTGAGTTCTCCCTGGTTACATCTATACACACACACACACACACACACACACACACACACACACACAGAGAGACAGAGACAGAGACAGAGACAGAGACAGAGACAGAGACAGACAGACAGACATAGACATACACATATATACACACACAGACACACACAGTCACACACAGTTACACACACAGATACACACACAGACACGCAGTCTCTCACACACACAGAGGCACACACAGTCACACACACACACACACACACACACACACGGACACAGTCTCTCTCACACACACATGCATACACTTTAGTAATTACTAACATCTCTCTGCTTCTCCTCGTTCTACAAACACTTCATATTCTCACGGAGTGCCAGATGAGCCCTTGAGCCCTGATTGTGAAGGTCAGAGTGAGCAGGTGTGAGCATATTGGACAATTTGTCACCCAGGCTACTTTCAATTCTGACAAAGTAGACATTGTTGCCATCAAGGACCTCTTGAATCGTTAAATTTCAATGGAGATTGTCTAAAGAGACCTTTGCATCTCTCAACTTATCAGACTATTGAAACAAAGACGGGGAACTTTTCCAGGAATCTCGACTGTAAGAAGAAAACTGCACCAGCCAGTGGGTGCTTGCATGCATTCGTGAGTGTGTGTGTGTGTGTGTGTGTGTGTGTGTGTGTGTACACACATGTGCACACAAGCATGCATGCTAGCTTGTCTCCCAGAAAGAGATTTTACACACTTATGACAACTTGTCAGACCACCTTACAGGATGAGACTGAAACTCAGATAATGGTGGGTCTGACTGCACCAGGACTAAGCTTAGCTGTGGAAACCCTGGACGCCAGTTAAATTTTGATTTCCCTCCAGGACGAGATCAACTTGAGTGGCTTATTGGATCTCTTTGTCTGTCTTCCCAACGTGGCCACATTGAATAAACCTCTGCTTTAGTTCTCTGCTTGCCACTTTTAATTAGACAGTAGTCTGTTTAATTAGACAGTAGTCTGTTTAATTAGACAGTAGTCTGTTGCTGTTTGCAACCCCGGGCCTAGAGTATGCAAACTTGCTGTCTCTGTATCCTCTTCCCTATTTGCCTGGGAAAGCATTTTAATGATGGTTTCTGTCCCACCATTTCCATTTGATAGCTCTCGTCAAGGCCACTTCGACCTCCATGGTTTTGAACTTACAGACCATCCTCAGCTTTTTCCTTGTTTCACCCAACAGGTTAAACAATAGAAGCATGTAACCTCTCACCCTATCTCAGTCCTGAAGGCCAGAAGACTGAAGTCATGGCTCTGGCAGAGCCATGTTCCCAAGGACTATGGAATAACTGTCCACTGCCTCTTCCAGCTCCTGGTGGCTCCTGGCAACCTTCAGTGTTTCTGACTTGGAGGCTCTAATCTCTGCCTTTGTCTTGGGGTGTCTGTCCTTTGGAGACCAAATTTTCATATTCTTCTAATGAATGACCTCTGTTATGTACTGAGAATGATCTGTAATTGCTGAACTTTTGGTTTCAAATGGATGAGTTATTATGAATTTAATGTAAGCAAAAGTACAAGAAGAAATAGCAGGTGGCAGAGAGATAAGATCACTTCCAGCAGCCAGTAGGAACAACTGGAGTAGCCTTATTGAAAGAATACACAAAGGAAAAAGAACAAGTAGCAAGCAGCAGGTTGCAGGTTTACATTTCTGGTTCAAAGGACCAGGGAGGTCCCAATGAAACAGTCCCTGATGGAGTTCTTGATCAAAAGAAGCCATGGCAGACCATACTCTACCAATGAAGAGCTTCTGCTTTCTCATTCCCACCACAGGCTTTTACAGCCTGGGATTAAGAACAGTGACCTCTTCTGGAAATGGTTGGCCTTCTAGCTGCTCTCAAGGGTGCACTGCTTTTGATAGTTTTTCCTTCTCTCTTATAGACTGGGGACAGCCTACTGCAAGACAAGGGGTCTGGGGAACATAAACATTCTATAGTCTGAGACAAGGGCAAGCAACCAACCAGCAAGACAACCAACAGGATCCTTGGTTCCAGAATCCATTTCATAATTTATATTACGACCTAAGTGGACACATTCTGGTAATTGTATATACTCACCAAACTACAATCACAACAAAGAGTATCTCCATCTTCTGAAAAATTCCTCTGTCCCCTGGCAAGGTCTCCTTCCCTGACACTGAACCCCAGGACCACCGATCTTTGTGTGTCTTTACATTTGTACAAATGATCTCACTGTACATGAGCTCGGTTGCATCTGTGCAACTCATACTGTGTGAATGCACTTGCGTCTGGCTTCTTTCATTCAGTATGATGACTTGACGTCCATCCTTCTTGCTGTGTTTGTTCTTCCTTGCTGAGGGCACCAATAGAATCTTTATTCACAAGCCGATTTCCCAACTTTGGTTAATACCAGTTAAATCTGTAGTAAACATTTGCAGAGATCTCCGAAGGGACACTCTTGGCCTTCTGTTTCTCTTAACACACAAGAGTTGTTTCTTATGTTAATACCACTTTTTAAGGAAGCAGTGAATTGTTTTACAAAACATTTGCATTTCTGAAAGCAGTGCAAGCACTTCCATTGATTTCGCATCTCTGTGGACACTTAGTATTGTCAAGCTTAAAATTTTAATCATTCTAATTCTTTTAGGTATGATGTCACACTGGTTTTAAGCTTCATGTCTTGATAGCCAAATGATATTGGAATATTGTCTTGTACTTACTGGAGATTTTTATATATCCTTTTGTGTCTCTTTAGAACAGTCGTCTTACACAGTTTATTGTGAGGAGATAATGAACTATGTTGAAAGGTTTCATTACTTTCAACTAAGGCGTTAGCATTCTTTATAGTTACAATTCATCAACATCACTGATTTTCTTTTGTTCTTGAGAGAGGGTCTTATATATCCATGACTAGTCTTGAACTCTGTATAGTAGAAGAGGACCTTGAACTTCTGACTGTCCTTCCTTTTATTTTTTTATGTTTTATTTTTTTGAGACAGGGTTTTCTGTGTAGCCCTGGCTGTCCTGGAACTCACTCTGTAGACCAGGCTGGTCTCGAACTCAGAAATCCGCTTGCCTCTGCCTCCCAAGTGCTGGGATTAAAGGCGTGTGCCACTACTGCCCAGCCTGACCGTCCTTTCTTGAGTATAGGGATCACAGTTCTGTACCACCAACTCTGCTTTTATTTGGTGTTAAGGACTGACTCAGAACTTTGTGTATGCTGAGCAGGTCATCTAAAACAGTTGTAACCTCCAGCCTTGGCCTATTTTAAAAACTGGATTACTTGGGGCCTCCTGGGATGGCTCAGAGGGTAAAGGTGTTGTCTTGAAAGTCTGGAGACATGAATTTGATACTGGCATCCATGGAAGGAGAGAATCAGCTCTGCAAAGCTGTTTCCAACCTCCACATGTGTGGCATTGCATGTGCAAATGCTAGAGCATACACACATGCACACGCACACATGCACACACAAAAACACATGTGCATATCCACACACAATGCTCAAATACACACACTTAAATTTAATCTTTTAAAAATTAGGTTGTTTGGCTTATTATCAACTTGGAGTTTTAAATGCTGTTAAAATAAAACTTATTATCACTTTACTACAAAACCTTCATGGCTTTTGTTGTTGTTGTTTTACCTTAGAAATATTTCCTTTTATCAAGTCCGAGAGCTTTTTACCTGTATTTTCTCCTAGGAATTTTAACAGCAATTTTACCTTTGTATTTGGGTCTGTGCAGGTCAATGGTTCATTTAGAGGCAACTTGTACACCAGCTGTAAGGAAATGAGTAATGGCTGCTTTTGTACATATGGATGAACAACCCCATTAGATGTATCAGAATCGTCTCAAACACAAAATGGCACTGCCATTCCGCTTCTCCCTTGGCTTTAATAAGTCCCATAGTCCCTCACTGAGTCCTATCTCACTTACCATTTTATCCAGAATCTTGTGTGCTACTGTCTAGATGGACTTTGAAACTATCATGGCTACATAGTCCATGATTCAACGCATATGAAATGTCCAGAACACACAGAGCCACACAGGCAAAAGTAGGATCATGGCTGGGAAGGTTGGGTGTAGGATTTCTTGAGGTTAACAGCTGCATTCTAAAGTTAATCATGGTGGTGTTTGCCTGTGAGTGTAATAAAAACCCAATATTGTACTTCAGTCATTGTACTTTATATAAATTCTATACCAAGAAAGCTATTAGAAAACCCACCAGAATCCATCCAGTTCTCAGCACCACACACTCCTGTCAATCAGAGGCAGCTCTCTCCTCTCACTTTTGTGAACCTACTCTGTTAGGTTGTGTGAACATGTATCCCTTTTCCTGCAGAGAATTCCCGATGAAACTGTCTATCTCCAGTCTTCAGGAAGGAGCACACTTTAAGGTCATTTTAGAGATCTGGCTTGTTTGTTCCCTTAATTACCCATTGTCCTTACAAGAGAGGACTGGAATAAACAAGGAATCTGTAAAAAGAAAGTGGCATCTTCATGTCCCACACTCACATCCTCTATAGAGCGTAAGGACTCTGTTCCCAACTAAGGGGTCAGCATGGGCAGGTAGAGGTGGTTTGTTCAGCCTGAGTCCTTTTTTTTTTTTTCATTAATCATTTACATTTCAAAAGATAGCTCCCTTCCTGGTTACCACTCCACAACCTCCCCCAATCCCATTCCCTCTCCCCCCCTCCCCTTTGCCTCTATGAGGGTGCTCCTCCACCCACTCACCCACTCCTGCCTCACTGCTCTAGCATTCCCCTATGCTGGGGCATCAGGACCTCCACAGGACCAAGGGCTTCTCCTCCCAGATAACAACCTGTGTCCCTAACAAGCTCTTAGTTTAGTTTTTTTATTTGTTGTTTTGTTTTGTTTTGTTTTTTCATGGTAGTGTCTATTCTACCAAGGGTAAGAGCATCCTTTGAAATGAGTGACTTGTAGGATTCCACTCTTACAAAAGATGGCTGTTTAGCTTAATGTTAGGATGTACTTACCTCAGAATCATCTCAGAATCCTTAAATTCTGATCAAGGGATTTTCATTTTACGTTGAGCTTGACAAGCGAGGCAACCAGTCCTGTTCAGACAATGGCAGCTCAGCACCTTACAGCAAAGGACTGTGTGTCCGAAGCACCCGCCTCTCCAACCCCTCGCTGTGTAGAATGGAAGAGCTCCTTACTTGTTACATCTGTGGCAGTGTGGGTACTGGTGGAGACCCACCAGAATCCACCTGGAATGATGCCGAACAGCTGAGACGTGTTCCTGATGGCAGAATCTTACTTTACTACAGAAATGATTGCTGAAGTGCACTGTGGCCTGAAGTCTTTGCCTGTGTTAGGGGTTATTGAATGTCAGAGGCCCGGGAAGCCATTGCTGCACACAGGGCAATCAGCTGGACATGCTGGCACACTTCGGTTGTAGGCACAGCACTTGGGAAGGCTGAGGTCATCCTGGGCTATACATTGTCTCAAGACCTTGTCTGAAATAAGATAGAATAGACAAGGGCGTGGTGAGAAGGATTTGTAGTTAAGAACACAAACTTCTTTTTTTCCAGAGAATCCGTATCCAGCATTCATGTTGGGCAGCTCACAATGACCTTAATTCCAGCTTCATGCATTTACCTGTAGTCAAATGCCTCCAGCTCACATGCCTCCCATAACTTAGACACATAAATAAAAATTAAAAGAAACAGAAACCTGGGCCCAACTCTGCTACTGCCAGCAACAAACATAAAGCCCGCACAGAACACATATTGAGATGTAATAATCAGCTTCAGCTTCCTGTCTTCCTTCTGCCTTCTCCATCTCCCCCCCCCCCCCCTGATCTAAATCTGTATCTCACTGTGATGCAGCTTGAAGCAGGGTCTCACTATGTAGCTCTGACTGTCCTATATAGACCAGGCTGGCCTTGAACTCACAGATCCTCCTGCCTCTGCCTCCCAAGGGCTGAGACTAAGGGTGTGTGCTGCACCACCAGGCCATGCTGCATTTTGGTAAGTCATTTTATACTTTTTCTAGAAAATAATTATGTTAATAAATTATAATGACAAAATCAAACCCTGCAAGTTTAAGCATGCTCTTCCAATAAAATAGGAAGATGGTTTAAAACCTACTCTCTTACTCAGTATTGCTGACACAGAGTGACAAAGGAGCCCCATGTAGTCATGGGACTTGCTCTGCCTGTGCATGAGCCTGGTGTTGCAATGCCTCCAGGCCAGTCGGCCCTGTGACACCAAGTCAGCATGCCAGGGTGTTGCACGAAATCACTGCCACTCTCTTCCTCCTTCTCAGAAGCATCTCAAATGCAAATCAATCCACAGGCCACAAGGCCAATGAATTGCCAATGACCTTTTTTGATGCCCAGATATGGCACAATGAGTCTCTCTGGCAAGCTCCTCCTTGCTGCCCTGCTCTTACTCAGCCTCAGCTCAGTGAGAAACAGGAGAGCCCAGGAAGCCACCCACTAAGTTGCCTTGCTGTGCCATGGTTAATGCTTGAATACAGAGCAGAAGAAATGATGGATGCAGAACAGGGTATCATGGCTATGGTTTTTTGTGTGGATGAAGCACACAATGTTTGAAGCAGCACGAGAGAGAAAGAGAGAGAGAGAGAGAGAGAGAGAGAGATCCTTTCAAGTTCAGTTATTTAAACCACCATATAGTTACCTCACACCTGTACCATTTATTATATTTTTACTCAGTATTTATCTTTGTACCCACTAACCATACTTACAAAAACCATTCATTTATTCATTTATGTGTGTGCATGTGCCCATGCCACACAAGAATGTGGAGGTCATAGGACAACTTTTGAGGGTCAGTTCAGTCTTTCCACCACTTGGGTCTTGAGGTTGTAGGGCTTGGCATCAAGTGTCTTTACCCATTAAACCAACCTTCCAAGACCACTGGCTATATATATTTACATTTTTATTATTATTTTATGTCATGGATGTTTTGTCTGCATATGTGTTTGTGTACCATGTGTGTGCCCAGTGCTTGTGGAAGCTAGAAAGTGATTCAGATTCCTCAGAACTGAACTTACGATGGCTGTGAGTTACCACGTGGGTGCTGAGAATCAAACCCAGGACCTTTGGAAGAGCAGCCAGTGCCTTTAACTGCCGAGCCACCTCTCCGTCTCCCACTCACTATACTTTAGTTGTACCCTAAGCAACAATAGCCACAAGATCAGGAATGGAATGTACTAGCTATGATTTTTCTAATCTATCATGAAATATATTTTGTACTAGTATAAAAATGGGTCCATGTGTGCTCTAAGGTCATCTCCTGAACTGACTTTTAGATATACTCCAGGTCACTGGGAAGAAGCTTGGTCCTGGGTCTCATAGCACTTCCCAGAGAGTGCTTAGCTAGAGTAGGATTCAGAGAATTGAAGAAACTGTCCTTTTGAAAAGTCTACACACAGAGTCTATTATAGACCAAGACATAATTGAATGACATGAAAGTTAAATGACAAAAAATAGAAATCAAATTAGCATTTGATTTATAAACATAATTCATACATATATACACACATATACATTCATATACACACATACACGTACATACATATCAAACATATTTATAATGATTTCCTCTTCTTGATTAAGCATTGATAGAGGGCCAGCTAGCTTTTTTTCAGCTTCAAACGTTAGTAATTTACTTAGACATTTTGTATTGAAGATTCTTAAAAAAGATTTATTGTAAGGTGTATGTGTATGCATTTGCATGTGTGTGTGTGTTGAGGGGAAGTATGGGCACATGAGTGCAGGAGCCCTTGGAGGCCAGAGGCATTGGATTGCAGCTAGCATTACAGGTGGTTGTGAGCCACCTGATGCTCCTGTTGACTTCTCTGCAGGAGTGTGGGCTCTGAACAGGGCAGCCATCTCTCCAGCCTCAGAGGTTTGTTTTTAAGTTGGAGGTTTTTCTTTAGGGTTCCTCTCCTCTAAGTTTTATGAGTAAATGGGAATCAGCTATCTATGCTGAGATAAAGCTTCAGGATATAACACCTCTATGCAGAGCTAGAACAAATGAACACTAATCACAAACATGTAACTTTGACTCTATTCCCATTTCCCATGGTGCATCTCTTCAGATAAAACAGAGCCTTTAAAACAAGTATGTCTGGGAATGTCAGCAGTGCAGGGCTTATAAAACCCATTAGAAACAATGTTGCTCGTTAAACTTGTTCCCTGTTAAAGAATAGCACTTGTTCAACCAGTTTACCATGTGACAGTAAAAGAAAAAAAATCAAAATAAACCCGAGCAAATGTGAGTCCAGGGAGACTGCTTTCCACATTAGCCCAGAAGGTTCCTTAGATCCTGAGAAGTCAAATGTGCAGTGAGCGAGTGTGGCCGGGTAGGGGTGGGAACTTCACAGGGAGAAGACCAAGGGAACGAGAAACTTCTGTTGTAGGAAATGACTTGGTGGCATTTAGCAGGACACAGCTGGGAATGTGAAGGCAAAAGAGAAAGACAAATTGGAAACAGTTCACACACCCCAACCCCATCCCCAGAACAAAACAAGCCTTTTAGTAGCAATTAAGCAGAGATGTGAAGTACAGCCAAGCTTTAACTCTCTGGATGGTGTTAAAAGTCAGAAAAGGTCTGGCCTAGACAGATTTATAAGATGATGATGATGATGATGATGATGATGATGATGATGATGATGATGGTGGTGGTGGTGGTGGTGGTAAGGATGATGATGATGATGATGAGGAGGAGGAGGAGGAGATAATCAAATATCTAAAGCAGAAATAACTCATGGCATATTTCTAAAACATACTCTAGTAGATCAGTTAAGTAGGAAGCCATGGTTTCGGTGGTGGTTACAGACCATAATGCAGGAACAGGGCACTATGGGACCGTCAGGACTATTTATTATAAAGGCAAGGCATAGAACAAAGCTGAGTAGCCAGGCCCTTTGGAAACAGAAGTTGGAAGGCTACAAATCATCCCCCACTAAAAAAGGAGAGGCTAAATTATGACGGTTCCACACAGGCCAACATGGGAAAAGCAGGCCTTTTGAGTCCCGGGGTGGAAACCCACAACAGATGATATATATATATATATATTATATATATCATCATTATATATATAATATATATATACACATATATATGTATATATATACACACATATATGTATGTATATGTGCATGTACATATACACACTTACATACATGCAGGCCACCTAATACATCCTAGGTCTGCTGTTGCTGGGCAATGGTACAGTTTTTGTGCACAGTTTTTCCAAGCTACAGCTTCGATTCAGCAATCAAGGAGGGTTGGGTCATGTGAACGAGGAAAAGGAGGAGGAGGAGGAGGAGGAGGAGGAGGAAGAGGAGGAGGAGGAAGAGGGAAGGAGGAGGAGGGTGTTCCGTTCTAAGAAAATAATGAGAAAACAAACAATGCTTTGTTTTAAATGCTAAAGCTGACAAATTTGGTTTCTGCTCATATGAATCTGGAAAATATGCTGCACCCACCAGGACACGATGCAGCTATTAAAAGATTGAAGTAGGTTGAAATACTGGATTTAGTCTGATCAGCAGAAAGGCACCAGCCTGTTTCAAGTGTGAGGGCTTCACTGAAAGGGATTCTTGCAAGGCCCAGGGTGGAGGAAACAGTGAGGGAGGCCACTCTAGCTTGGGTCACAGCTAGCCCTTAGGCAACAGCCAGAGAAAAAAGAAAATCAGAAATTTCAAATCTTGTCTTGTCTTCCTTTCTTTCTGCCACAATATTGTGTGAAGGATTGAGTGTGGTAGTCTAAGCATGGAGATTCAGAAGCTGAGGCAGAAGAACCCTAAGTTCCAGATCAGCTAGGGGTACACGAGGAGACCTTGTCCCATAACTCCCAAACCAAACCAAAACAAGTACCATCACCAGCACCAATGACAAAACTCTGTGGATGGTTATGGTGGATCTGAGGCTGAGGCAGAGTTAACTAGGTTGAGGGTAACCCTTCCCTCTGGTGACCAAGATAAATTACACAGCCGATGGGGCTTTCTGTGGAATGTGGGGTTTTGTGCTTTGACTTGGAGGACATAGCAAGCAGCCTCGTGTCAACAATGAGATTCCGTCTGCCGAGTGGAAGACAATGGAAGAAAGTCCAGCTGCTGCTGTCACGCCCCTTTCTCCACAGAGGCGGCAGTAACCCAGTCATGTGACAGGACGGTAGCATGATGGAGAGTTCCTTAAAAATGCAAAACCTCCAACTCAGCAGTCATGCGCTTGGTCGAGGCTTGTGAAGAAAGAGCTGTGTGCATCTGAGTGTGAGTGTGTGCTCCAAAAAGCCTTCCTGTCTAAAAAAAGGGGGGGGGGGGGCTAAATTAAGATGGTTCACACAGTGGGAATCAACACTCTGCAGCCATTACAAGACAGACGTAGGTGATTATATTGGATTTAGTCAGGCCAGCAGAAAGGCACCAGCCTGCGCTAAGTGTGAGGTCCGGGTGTGGAAACGGTGAGAAAAGCCGTAGATGCCATTCACTGGGAGATCCAGAGTACACCCTCTAGGGTTGCAATGGGCCTCTTTTTGAAACTCCCAACCTCTACCCAATCATTTCCTATGTTTGACCAGGCTCTTGTCTGCCCTTCTTCCAAGAACGAAGTGGGAAGTCGGTAAAAGGAAACCGAGTTGAGGGATACCTTTCTTGCCAAGGGGATACCATTTAAACAGGACAGTACGGACTCACTCAGACTCTCCGTGGACAGGATGCCAACCAAGAGATGTTGGTAGTGCTCCCAGCTGAGCCCAGTCCTTGGCAGAGCGAGTGTGCAAGTCACTGTCAGGGCAATGCAGGGCACTTCCAGTTAGATGGGGCCTGCTTGCGCCCTGGAGGCAGGGTCCTTATGCCAACAACCTCACCCAGCTCTATGTACGTATCTATTGCCTTGCCTCTCCACTGCAACACACCCGCACCCAAGACCCTACCACGGCTCTCCATTACCTGCCTCCACAATGGAACCTCAAATCCCGTGTTGGGGCTCGCTCAGGAGCCACAGCCGCTCACTGGGCTGCTGGCTGTGTGGGCAGGCTGTCTCCTCACTGACTAAAACAGGTCCTTTGCTCTATTGTCTTCCATCTTGGCCCTCACCACATCTATGTGGAAAGAAAACTCCTGGTTTCTCTCAGTGAGCTGCTTCTTGCTTAGTGCTTGATTCAAAGCTTACATGTCCCCCAGAACTGTTGCACACTAGGCTCTGAGTGATCGGTCAGTTTCAAAGCATTCAAGAGATTATCGCCACTGCTTTTGATCTTTAGTAATGTGCCTGTGATATCCTTCTGCATTCTCACTAGAAAAGCACATTGTTTTTTGTTTGTTTTGTTTTGTTTTTCAAGACAGGGTTTCTCTGTGTAGCCCTGGCTGTCCTGGAACTCACTCTGTAGACCAGGCTGGTCTCGAACTCAGAAATCCACCTGCCTCTGCCTCCCAAGTGCTGGGATTAAAGGCATGTGCCACCACTGCCCGGTGGAAAGCACATTCTTTGAAAGTAGGTGTGTGTATACTTGTATGTGTGTGTGTGCTTGTGTGCTTGTGCGTGTGTGTGTGTGTGTGTTTCTGAGGGCCACCAGGTGAAGGAGTTTCTTGGGTCTCTCTGGAAAAGGACACCACTTCCTTCTGTCTCTTGTGTTCCAGGTAATTTTAAGGTACCCACTGGCTTGTATGTTCATAAAGTTGGTGAACTACTGCAACAAGAACATTCCTGTACTTGTCTGTGTTGTTTAAAATTATGATTGCATGGGCCGGAGAACTATGTTAAAGGCACTTATGCGCTTGCGGAGGACCTGGGTTCAGTTCCCAGCACCCACATTAGGTGGCTCAGAGCCTCCTATGCTTGCAGGAGGTCTGATGCCCTCTTCTGGCCTCCTTGGTCACACAAACATGCACGTGGGCATGGTGCACATATGAACAAGCACACATATAAACACATAAATAAAAATAAAAAATAAGAATACAATTATTATTACAGACCTACATTTTTAAATAAATATGTAGATCTAGGGCCAATCAAACTTTATTTTGTTGGAGCAATAAAAATATAATGGCCAGAGGAAAAATGCAGTTGAATATGAATTTCAGATAAAAGACAAATACTTTTCTAGGGACAGGAGCCTTCCAGCTTCCATCTGTGGCTGGCAACCTGAGCCTGTGCCACAGGGCTCCATAGCCAATTAGCGCAGGGAAAAAGCTAGCCTCCCAGGAGTATGGACAAGCCTGTGATCGGCCAGCACCTCTGCTCAGAGGGACCCACTCAGAACCCTCAGGACACAGGGACTGAGGAGTGGCCTTCTGGTTTCCATCTGTGTTGAGGAGCTGATTCTGTGACACAGGGGCTCCGTACAGTGCTAGGAGAGAGCTGGTTTCCCAGGAGTGCCAACACACTCTTGAGCACAGGAATACCACCACTTCTGTTCAAATTCCTGGCTCAAGAGGGACCCTCAAAGAGCCATCAGGACACGGGAACCAAGAAACAGCAGGGGACAGGATCCTTCTGGTTTCTGTCTGCACCCCAGAGCTGACCCTGTACCACAGCTCTCCAAACCCAAATTCCTCTCAGAGAGAGCTGGTCTCCAAAGAGTACTGACACAAAGGCTTGCAGGAGGGACAAGCCACAGTCAGAGAGAGCAATACCAGCTAACACCAGAGATAACCAGATGTCAAAAGACAAGGGCAAGAACATAAGGAACAGAAACCAAGCCAACTTGGCATCATCAGAACCCAGTTCTCCCATCACAGTGAGCCCTGGATACCCCAACACACCAGAAAAGGAAGACTCAGATTTAAAATCACTTCTCATGATGATGATAGAAGACTTTAAGAAGAAAATAAATAACTCCCTTAAAGAAATACAAGAGAACACATGTTAACAGTTAGAATCCCTTAAAGAGGAAATATAGGAAAACACAATCAAACAGGCAAAGGAAATGAACAAAACAATACAGGATCTAAAATAGAAACAATAAAGAAATCACAAAAAGAGACAACCCTGGAGATAGAAACCCTAGGAAAGAGATCAGGAGTCATAGATGCAAACATCACCAACAGAATACAAGAGATAGAAGAGAGAATCTCAGGTGCAGAAGATACCATAGAAAACATTGAAACAACAGTCAAAGAAAATGCAAAATGCAAAAAGCTCCTAACCCAAAACATCCAGGAAATCCAGGACACAATGAGAAGAGGAAACCTAAGGATAATAGGTATAGAAGAGAGTGAAGATTCCCAACTTAAAGGGCCAGTAAATATCTTCAAACAATTATAGAAGAAAACTTCCCTAACCTAAAGAAAGAGATGAACATAAACATTCAAGAAGCCTACAGAACTCCAAATAGACTGGACCAGAAAAGAAATTCCTTCCTTCACATTATAGTCAAAACACCAAATACACAAAATAAGGAAAGAATATTAAAAGCAGTAAGGGAAAAAGGGCAAGTAACATTTCCAGGCAAATGGTCCCAAGGAACAGGCAGGAGTAACCATTCTAATATCGGATAAAATTGACTTTCAACCTAAAGTTATCAAAAAAGATAAGGGAGAACACTCATCAAAGGAAAAATCTACCAAGAAGAACTGTCAATTCTGAACATCTATGCCCTGAATGCAAGGTCTCCCACATTCATAAAAGAAACTTTACTAAAGCTCAAAGCACACATTGTACCTCACACAATAGTAATGGGAGACTTCAACACTCCACTCTCATCAATGGACAGATTTTGGAAACACAAACTAGACAGAGACACAGTGAAACTAACAGAAGTTATGGACCAAATGGATCTATAGAACATTTCATCCTAAATCAAAAGAATATACCTTCTTCTCAGCACCTCATGGTACTTTCTCCAAAATTGACCATGCAGTTGGTCACAAAACAAATCTCAACAGATATAAGAAGATTGAAATAATCCCATGCCTCCTATCAGATCACTATGGATTAAAGCTGGTCTTCAATGACAACAATAACAACAACAACAGAAAACCCACATACACATGGAAGCTGAACAACGCTCTACTCAATGATAACTTGGTCAAGGAAGAAATAAAAAAAGAAATTAAAGATTTCCTAGAATTTAATGAAAATGAAAGTACAACATACCCAAACTTATGGGACACAATGAAAGCAGTGTTAAGAGGAAAACTCATAGCTCTGAGTGCCTCTGAAAAGAAACTGGAGAGAGCAAAGACTAGCAGCTTAACAGCACATCTGGAAGCTCTAGAACAAAAATAAGCTAATACACCCAAGAGGAGTAGAAGGCAAAAAATAATCAAACTTAGGGTTGAAATCAACCAAGTAGAAACAAAAAGAACTATACAAAGAATCAACAAAACAAGGAACTGGATCTTTGATAAAATCAACAAGATAGATAAATCCTTAGCCAGACTAACCAAAGGGCACAGAGACAGTATCTAAATTAACAAAATCAGAAATGAAAAGGGAGATATAACAACAGAATCTGAGGAAATTAAAAAAATCATCAGATCCTATTACAAAAGCTTATACTCAACAAAATTGGAAAATCTGGATGAAATGGACAATTTTCTAGACAGATACCAAATACCAAAGTTAAATCAGGATCAGATAAACCATCTAAACAGTCCCATAACACCTAAAGAAATAGAAGCAGTCATTAAAAGTCTCCCAACCAAAAAAAGCCCAGGACCAGATGGGTTTAGTGCAGAATTCTATCAGACCTCCAAGGAAGACCTAATACCAATACTCTGCAAACTACTCAACAAATTAGAAACAGAAGGAACACTACCCAATTAATTCTATGAGGTCACAGTTACACTGATATCAAAGCCTCACAAAGATCCAACAAAGAAAGAAAACTTCAGACCAATGTCCCTTATGAATATCAATGCAAAAATACTCAATAAAATTCTTGCAAACCGAATCCAAGAACACATCAAAATGATCATTCTTCACGATCAAGTAGGCTTCATCCCAGGGATGCAAGGATGGTTCAATACCCAGAAATCCATCAATGTAATCCACTACATAAACAAACTCAAAGAAAAAAAATCACATGGTCATTTCGTTAGATGCTGAAAAAGCATTTGACAAAATTCAACATCCCTTCATGCTAAAAGTCATGGGAAGATCAGGAATTCAAGGCCCATACCTAAACATAGTAAAAGCAATATACAGCAAATCAGTAGCCAACATCAAACTAAATGGAGAGAAACTTGAAGCAATCCCATTAAAATCAGGGACTAGACAAGGCTGCCCACTCTCTCCCTATCTATTCAATATAGTACTTGAAGTTCTAGCTAGAGCAATTAGACAACAAATGGAGGTCAAAGGGATACAAATCGGAAAGGAAGAAATCAAAATATCACTATTTACAGATGATATGATCATATACTTAAGTGAGCCGAAAAATTCCACCAGAGAACTGCTATAGCTGATAAACAACTTCAGCAAAGTGGTCGGATATAAAATTAAACAAATCAGTAGCCTTCTTATGCTTGAAGGATAAACAGGCTTAGAAAGAAATTAAGAGAATGACACCCTGCACAATAGTCACAAACAATATAAAGTATCTTGGTGTGACAAAACCAAACAAGTAAAAAATCTGTATGATCTTCAAGTCTCTCAGGAAAGAAATCAAAGAAGACTTCAGAAGATGGAAAGATCTCCCATGTTCATGGATTGGCAGGATTAATATAGTAAAAATGCCCATTTTACTGAAAGCAATCTACAGACTCAATGCAATCCCCATCAAAATTCTAACTCCATTCTTCATAGACTTAGAAAGAGCAATTCTCAAATTCACTTGGAATAACAAAAAACCCAGGATGGCAAAAACTATTCTCAACAATAAAAGAACTTCTGGGGGAATCAGCCTCCCTGACTTCAAGCTGTACTACAGAGCAGTAGTGATAAAAACTGCATGGTATTGGTACAGTGACAGGCAGGTAGATCAATGGAATAGAATTGAAGACCCAGAAATGAACCCACACACTTTGGTCACTTGATCTTTGACAAAGCAGCTTAAAACCATACAATAGAAAAAAGACAGCATTTTCAACAAATGATGTTGGCTCAACTGGTGGTCAACATGTAGAAGAATGCAAATTGATCCATTCCTATCTCCCTGTACAAAGCTCAAGTCCAAGTGGATCAAGGACCTCCACATAAAACCAGATACACTGAATCTAATAGAAGAGAAGTGGGGGAAAGTCTCCAACACATGGGCACAGGGGAAAAGTTCCTGAACAGAACACCAATGGCTTATGCTTTAAGATCAAGAATCGACAAATGGGACTTCATAAAATTGCAAAGCTTCTGTAAGGCAAAGGGCACTGTCAATAGGACAAAACGGCAACCAACAGATTGGGAAAAGATCTTTACCAATCCTACATCTGATAGAGGGCTAACATCCAATATATACAAAGAACTCAAGAAGTTAGACTCCAGAGAACTGAATAAGCTTATCAAAAATTGGGGAATAGAGCTAAACAGAGAATTCACAACTGAGAAAACTCGAAGGGCTGAGAAGCACCTAAAGAAATGTTCAACATTCTTAGTCATCAGGGAAATGCAAATCAAAACAACCCCGAGATTTCACCTCACACCAGTCAGAATGGCTAAGATCAAAAACTCAGGTGATAGCAGATGTTGGTGAGGATGTGGAGAAAGAGGAACACTCCTCCATTGCTGGTGGGATTGCAAGCTGGTACAACCACTCTGGAAATCAGTTTGACGGACCCTCAGAAAAATGAACATAATACTACCTGAGGACCCAGCTATACCACTCCTGGGCATATACCCAGAATGCTCCAACATGTAATAAAGACACATGTTCCACTATATTCATAGCAGCCATGGTTATAATAGCCAGAAACTGGAAACAGCCCAGATGTCCCTCAACAGAGGACTGGATACAGAAAATGTGGTACATTTACACAATGGAATACTACTCAGCTATTAAAAACAATGAGTTCATGAAATTCGTAGGCAAATTGATGGAATTTAAAAATATCATCCTGAGTGAGGTTACTCAGTCACAAAAGAACAAACTTGGTATGTACTCACTGATAAGTGGATATTAGCCTAAAAGTTTGGAATACCCAAGATTCAATTCACAGCAACTGTTGGACTGAGCATGGGGTCCCAAATGGAGGAGTTGGAGAAGGGACTGAAGGAGCTAAGGGAGATTGCAGCGTCATGGAGGGAACAACAGGGTCAACTGATCAGGCCCCCTGGTGCTCGCAGAGACTGGACCACCAACCAAAGAATACACATGGAGGGACCCATGGTTCTGGCCACATAAGTGGCTAAGGAGGGCCTTGTTGGCCATCAGTATGAGGAGAGGCCCTTGTGTCTGAGAGTGTTAGATGCCCCAGTATAGGGGAATGCTAGGGAGGGAAGATGGGGGGTGGGTTGATGGGTGGGGGAGCACCCTCATAGAGGCAGGGGGAGGTGGGATGGGATAGGGGGTTTCCAAAGAGAAGACCTGGAAAGTGGAAAACATTTGAAATGTAAATAAAGTATCAAAAATATACTTTTCTACGGCAAAAATGCCCTGAATATGGCATTGAACTTAAGCTAAAAGCTATCCATTATTATTGGAAATTCACACTGAACTGTGTCTTAGATTTGTTTTTGCTCAGTGATGCAACTTAAGCACAAGGGTGAGGTGGGAAAGAGGTTCAGTGTGATGGAGGCACGTGCTGCATGGAGACATCACAACAAACCCCACTCATTTTGTACGGTTAGTAGTGTTAATTGAAAAGCTTCTCACAACAGCCATGGTGAGCATGGACGAGCCACAGTCATCCCACATCTAAGAGTTTCCTGGGGAGAAGAGGAAACAGTCATAGCAGACCTACACTGAAGTTCATGGGTGGAGGGGAAAATAAGCTTACTAGGCTTACTTCCAGAGCAATGGGTGAGGGGTTAGGAAGGAGAATAGGTGACATCGCCCTGGGTGGTCTCCACCCAGCAGGGATGATGACTCCTCCTGGCTGCATAAATGGAAGCCCCTACTCTCTCCTTCCCCACCTCTATTATCTACCCGTGCCCCTCCCAGAGGCTACCTGCAATTAGTGATGATTTGCATCCAACTAGTTGGGGAGAGTGGTTAGATTCTCAGCTTGAGGGTCCCATGACCCTCCATACCCACTCCTTTCAGGAGGGCAGGTCAAAGGTCAATAAGCCCAGTTGAGGCGATCTTTCGTGAACATGCTCAGATGAGCTTCTGAAGATGGCTTTGGTTGGCCTTGGAGGATAGTCCTGTACAACACCTTATCTTAAGGGAGGTAGACAGGATAGCTGAGAACAGCACTTGAGGTTGTCCTCTGGTCTCCACTCACGCACATATGTGCAACTGAACATACATGAGCATGCACACACTCCCACACTCACACTCCAAAAAATGGGAAGAATGTTTCAGCAGTTGAGTGAATGAATAAAACTGAGCTATCCAAACATGCAGGCTGCTGATGTTTATAATAGCAAGTATGGATCTCAGAATTATTACACCGAGGGGAAAAAAGCCAAGAAGCAACGAATGTACAGTGTCAGACAGGTCAGTTCTGTGCCAGGGCTGGGGACTGCTGGCAAAGTGGCAAGAGAAGTTGATTCTGGGCAAAATGAGACATGTCTCCCTTGGGACTTTTAGCGGTTTTGAGGCTTTTGCTTCTGGTAGGAGGTGCAGAAGTTGAGCGCACGGGCTCCATCTACTGTCCAGTTAGCGTTGGTGCAGGGAAGGCATGCTGCTGTCAAGATGGAGCCTGGCTCAGAGGGTCAGGACAGGATAGGGAGGACAGGAGCAATCTAAGCTCACTTTCTCCTCCTCCTCCTCCTCCTCCTCCTCCTCCTCCTCCTCCTCCTCCTCCTCCTCCTCCTCCTCCTCCATTTTTTAACTGGATATTTTACTTAGTTACATTTCAAATTTTATCCCCTTTCCCAGTTTCCCCCCTGCAAACCCCTCATGCAAGCCCCATTATCCTGCTTCTATAAGGGTGCCCCCACCCACACACCCACTCCCACCTCACTGCCCTAGCATTCCTCTACACTGGAGCATGGAACCTTCACAGGACCAAAGGCCTTCCCTCGAATTGATACCAGATAAGGCCCCTTCAGCTCCTTCAGTCCCTCCCCTGGGGTCCCTGTGCTCAGTCTGATGGTTGGTTGCCAGCATCCACATCTGTATTGGTCAGGATTTGGCAGAGCCTCTCAGGAGACAGCTGTGTCAGGATCCTGTTAGCAAGCACTTCTTGGCATCAGCAATAGTGTCTGGGTTTGGTGTCTGCATGTGGGCTGGATCCCAGGTGGGGCCGCTTCTGGATGACCTTTCCTTCTGTCTCTGCTTCATTATTTGTCCCGGTTTTTTTCTTTAGACAGGAGAAATTCTGGGTTACAATTTTGGAGATGGGTGAGTGGCCCCATCCCTCAACTGGGGAGCCATGCCTAACCTCTGGATATGGTCTCTACAGGTTCTCCCTCCCCTTTGTGGGGTATTTCAGCTAATGTCATCCGGTTGGGTCCTGGGAGCCTTTTGCTTCCTGGCATCTGGGACTTTTTGGTTGTTGCCCCCTGTTCTGAAACAACACCAACCCGAAATTTATGTACAAATGGTAGCTGGATACATAGCTCATGCTTATCTGGTATGTATTTGTATATTGATGTAAGCTTTGGATTTAAAAAACTGTCTGGGGCAGGGGAGGTGGTCTAGTGGGGAAAAATTGCTTGTACACAACTGTGAAGATATGAGTTTGGATCTCCAGAACACACACACACACACACACACACACACACACACACACACACACACATACACACACACAGAGAGAGAGAGAGAGAGAGAGAGAGAGAGAGAGCACATCTGTCATTGCAGCCCTCCTAAAGACAACATGGACAATGCCTGGAAGCTCAAGGCCAGCTAGCCTGGTGTGCACAGAGGCACAAGGCAGAAGGTAAGAACAGACACCTGAGGCAGTCCTCTGACTTCCACATGTGCACCCACACACAGAAACGTACATGCACATACAAATTAATAAGGTATATAAACCAGGTCTGATAATGTATTTATAGATGGATGTAAATCTTTATATTTAAGAGTACTTTACCTATATCTTTCCATCTACATGGTCTTTGTTATTTTTAGTAAGGTAGATATTTCTGGGCTGTTTGGATTTTTCTTTTGTAGAGATAGGGTCTGGTTATATATCCCTGCTTGTTGGGAACATACTAACTACATATCTCAGGCTGACCTTGAACTTGCTGTACTCTTCCTGCTTCAGTCTCCCCAGTGTGGGAATTCCAGGTGTCTTCTGACCTGCTCAGTGGCAAAGCTGGTAGTCCATATCTGGGAGTCCATATCTGGGACTGCTGGTCTGGAAGACTCCTGGAGTGTTGCTGGTCTTCAGGCTGTGTTGGAAGGCTGAAGAAGCTGGAGCCTGTGTGGGTAAAGGACAATGGCCACAGAGAGACACAGCAGTGAAGGCACCATTGCTTTTCCTTGGGTCTCTTTTTGTTGGGAGGCAGCACCCATGATGAATGAAGGTCTTCTCTCCTTTAGCTAGTCCTTTCAGTAAATGTCCCCATAGACCCCCCGGGAGGTCTGTCTCATAGTTGAGTCCCGATCCTGTTAAGGTGACAATAAGATTATCACAATGGGTGTGGAGTGTGGCTGGGGTCCAATGTCAAAACCAGAAGTCTATTAGGATAGACTTCAGAAGTCAGGCAATTTCACCTCTCATCCTCTCTCTCTCTCTCTCTCTCTCTCTCTCTCTCTCTCTCTCTCCTCTTGTTCTCTCACTCTCTCGCTTTGTCTCCTCCTCCAGTTTTAGGCATTTTGCCTCTCCTGTACATTTGTTTACCACCCCCAGCCCCCGCCACTTCAATCAAGACACCAAACTGCTCCATTACTGAGAAGGAACTCTGTCCATCCGGCTCCTTCACTTATATCCCTGTCCTCCGCCTGCAAATCAGCAGGCTCCACCCATCTCTGCAGTTCTCTGACCGTGAGAGTGCTGTCAGAATGACGTCCTATGGGTGTTCTCTGACTACGGAGCGTATACTCGGTGATGTCCACCCACCCTCAGTTCCTTATTGTCCAGTAGTAGCAATTTTGTTTCTTCAACCTGCCGTCTGTTCAAAGCGTTTCTTATCTGCTAGCTGAGTAAAGCTGCTAAGAACTCTAGTCATAAGGCTTTTGTGTAAACATGACTTTTATTTCTCTGGGATAAATGGCTAAAATGTGTAGAATCACATGAAAAGCAAACATTTAGTCTATAAGAAACTTTCAGGTTCTTTCTGTTTGTATTAGCAAGATACAACAGACCCCATTTCTTAGAATCTCCTTCCTCAGTACATGCTATCAGTATTGTTTCATGTGTATGGTGTATGTGTGTGTGTGTGTCTATGTATGTGTCTCTCTGTGTGTGTATCTGTGTGTGTCTGTGTATGTGTCTGTGTGTGAGTGTGTGTGTCTGTGTGTGCATGTGTGTATGTGTGTGTGTGTGTGTGTGTTGTCATACACAGAGGCCACAGAGGCTATCATGTATCCTTCTCTGTTACTCTTTGCCTTGTTCCTTTGAGATGGGGTCCCTCCTGGAGAGCCAGTGAACCCCGACAATCCTCCTATCTCTGTCCTCTCCAGTGCTGGGACTTCAGACAGTCCTGTGGCCATGCCCTACTTTTTATGTGGGCACCGGTGGTCTGAACTCAGGCCCCCACACTCATAACCAAGTACTCTTACCTGCTGAGCCATTTTCTTCTCTACTATTACACTTTCAAATTAACCATTCTAATTGTTTGCTTTGGAATCTTGTTATGAATTTAATTTGCTTTTCGCAGTGGGGTATGTATGTGTTTTCAGTGAATGCTTTTCACTACTAGTCTTTTTTGCAGTGTGTCTTGGTTTTTAAATGAGACTCTTCTGTTTTCTACATGGATCTAGACTTGACTACGGAGCAGAGGCCTTCCTCTCTCTACATTCTGCTTCTTTCCCATCAGGCCATCTTTGTCCCCCCAAACCTCCCAGCTCCTCTGGGCACTGACTGAGACTTTATATAGTCAACTATAGGTAGGTATAGTCTGGGTCTGTAGGCCAAAGTTCTCTTTAATTTTCTTCTCTTCAATTTTCCATGTCTTAGCTCCCCAGAAAATCTAACCCCATCTCTGCATTTCAGTGCATCAGAGATCAGATGAGTCAAATGTACTGAATACCACAAAATGCCCCACCTGGGGATCTATCCCATGTACAGCCACCAAACCTGGATGCTATTGTGGATGCCAGGAAGTACTTGCTGACAGAAGCCTGATATTGCTGTCTCCGGTGGGGGTTCAATGCCCCAGTGTAGGAGAATGCCAGGATGGGAAGGTGGGAGTGGATGGGTGGGTGGAGGAGCACCCTCATATAGGCAGGGGAAGGGGGGATGGGATAGGGGGTTTCCAGAGGAGAGGCCTGGAAAGGGGATACCATTTGAAATGTAAATAAAGAAAATATCCAATAAAAAATGTTTTTAGTTTCTTTTTTCACATGTATAGGTGTTTTGCTTGCATGAATGTTCGTGCAGTACCTGCAGAGTCAGGAGAGAGAGTTGGATCTCCCGGAGTGAAGGATTATTGTGAGCCACCTTGTGGACACTGGGATCCAAATTCTAGTTCTCTGCGAGAGCAACAAGAATTCTTAACAGGAAGCCATTCCTTCAGAACCAAAGTTTGATGCCCAACCCCACCCCGCCTTTGTTTACTTTGGGACTTAGGCTTTTCAGGTCTTGTTTAAGAACACTTGCATAGTTAGATCAGGGGATGCTTTCTTCTGTCTTTGGACTGACTTCCCATGCAAGTCCCTCATTCCATCTGGAGCCTGTTGTTTTATTCTTTGCCAGGCTTCCGGAGCTTTCCTCATGTGATCTATCATAGTGCTGAGTGTTCCGTTTGTCCTTCTTTTATATTCATAGTTTAGAATCTGATGTCTTTGCTTCCACTGTTCTGTTGTTCTGTGCTTGAACACCATTGGAAAAGAATTCTATGGCTTTATTGTATACTCTAGTACCTTATAGGCCAAGTTCCAAAGTGCGTTTGAGTTTTCCATACATCTTAGAATGAACTCACGAGAGCCATTAACTACCACAGCTAAGGATTAGATCGGGGCTGAGGCCTTTTCAGTGAGAGCCAGAAGATTCCTTTGAAGAGTATGGTTTCCTTCTCATTGCATCTTTTTGTGATCAATGGCTCTTTCAGAACATGGTCTGTGTGTTCTCAAAACGTTTGAGTTTGGGACTTCCTTTCCAATCATTATGTGGTCAGTTTACTGGAATACATACGCTCTTTGTGTACATTCTTCATCTGCTGAGGTTGGAGGCTCATATGTCAGTTTGCACTCATTACATGCCACTCAGAGAACCTGTATCATTGCTTGTGTTTTTATAATGCCGGTCAGCGCCTGAGAGTTATGTACTGAATTTGGTCACACTGTTGGTTTCTTTTTTGAGCTTATACTTGAGAATATGTTGTTAATTACACATATGCTGTATCTTGATTTCTCATTTCTTCTACAGAGATGCAGCATGCCTATGTTGAGTAATACAAAAGGAGAGTGAAGGAGCCTCTTAAGGCTAACGAGTCACGCTATGTCGTTCTATGTTCTACCGACTCTTCTATACCTTAAATAGAAGTAAATGACAACAGTAAACATACTTGCACCTAATCACGAGAAACAATTCTTGAGAAAACATAACTGAAACATGATCATGTCTCAAAAACAAAGTTCCTGAGTGCAGCGAGTGTCAATTAGTAAAGTTTTACAGCTGTCTCATACCTATGGTTATCCTCACGTTGTGTTACCAAGGTTTCTGCATTGTATTTGGCTGATCTGCCCCTTAAGTCTGCTTGTCCCGTTGGTACTTTCTTGGTGCAAATTCTATTTTTCTGTTTTAAGATTGCTATCTTGTGATAATTAAGCCTTTGAACAATTACAAAGGCAGTGTCTGAATAAATGATTATAAAATATTAAGACTCACACATATGTCATTATTATTTATGTAAATGAAATCGTATGATATTTGATGTCCCATGACTTGCCTTTGTTGCTGAACAGTAAGTATCTCAGAATATTGTCACATTCAAATGAGGTGAGCTTTTGTGGGATACAGTTCACATACAACTGAAGTGGAAACTTTAGGGTTCTTTGGAAAGTCAGCTGTGTTGGATGGTGTTCTGCTGGGACAAACATGTAAAGGAATGTTTTTCTGAAGTGGACACAGGTAAAAAGACTAAGGCAGACTTGTGGATGAACATTCTGCTGAAGCAGACACAGGAGAGAGAATGTTCTACTAAAGCAAACATGTGAAAGGACACGTGATGAAGGAGTCTTCGTTAGCAACACACATGCATTGGTTCACCTTACATTGAGATCCATTGTCAGGACTCCACTGACTTGGGCTGATTAAATGCATGTGCTGAGGCAAGGCACATGGAGGACATGTGATGTGTGGAGGGTATAAACAGGACTCCACGGAGTGATGGAGTCCGAGCTTGACTTGGTGGTACAGCTAGCAGTCTCGATCTTTGCTTCCCTGAGAGAGGCACAGCTAAGAACTTCTCCTGGTGTTCCTGCTGGTCCCTCCCGCTGACTTGAGCTGAGTCTGAGGCCCATTGTCTCTGCTAGATAGTGCCACCACTGCTGATTCGTGACTCTACTGAACTGGACTGCTGGTGTATTCACGATGTGTTTTCGAGTGGATCAAGCTGAGGCTGCTAATCTGTGAACTGAACTGCTGATTTCCAAAGAACCTTTCTAAACATGTTTACTTACCCCCCAAACCCCTACCCTCAATCCTATCTTTCCCGCTACCTCTGGTAGGTAGTGGGCTACAAGGAAGGTTAAAGCATTTAAGAACCATCATTAAAAAATAGGATTTGAAAAAATTAAAGTTGCTGAGTATTGTTATTTTCAAACAATAATAGCTTCAGTGGGATATAGTTCACACAACACATTTATTCTCTTAAAGTATGTATCCAATGACCTTTAAGCATATTCAGAGTTGTATGCCTTTGACCACAATTGTTTTGAGCATTTCCATCTCCCCATCTTAGTCAAATGCTTTATTGTTGTGAAGAGACATCATGACCATGGCAATTCTTATAAAAGAAAACATTTAACTGGGCTGGCTTACACTTCCACAGGTTTAGTCTGTTATCATAATGGTGGGGAGCCTGGCAGTATGCAGACAGGCATGATGCTATGCAGTAGCTGAGAGTCTTCCATCTGGATCCTCAGGCAGCAGGGAGAGAGAGAGAGAGAGACACTGGACCTGGCTTGTGCATTTAAAACTCCCAAACCCACCCACAGTGACATACTTCCTCCAACAAAGCCACACCTCCTCCAAAAAGACCACACCTTCTGATCCTTGTCAAGTAGCACCACTCTATGAAGACCAAACATTGAAATATATGAGCCTATGGTGACCATTCCTATTCACACCACCAACCCACACCAACCCCCCTCCAAAAAAACCTCTTACATTTCTCTCACCTACAAAAATGTTCATATTTTGTCCTTTACTGGGGTCTCATTTGGGACCATTCCTCAGCCATGGCCACCATGAGTCACATGGTCACCTAAGGCTTGGTCCTCAAGGGTTACTATGAGCTAATGTCCTGGTGAGCCAGAGCGCTGTACTGACAGCAAAATGGCCTTTCGATGCAAGGAATTAGCTTTTATGGGGTCATACTTTGCAATTTAGTATAGATGGTCGGTGTACATGCTGTTGGTCATGTTGCCTGAGTGTCCTGGTGACTGATGTAACTAAGGACAATGTTGTTCAAGTCTCCATTGTCTCAGCTATGAAATGGGAAGGACAGCAGCAGCATTGCTCTGCGTACAGCAAACCCTGGGGTTGCTGAGAGACACAATCCTAAGAGTGAGTGTAGTGTTTGAGACAATGCCAGCCTTCTGGAAACACGGTGTCAGCTCTGCCCCTTTTAAAGGGAATCCCAAGGACACAATGTGAATCCTAGCAAATTGGAGGTTATCACTACAGACTCTCTGGACTGAGTGTCTGCATACCACCTAGGCCATAAAAGTACCCCTGTGGGGTCACTCCAGGTAGCTGGCCAGGGATATGCCTTTCCCTTTTTCCTATTTGGGAGATACTATGACTGGGATCTGCACCTCCTAATTCTGACCCAAGTTACCAGTAAGATACTGCAAATACTCCAGGGCAGAGATGCTTGTGACGCTGGCCATATTGGTGGTGTCTCCACTTTCCTTTGTAGCTGGAAGTGGGGATGCCTGCCAGGCTTTGCTATGTGCAGAGTACCTGGGAGACCTTGACTCTTGGGTAGTCCTGATTGCTGTCACCAGGGCCTCAGCAGGAAGCCCTTTTACATTTCACTTTTCTGTGGAACTTCCTGGCACCTGTGGTGGAGGTTGAAAGCCTCTGCAACAGTAGCATTTTACTCAAGGTCCCTCTAGGCTTCTAGCTGTCCTTCTCACACCAGTGAGAAGGTGGGGGGTGGGGTCCAGAGACATGGCGTATGTTTGGACTGTGAGGGAGTGGGAGGACTTTCCTGTCTGTCATAGGTAATTAGTTGCCCTAATCAGAACTGTTTGGGAGAAGACTGAGCTGAGAAGTCATCTCCACTGTTCCAACCTCCCACATGGACTCTCAAGTTGGCCTGGTTTTGCATCTCGAGTGTTAGGGAGCAATCCCCCAGACCCACATAACCTTGTGCTTTCACTGTCAAGCCTATAAGGAATGGGTGGGACAAGGGGCTCTGGGTAAATCTAGGGCCAGCAGGAGACACATGTGTCATGACCTTTGAACTTGCCTTTCACTCAGTCAGTCACAATCCTGGGGCTTGTCCAGGTATGTGTTAGTGAGGAAGACAGATGTGCGAAGAGGTCTGCCTCATCATTAATGCTATCATTATTTTTGATGAAGTCCTTGAAGACTATATGGGATCCCAGGGGCTTGTTCTGGTTGTAGAGGCTGCTTCTGGAGTGCTTAGACTCACAAAATTTGGATGTCTGCCAGGGGTATCTATAGTCAGAGTGACTCAGGTAACTCTGGAAACTGGAGTTATCTCTGAGCCTCTCCTAGGGAACATTCTTAAGGCCCAGGGTCAGGAAGTACTGTGCCTCCACAAGGAGCTTTTGTTTTCCAGATGTCTGTAAGACTCCTTGTTGCTATGCAAGGCCAGGGGTCCCATTGAAGTGTCTCTAGTCCCATCTGCGCGCGCGCACACACACACACACACACACACACACACACACACACACACACTGCTTAGCTATAAAGTGGGTCTACAGTGAATAGTTACACCTGTGACCCCAGATGTCCTTTGAGGGGTTGCTAAAAAACAGAAACTGGGGCCATTTCCTTTTGAAGCAGAAGGATGCCAGTCATTTCAGAGAGTGCCTCAAGCACCAGAGTTTAGTGGTATCTTCAAGTTTCAGAGCTAGAAGCTGTTCTTGGTGCTTGGAATCATGGTGGTGGGAAGCAAGAATTGGAACAGAAGTCTCCTCCTTTGACGAAGGGATCTCCAACACATCTAGGCCCAGCTGCCATTAAGAAGCAGAGCTGGGGACAGGAGCTGGGCTAACAGTGTGCACAGGGAAGCTAAACAAACAAATCCCACAGGAGTGTGGGGAAAGTTTATGAGTAAATTGTGGTCACTGCTGCAGTTTCAAGGTGGCAGTGGCTGGTTTTCTAGAGAGCCATGCTGCAGTTGGTCTGCTGGGTTGTAATCACAGAACAGAGGCAGCTTGTTTCTGAAGGCCTGACAACCATCAGTATATAAAACAGCCAAGTGGATGGACACTGAGGAAGATGCTTATCTGGTCTCAGTGGCCTTGTTCTGCTGAGATTGATGTCAAGCTAACAGCCCCGGCATTTCTCAGTGGTATCACCTTTTTAAACCAAGAAACACACGGAGCCCCCCAGATGATGCTATGGGCCATGTCACAGTGCTAGGCTGTGAGCATTTCTCACCTTTCTCTTCTTCCTTCTCTCATCCTGTGTACCGCTCCTCTTATCCTCACAAGAGCAGACACAGCTCACATTCAGGGTACCCCAGGGCACCACTCTCTGCCACCATTTCTTTCAGATGTGTACAGTGTTTTATTTCACATGGAAGTAGGCTGAATAAATACTTCTGATTTTATGTCAGAGAGTCTTAGTTTTGTCTCCAGTGGGTGGCGTTACTGGTAGGAAACAGCTGAGTAATTGGGAAGGCCTGATCTCAAGTCCTACCTGCCACATCCAGGTCAACTTGTCAATGCTCTAGGTGGGAGTAGATATTGCTAAGTAAGTGAGTATGCAAGTGGGTGCTGTGGCTAGCCCCCCACCCCCAGGATGGTAGGAGGTGGTGTGTACGTAGCTGGTGATGTGCATCTAGGCCTCTGCCACTCCATTAGGGTAGAATATGTATATTCCCAGATATAACTGAAATTGTAGACTGGTTTTCCCCAGCACCACTGTGAGTCCCCTCAGCCTGGCATAGGTATTAAAGCCATCTTTAAGGCTGGACATCAAATGCTGCCTAAGAGGTACCCCATGGGCATCTCAAAGACACAGAGGGCTCATTGACAGTGGATGGGACAGTCAATGTCATAGACGTAGATGAATCCTGAGAAGTGGCTGTGGCTGGTTATTGATGCCAGGGGCTAATTGGCAAATGACACTGTCTAGACCCCAACTCATATCCATGTACTCTGTCTGCATGCATGTGGGTCTTTGTTCAGTGCCACAGCTGTTTGCATGCTGATCTCATCGGTGATACGCTCACCTCTACAGAGCACATTAAAGATCTGCAGCTCAGAAGAGGGCTGCGGCTGGATGGAGGAGCTCTGGCCTCTGCAGACAAGGAAGGAGAAGCTCTGGTGTCCACTGAACACAGTGTCATGTTTTAGGTTGAGTGGGGAACCTTGGGCCAGACTACTTGAGGGCCAGCCTTCTTATGAACATGAGGAATTCAGCATGAGGTGTAGGCAGCGAACTGCGGTGACTGCTCTGTTCTCTTGGGCAGTGGCTCCTCGAGGACCACCGTGTCCACTTCTCCAACTGCATATTTCCGAGCCAGTTCCTTTGGGCTGTTGTAGAGCTTGCTGTTATACCAGAGCTGTCTCACTTTCCAGTCCTGGACATCTGTGCTCCCATGATCCACTAGGATCTCCAGTCCCATTGAAGCACAGGAAGTGTCCTTTCACAAAGTGTTGCAAGATAAACCATGTAAGGTGCCTGCTAGACTCTTCAGCATGAGGGGCTGCATAAGGGAAGGTCAGGCAGAAGCCATTACAGTCCTGTAGTGAGAAGCCACTGGTGTGTAGAACAACTCTAGCCTTGGTAGCCTCTTTAGGGGGCTGTAGAGGAATGCAGACTCTACTGTGGATATGTCTGGATGCCTAGGACAGCTGATACCCTGGCCTGACAGTCAGCTCTCAAATGTAGATGGGCTGTGACAGCAAACTTGGTAACATTAGCACGCTCCTGGCACCAGAGAAGATGGCACCATGGCCTTCCCACACACAGCAACTTGTTCCTTTATCCAGAAAATCCAGTACATTCTTCCTGGACAGCATCTTAATGGGGAATACAGAGTTCTTAGCCAAAGTCAGTAACTTGAATGGCTTCAGCTCCAGCTCCTTCCAACTTGTCATTAGGAAGTTGTATATGCACACTCCAGCTAAAGAGCTTTCAGGTTCTAGAACACCCAGATCTTGTACTATAGGGTACATCTGGGGCATTCTGCCATGGCCATCTGTAGCACCAGGCAGTAGACACCAACCCAGTGCCAAGCTCCTTCTGGCCATCCCTGTGACTTCAGAACATAGCAGAGGGGAAGAGAGAGGACTTGGATATTTCTTTTTCCTAGCCAGCATCGCAGTGCCATGACCCTACCCAAGCCTTATCATCTTATCAATCAGGTTTCTCTGCTCATCCTCGATGAAGCCAGAGAGTCTTTGGTCCAGCCCTGTTCGTGTACCTTAACTGGTCCTCCCTCTTCTGAAGATCTCTTATAGTGTTTATGTGTACATGTCTCCCATGCTTCCAACCTTTCTTTCAGTGTTACCATGGACCCTCGACGAGGCTAGGACAGGGGATCCCAAACTCCTGGACATCTAGGCATTGCAGAGTCTCAAGGAGTTGGGAGTCCAGATTGTATCATCAAAGTTCACTTCAAAGAGAAGCATAGCCAGTGAGCTGTGTGTTCCAGAAGGCTGTCATTGATCCACACATTTATGTTTGCTGCCAGCTCCTTTCCTTCCACAGCCTTAGGGGCGTGCACACAGCTGCTCTTGTTTCCATTTCACAGCTGAAGACAGTGGAGGCCCAGAGAGTTTAAACACATGGTCAAAGTCATTCAGGTTGTCCTTGGCTCTGTGATTTCCCAGGACTTGATCCCAGGTGACTTGAGCCCAGAGACTGTACTTTGAACACTCAAACTGGATTCTAAAATGTGTGCTGTGGGATGATAAACCATACCAGGAAGATTGATAAAGTAGAGCGGGTCTGAGTCCCTGGAAACTCGGGAGTCACACTGAGACAGTACCACCTACTGTCTCAGTGTGACTCCCTGCTCCCTGCCAGATTTCTGACCTGGAACACGTGCCACACTTCCCACATAAGGAAACGTGACCTGTGGTCATGTAGGCCCAGAACAGAGTTCTCCATGCTAATGATGTACCTAGAGGCCCTGACGTTTTAGCCAATAAGCTCCCCTTCCCAGACATCCCTCCTTGCAAAACGTCTACCCAGAGAAGTGGGTATGCAGCCATTTCCCAAGATGAACAGTTAATAAACGGTTTGGATAAACATGGACTGTCTCTTTCATCAAGAACCTCCATGGGGAACATGGAGAAGGCCTTCTCCTACAGAGCTGTAACTTAACTCTCCCATAGAAGGCCCATGTGTACCCCCAAGACAACCTCTGCCAAGCTAAAGACAATCACCGATGACCTAAGCCAGAGTTCCCATTTCCCCTCTGCCCTAGCTAGTCACCATCTTCAGTCTGCTGCACTCCCCCCTTATCCCAGCCTTTGTCTAGTTGGGTCTCACTGGTAAGCCAAGCTGTGGCATTTTCAATACAGAAGCTGCCTTGTGGCTGTCTCAAGCGGGAAGCCTCTGTGACAATAGGGTCCTACTCACAGCTCTCTGAGTCTCCAGCTGCACTCCTCACTCCAGTAGGTAAGGCTAAGACACAGAGTCCTGGCTTATTGCTTGGGCCTGGGAGTAGGTGGAAGGACTCTGAGGGGACATTGATGTTACAGGTAATTAATTTCCTTTGTTTTGTCCTGATTAGAACAAACTGGGAAGAATGCAGACAAAAGTCTCCCGTTGAGATACAAGCACAGAGAGAGGCTCAGATGTCTACACTTCTGGGCGTCCTCCACTCTTGGGGATGGGGCTGGCATCTGGGTGAATCTCACCTAAAATGAGTTACAAGGTAAGATGTAGGCAAGGGAAGTTGTACATACTCATCAGGCATACCAGGGAGGAACTGGGCCACAGAACCTGAGTGTCGTGGATGCTTCATGTTTTCTATTTGAAAATGTGTTTCCTTGTCAGGCATGTGCCTTTCCTAAGGGTTGGAAACATGTGCTATGTGTACATGAGAGGGCAAAATTTTCTGGAAGATTCTTTCTTCCAGGGAAGCTTTCTCACTGAACTCTATGCCAAGTTTATACTCTGCCTCACCAAGAGACTTTTTGTCTTGGTCCTAGGCCTGGCTCTGTTCACATCTTACCCACTGCCCTTCAGCATGTTGGCATTTAGTCTGCAGAAAACAAGGTCTGACTGTGGCAGTGAAAGGTGTTTACTGCACCTGCCTGGTCCCCTGTGAGCTGCTGGGCTGCTGGGAGCCTTAGCTCTTCTGTCCTGTGTCTGCTGGCCCTGGCAATCACTGTCAAGGCTGGTCTGAGAATCCCTTTGCATTCTCCAAGTCTCCTTCCTATGGATCATCATGGTTGTTTGTCTCCATGGACATCACGTGCTCTGGGAATGTCTCCCTCTCCTTGTCTTGCTCTTCTACTGACCTTGCTTTGCCTCTGTAATTGATCAGGGGATCACAGGGCTCCAGGCTTTCAGGGTCTATCTTGGCAGGGGTGGGTGAAACAGGGGAGATCTTGGTAAACCCAAAGCCAGGAGGTCAGCAGGAAAAGCATGAATTCTGGTTAAATTTGGTCATGCCACTCTTTAAAAACATTATAAACTGGATTTCATCTCTCTGTCTCTGTCTCTGTCTCTGTCTGTCTGTCTCTCTCTCTCTCTCTCTGCTGTTGTGTGAGTATATATGCGTGTTAGTGTTTATTGGTGTGCATGTATATGTACACTTGTGCATATTCACTTTTATACATATATGTGTGTGGGTCAGGAGACATAGAAGTTGATTTCCAGGCACCATTCACCCCCTTTCCCCTTATTTTTGTTACTTTTCTCTACTTTAATTTTTTATTTTTATAAACAGTATCATGGCCCAGGCTTCGTGCCTCACATCTCCAGTTCCCCAGGGCTGGGATTGCAGGTAACAGCACATTGCACTTTGTTTTTCTTTCCATTTCGGAACATGGCGTCTTATTAGCCCAGAGCTTGACAAGTCCACTAGTGGGGCTGGCTAGGGTGCTCCAGGTATCTGTGTGCGTCTCCTGATCTACAGGTCTGGGATTACAAGTATGAGCCACCACACCCTCTGTTGTCCTCTGGGTTCTGGGTATCAAGGTGATGTCCTTATTTTGCAAGACTGTCACTTAGTTCAGCTGTCTAATCTATAGACTTCACCTTGAATGTTTTAACGAGAAAATATTAATTATGTAAATTTGAGGCGATCTCTTTATAGTGCACACAGTGCACTCTCCACTCTACTCTCTTTTATTCCTTCAAAGGCCCCGAGTCTCCCTTCCCCTTCAAGCTCAGCCCCTCCCTTCCTCTCCCCCCTTCTTCCTTCCTTTTGTTAACCCAATAGTTTTGTTAGTGTGGCTTCCTTGATTTGTGTACCAGAGGCTACACCACTGAAGGAAATGACTCCTCTTTTCTAGTCAAGCATTAATTCCATATACGTCTTCAGGGAGAAGTGGGCCACAGGGGCTCCCCTGCCCATGATAAGGCGTTGTTGTTTGGTCCCAGACATCATTTGTGGCTGTTTTCGGTTTGTGTCCATACTGAGGAAGAGTGCCCCACATCCCTTCCTACTTCTTATGCTTCCCCCACTCTAAGGTTCATGTGCTACAAATGCTGAGCCACAGAGATGCTCACTACTACCCAGAGTCGATTGCTATTCCAGGGTTCCGGCTTGCTGGGCCTCCAGAGGATCCTGTCTAGTATGTGTGACAGGTACCAACCAATGCAGTGTCAGAGAGTGTTCTCACAGAGCGCCAATCCTGAAACTCTCTTCATTCTTCCCTCCCTGCAGCTCGACCTTTGCCTACCTCTACTCTTAACTGCCTTTCCAGAAGGGAGCTGGCACCTTACACTAGGCAGCATGCACTCCTGATGTTTTCATGTTCTTTACGGCTGGCTTCCTACTTTCTAATCACTCGTCCCCAGATGTCTTTTTTCTTTGCCCAGAAGGGCAAAGAAATCTCTTCCAACATAAAAACATGGGCAGCCCCTGGAGGAACACAGTGGCAGTGGAGCCACAGTCAGGAGGCATGCCTACCCCCAAACACACTAGCAATGCCATCCTCTACCACTAGTGGCCTGGCCCTTGCTTTCTTGGCCTCTGTGTCTTCTCTCTTTCTCCTCCCCCTCCTCCCCCCCGCACCATAACTGGTCCTCTTCTTCTTCTTCCCTCTCTCCCTCCTTCTCTCCTTCCCTCCCTCCCTCCCTCCTTCTCTCCTTCCCTCTCTCCCTCCATCCCTTCCTTCCTGCTAGCCTTCTTAGTGTCCTATTGGATATACACATGAGCTCTGGTCTGCTTACCTCTGCTCCCCTCAACCCCACTAAACCCCACTGTACACACAGTACAAGCAGACAGTGAGAGAAAGACAGGATAAACATGAGGGCAGCCCTCACATCCTTTATCTTTTTGCTTGTGTGTGCTCTATGTGTATTTGTATATCTTGTATGTGTAACCATGTCTTCTTTGGTGCACGTGCATGGGGCAGAGAGCAGCAGTCAATATTACGTGTCTTACTCATTCCCCACTTTTGTTTTTTGAGACAGGGTTTCTCTGTGTAGCTCTGGCTGTCCTGGAACTTACTCTGTACACCAGGCTGGCCTCGAACTCAGAAATCTGCCTGCCTCTGCCTCGAAAGTGCTGGGATTAAAGGCGTGCACCATAACTGCCCGGCTCCCCACTTTCTTTTTAAGGCAGGCTTTTTTTGCTGAACCCAAGTTCGCTGAATTCTGCTGGTGCAGCTGGCCAGCATGCTCAAGAGATCATCTGGTCTTTGCCCTGCCTAAACTCAGTGCTGGGCTATAGACATGGGTCATGGTGCCTGACTTTACACGTGTGCTGGGCATCTGGACTCAGGTTCTCATGCTTGAGTGCAAACACTTTGCTGACTGAGCCTCTGTCCCACGTCCAGCCCTGTAGTTCTCTAGGGCTGGGTTCCTAAAGGACACATGAGGGGGAAAAATCTGTTTCTTTACCCTTTTCAGCTCTTCAAGGGCACTTATATTTTCCCCTTCATTCCTCCCATCCTTACACACCACACACACACACACACACACACACACAGACACACACATATACACACACACATACACACACACACACAGACACACACATATATACACAGACACACACACACAGACACACACATATATACACAGACACACACACAGACACACACATATATACACAGACACACACACACACGCACACAGACACACACATATATACACAGACACACACACACACGCACACAGACACACACATATATACACAGACACACACACACATACACACAGACACACACATATATACACAGACACACACAGTCACACACACACAGACATACACATGTACACAGACACACACATATATACACAGACACACACAGTCACACACACAGACACACACATACACAGACACACAGACACACAGACACACACACAGACAAACACACACTGCAATGCATATTAGTCCATTTCTATTTTCCTCTGCTACTTGGTATGTCCTGTAGGGTTCATCTATAGATCACAGATTTAAGACTCATGAACGTCTTTCATCTTCTGGCACCACAGTGGTGCAGTGCCCTTGTTTATTAAGCTATTCTTCACTACAGATGGAGATTCAGTTGTCTCCAGGCTTCTGTTGTTATAGACAGTGATGCAGTGAATCAGCACACACACTGGGCATGAATCGGAGAGGCTAGAAGAGCAGCCAAAGGGTGAGATGCTGGTAACCATATTAGATTTTCCACAGCAGCTTCCTTCTGCCTACCCAACATTTTGGTGGGACAGTACCCCTAAAGCTTCTCTGAGAGGGATCAGAGCATCTCAGACATTGAAAACTCACCTGGTAGAGAATTCCAGTGTCTCCTTCTGTTCCTTTGCCCCCCTGAGGTAGACCTTTGGGGTGCAATAGGGAAATGTGGATGAAGCCCATGGCTAACCATCTAAGCGTGTGGCTCATACTCCCCTGCCTGCTTCCAGAACCTGCGCCTCTAAGAGGCAGCATACAATGATAGGAACTGAAGAGTTTGTTGTCTGCCTTTGTGTGGTTCAGGTGGCTGTCCCTGGAGCTATTAGGCAGAAGCTGGGCCAGACTCTTCACACAAAATTGGGTGTCTTGTGTAGGTGACCAGTGCAGGCACTGAGTAGGTCTTTCAAGGATCTGGTGTCTGCTCTAGTTGTGGCTTTTGTACCAGAAATATACAATCTCTGGAAGTTGTTGTAGAAATCAAATGGCTGGAGCAAGAATCCTGCAGAGTTCCCTGGTGTAGCCAAGCTGGGGGCCTTCTCAGAATGGAGGTTGTGTGAGAGGCCAACTGTCACCCAGGCCATCAAGTCCTATGGCAGAAATATGAGTCTCAGTGGGCAAGGCAGTGCTGAATACTGGCTACCTCAGGACCCTGGGGATTGAGTTGTTTTTTTTTTTAATATATGTCTATAAACCTCCCAAGATATCCTTAGCCCTATTTAAAAGAGGTGGAGCCATCTGTCCTGACCTCTGAACTTGCCCTACACCACCAGCCACAATCCCGGGGTCAGCAAAATCTTATCATTGACTAGTGACAAGACCAGAGGTGGGCAAAGGAAACTGGATCAGTACCTCATCCTCAATGTTTTCATTGTTGTGAATGAAGTTATCAAAGACCATAGGATAAGCCCAGTGGTGGTTCTGGCTGTGCAGGCTACTGTGGAGCCTCTCAGACTTCTGGTACTGCCAGCTGGTACCTGAAAGCGGAGAAGCATACAAGTAGCTTCAGAAATGAGGACTCCCTCTGATCCCCTCCATAGAGACACCATCACAGCCAAGGATAGGGAAATTGCTGCTGATAGTCTCTCAGAGACCTGAAAGGCTTTCCATCCCTGTCTGTCAGCCAGGATACCCATGAGCTCCCCATTCCCTCCCTCATGCATTAGGAGGCAGACTCAGAGGCCATCAAAAACATGGCTTCTTGGACAGGATCACTGAGGGAGCTCCTGGCCTTCCTCAACAGTTTGCCTGAGTCCCCTCACCTGGGCCACGTGAAAGCTCTGGAGTTCTGCCAGCCTGGGGGCAACATTTGCTCATCCATGGAGGGAACATGTAGGCGGTAGCTGTGGCTGTGACCCAACACACTTTTTCCAGTGTTGCTAAAAAGCAGGTACGTGGGCAGTGTCTGCCTGAAGTGGAAGGCAGCCTGGCACTCCCAGGAGTACTGGGTCTTGTGGAGGATGGGCTTGACCTGCTGGCTTCTCTGGCTCCAGGGGTTGATGATGTTTTCTAGTCTCATCTTCAGTGTCTGGAAGCTATTCTTGGTACCTATATCATGAGGAGAGGAGGGCAAGAATCAAGGGCTGGGACAGAAGCTTCCTCCCTGTTTTGTTTGATCTCCATGCTAGGCCATATCCACCATCAGCCCCTAGGAAGAAGCTGGGGTCAGGCACTTGGCTGGCCCTGTAGGAAGAAGGGAGGCCCACAGATGAGCTAGACAGCTGTGTCAGAAGGGTGACCATAGACTGTTTCTAGAGATCCAGTCGGCTTCCTGGGCTTTTAACTTTAGAGACATGGTAAGTCTCTCGGGTACTATTGGTGTACTCTGGGATAGAGGGCCAATCAGGGCCGAGAGGGTGGGAGCTCTCTGGTCCCGTCTGGTCCTGATAGCCATTTTGAGGACATTGTTCTGTTATAGGATTTGATGTAGGGCATCACAGCCGTGCTATGCCTCTGTGATGACATCATTATCCAAGAAGCGCTGGACGCCCAGATGACACTGTGGTCCTCTCAGTGCCGGAAGGTAGCACTTCTTTCTTTTTATTTATTTATTTTCACCATCATCATCATCATCATTATTTTACTTATTCACTTCACATCCCGCTCACTGCCCCTCCCTCTCTCCTGCTCCCACAATACTTCCCCATACCCCCTTCTCCTCTGAGGGAGTGAGTGCACCCCTGGGTATTCCCCAACTCTGGCACATCAAGTCTCTGGGAGGCTAGGCACATCCTTTCCCACGGAGGCCAGACAAGGCAGCCCAGCTAGAAGAACAGATCTCACAGACAGGCAACAGCTTTTGGGACAGCCCCTGCTCCAGTTGTTTGGGACTCACATGAAGATCTGACTATACACATCTACTACATATGTGTGTGGGGAGGGGGAGGTAGCATTTCTGACCTTCATGACACTTCTTACTCCCAACCTTGTATACCTTTTCACTCACGTTCAACAAAGGGAACACACATCCCACATTAGGGCAACCCTAGAGTACCATTTGTGGTCCCCATTTTTCAGGGATGCATGATGTTTCTTTATGTACTAAGGCTGAATGATCACAGCTGATTTTATGCTGGGGAGTCTTAGCCTGTCTCTTGTTATAAAGTATTTGAACAGTTTAGTGTCTGGGAGGGTCTGGTCTCAAGACCTACCTGCCACATCCAGGTCAATTCGGTAATGCGCCAGGTGGATATCTCCAAGTAGGTGGGTGTGCAGGCGACTGTGAGATAGCAGCCCTTCTGAGGTGTAGAAGGTGGCATGAACATATCCAGTGGCATATATCTTGCCCTCCATCATGCCATTGGGGTGGAAGATGAAGTCCCAGATGTAATCATGATTGTGGATGGTTGATGCTGTCCTCAGAACCAGAATGGGTCCATTCAGCCTGGCAAAGGAACTGAAGCTACCTCTAAAGTTGGAGTTAAAGTACTGCTTATTAGGAACTCCCATGGGCATTTCAAAGATACAGAGGGCTCACTGAGAGAGGACAGGACCTTCACTGTCATAGTAGTGGATGGCATCCAGGAAGGTGGCTTTGTGGAGACAGTCAATGCCAGGTGTTAGCTGGTGAGTAATACCTCCTAGGCCCCAGCCCACATCCATGTACTTGGTCTCCCTGCCTGCAGCTGTGTGTCCTCTATACAGTGCCATAACCTCTTGCACACCAACCTCATAGGCGATGCGTTCACCTCTGAAGTATACATTAAAAAGCTGAAGCCCATAAGAAGAGTGTAGCTCGAAGAAGCTCCAGTCTCTGTAGAGCACAGTGCTGTGTTTTAGTCTGTAGCAGGGACCATTGGACTGGGCCATTCAAGGGCCACCCTTGCTGATGGGCATGGGAAATTCAGCATGGGGCTTGTAGGTGGAGATCTGTGGAGACTGCTCTGTAGTCTTGGGCAGTGGCTCCTTGAGGACCACTGTGTCCACTTCCCCATCTGCGTATTTCTGAGCTACTTTCTTTGGGCTGTTGTAGAGCTTGCCGTTATACCAGACCTGCTCCACTCTCCAGTCCTGGACATCTGTGCTCCCATGATCCATAAGGACCTCTAGCCCTGTGGGCTGCAGGAAGTAGCCATTCATAATGCATTGCAAAAGAAACCAGCTATGGCGCTTTCTGAATGTCATAGCACGAGGGCCAACATTGGTAAAGGTCAGGCAGCCACCATTGCAGTCCTGCAGTGTGAAGCCAGTGGTATCAAAGAAAAAGTTTTGTAAGGGCTTGGTGGCTGTCTTCAGGGTATGGAAGAGGAGGGCAGACTCTACTTTGGACATGGGTCTGGATGCCCATGACAGCTCCTGGCCTCCCTTGCAGTTCAGTTTTCGCATGTACATGGGCTGTTCAACAGGCCCCACAGCATACTAGGTGATGTTGGGGTACTCCTGGGCACCAAAGTAGATCAGGACACGGGCTTCCCGTAAAGGAAGCATGACTCCTTTATCTAGGAAAGCCAGCACCTCATGCATCTTGGGCATCAGCATCTCAATGAGGAACACAGAGTTCTTGGCCAAAGTCAGTACCGTGGATGGCTGCAGCTCCAGCTCCTTCCTGCTCATCAGGAAGTTGTGCACGCATTCCAGCTCCTCAGCACTCAAGTCCCACAACATCTGGGGCTTGGTATTCAGTACCCACCTGGAGTGCTTTGCCACAGACATCTGTACCACCAAGATGATAGTCATCCAGCCCAGAGCCAAGATCCTCCCTACCAGGCTCATGGATATGAAACACAGCAGAGGAGAGGAGAGCTCTCAGGTATTTCTGTCTCCGAGCAAACACCTCAGAGCCCCTAGTTCTTACGTGAACTCCTTCCTTTATTGAGATGAAGCCAGAGCTGTCCTAGGTGGTGTCTAGGTCTCTCTGTGCATAGAGTTGTTTCCTTTCTTATTGTCAAATCTCTTATACTCTCTTTTATCTAGATATTGCCCATGTGTTTCTCTTTTTCTCAGTGTTTTCTCTGCAGGGGAGCGTTTATCAGCCAAGAACACCATGAGTCACAGCAGCAAAGCCTTGGTCCTCACTGGCTACGAAGCATTTCTGTTCTGGAAAGGCATAGGGCTTTGCTGACAGCAAAATTCCCTTTTGAAGGAAACAAATTTAGTGTGAATGTTCAAAGTGCAGGCTCTGGCTCAAGCTGCCTGGGCTAAAGTCCTGGGAAGTCACAAGGCTAGGAACTACTGTGTGAGCTTGGCCAGCTTGTGAAATTCTCTGGGCACCCATTGTCTTCACCTGTGAAGTGGAAATGGTAGCAGCAAATTGCACATCCCTAAGGCTCTGGAGAGAAAGAAACCGACAATAAGTGTAAACGTGTGGAACAGCACTGGCCTTCTGGAACACACAGCATGCTGTCTACTCTCTTTAAAGTGAATCCTGATGATAGTTTGGGCCCCAGGACACTGGAGGTTCTGAGCCCTGCAGACTGGCTGGACTGAGTCCAGGCCGTGGAGCAAGGACAGGGTAGTCAAGGCTATTTGAGCATTCCTGTAAGGTTATCCTACGAAGTTCATCAGGGAGTACCAAGTCAGGGATATATCAGCCTCTCCTTTGTGGAGAAGGCATGGTCAGAGGTTTTATTGTTTATCAAGGGTCCCCAAACAACAGGAAAGGATGTCTTTTCATGCTGGTTGTCATGCTCTTATTTCTTGTACTTGCGGTTGAGGTGGGCTGGCCAGTCATACTATGTGCAGAGTGCATGGAACCTTTGTCTCTTGTGTACATGTTGTTACTATTACTGCCCTGGTTCTTCCAGATCCTAACCTGATCTGGATTCTGCAGAGTTCCAGCAAGAGCTCTTTCCTGCATACCTACCTACACAGGAGCAACCTCACACCTGTCCTTGACTCCACTCAAAGGTCCCTCCAGGTCTCTAGCTCTACTCCCTCCTGTGGGTTTGGTGAGGTTCAAAGGCCTGAATTATGGCTTGGTCCTCAGGGTAGGTGGAAGGATTATGAGAGATCCTTGCTGTCACATGTCAACTGCCTTGAGTTTTGTTGATTGGCAGGAATCTGGAGAAAACTCTTCCGTTGAAACATAGAAGGGGGTCATAGGTCCACATTACTGTGTATTCTCCACTAGTAAGGTGGTGCAGGGCCAAGGACCAGGGTGAATTTCACCTAAAATGGCTTTCAGGTTAGTAGTTAGGCAAAAGGAGGCATAGGTGCTCATGAACAACTTGAGAGAGGAACTGGATCACAGGCTTCATGTTTCCTGTTTAGAAATGTCTTGTGTTGTATGTGCCTCTCACAAATGTCAGGAACAGCTTGTGTGTTCACAAAGTGCTGGTTTTCCTGAGGGTTCTTCTGTCCAGAGAAATATTTCCACTTGATTTCTTTATATCAAGTTTGTATCCTTTGTCTTTCTTCAAAGTTGGTTAATGCTCTACCTCACCAAGGGACTCCTGTCTTGGTTCTGGAGTCCCACTCACTGTCCCTCAGCACGTTGTTATTTAGTCTCCAGAAAGCATGATCTCCTGACTGTGACAGTGAGAGATGTGTGCTGTACCTGGCCTATCCCCTTTGAGCTGTTGAGCTCAAACAGTATCAACCAGCCCAGTGTGTGTATGTGTGTGCATGTGTCCCAGCTCTTCTGTCCTGTGCCTATTGGCCCTGGTGATCACTGTCAAGGCTTGTCTGGGGATTCCTTTGCATTCTCCTAGCTCACTTATGGAATATCATGTTTGTTTGACTTAATGGAAATAGCCCACCTTGAGGACTTCCCTTTGTTGCTATGCACGTGTGGATGAGACAAGAGGCTTCTGGATGAACTCAGAACCAGGGAGGAGGACATGAGCTTCACTATGGATCTACTATTTAGTTTTGGACAGGACTCTTTATTTAAAAGTGTATTTCATATCTTTATGTTGTTCCCTCTCTCCTCCTCCTCCTCCTCCTCCTCCTCCTCCTCCTCCTCCTCCTCCTCCTCCTTCTTCTCTCTCTCTCTCTCTCTCTCTCTCTCTCTCTCTCTCTCTCCTGTGTCACATAACCTTGGCTGGTTTTTCTATATTGTTCAGGATGGAAACCATGCCTAGTACTGTTAACCAGGTCAAATCCCCATGGCTGGCTAGGTCATAGTCCTAGAGAAAAATCTAGTACTACTGTTGACATATTTGATATAGTTCCCTAAGTTTGTATTTTTATACCATAGATTAGTGTATCTTTCTTCTTTTTGCAGTAGATGGTGTTCAATACAGACTCACACCTGTCAACATGTACGGATTAAGAGACCACGGGATATCTATATTATACCTCTTCCCTACAAAGCTTGGGACCATTTTAGAAGAGAGAGCAGAAAGAGATCAGGGAGTAGATCTCTTTAGAGACATAGTATTTGCTGGGCACGATGAGGCCATTGCACACATGAACTCACACTAGCTGTTAATGATGGACAAGACTTTCACAGAATCAAGCCAACCCAAATACTAGCATGGGTAGGGAGGGCTTATAACGCCCCACTACTCTCTGGGGGAACTATTGGTAATTGATGGCTACTATGGGAGAGTCAATTTTCTTCAGGAATGTGGCCTTGACAGCTACCCATGCTCCAGTAGATGATCTCACACTCCTGCACATACAAGCAGAAAGAAGTGGACTGGGTGGATGTTAAGAAAAGAGCTCCTGAAGAGGGAAAATAATGGTGTGGGGAGGTTTGGCCCAAACACACTATATTCACATAAATATATATTTATTTTGAGTACAAAATTATATCAATATATATTAATGTTATAAATATATAATATTTAGTGGATAATAAAATATTTAAATTTTCTTCCTTCTCTAACTCCTGTTCATCCTTTTCTACTTTCTAGGTAGACTCTTGTACTTTTTGAGTATATAAGTATATAATTTGGTGACCAAATGAGTTTTATAATAGCACAAGAGAGAGTATGCACATATGATCATGGGCAACTTGATGAAAGATATATCACTGAAGAAAATTTCCCCTTCAGGGAGGTTGGATCCCAATGAGCCCTTCTAAATCTTGTAGAGACCTAGATGTCATGTTTTGGTCTGAGACAGGGCTCACTATATACCCCTGGCTCACTTGGAACTTGCTATATTGATCAAGCTAGTTGTGAACTCACAGAAATATGTCTGCCTTCGCCATACGAGTGTTGGGATTAAAAACATGAACCAGCACACCCAGCTCAGATTTCTTGTTTTTAAAAATATGTTTAGTCTTTCACAATTCCACACCTCTACAACATCGAATTTCACCAACCTTCATCGTCCTCTCCTGTGGCACCGCCTCCAGCCAAACGGCTTTCCCTTTTCAACCAATCCCTCTCTTCCTTCCATGCCTTTAATCTTGTAGCTCACTGAGTTAATGAGGCTCCTTGCACAAGCACACTTGATGGTTATTTACCTGACATGGGTAACTTATCAGTGGCCATATCACTGAAGAATATGACTTCAGCAGCCATGAACTGCTTACAGCTCCCTGGAGAAAATAGGCTTTATGACTCCTACTTCCTTCCATGAAGGGGTGCTGGTGGGTCCATAGACTTCATTTTTAGAGGAGTTTTAGCATCATAGGAGCTTGAAGAAGAGGGAAAGAGAACCACTCCAGATCTCTGACTCTTTCTCTGAGTCTCCCCACTATTAGCATCCATGAATGACAACTGCTGACCCATAGAGACACTCCACTGGCACACCAAACTCATAATGCTTGCCACACATCCAAAGAATCCTGACAAATGTGTAATGGCAGGCCCCTGCCACCACAGAACTGTTCGTTCCAATGACCTTAAATCCTCTAAACTCTCCTTCTCCCCCTCCCTGTAGTTGTACCTCTGCCAACCACTGATATGTTGCAGTAATCCTGGACAGCACGATTCCTACAGAAGGGACTGTGTTTCCCCGTGTCTCCATGTCCTTCACAGCTGATCTCCTTCTAGAATCTCTTATCTCCAAATGTCATTTTGCTCTGCTGAGGAGGAAGAAGATGAGAAAGAATGTTTAGAACCCTCTTCTCTGACATAAGTGGGCAACAGGGGGAGGGCTACAATGGCAAGGGAGTCACAGGGTAAGGGAGGACTTAGCTGCTAGTGACCCTCTCTGCTGCAGATCAGAGACATGTCCATTCCCTGCAATATCCCTCCTGGCAGTGCTGCCCTATGTCCCCTAAGAAAGCCCTGGAGTGATCTTTTTGTTCCTCTGTTCTCCCAGTTTTCTTGCAGCCTCCTCAGTGTCCTATTCCATGGATCTCTGAGCTGTGCTCCGGCTGCCTCTGCTCACTCAGCAAGAATCACCAAATCCCTACTGCACACTATTAAAAGTCAGGATAAAGGGAGCGGTGTCTTTCAGTCAATTATGTTTCTGGAGTGGCAACATGCGCGCACACACACACACACACACACACACATGCGCACGCGCACGTGCGCGCGGGCAAACAGTTGCACATATATAGCTTCCTAAGGCACACCATCACTGAGGTGGGAAAATACACCCACAGCCTCCATGAGAGAGACCCAGACTCTCCAGACAGTGAAAAATTCAGTATCTCATTTGGCTTCCTTTGCCCTGGACATGGAGACTTTTTAGGGTACACTAGAAAAACATGAATCCACCCCACAGCCACCCATCTGAGTATGCAGCCCATGCTTTCCATGGCTTTTAAAAGCAGAGCATGTGGTAGGAGCTGAATGATTTCCTGTCTACTCTAGTGTGGCTCTGTGGCTGTTAGACAGGGTTGGGTCTGGACCCAGGTTTGTAGGTTCCCCTGATGTTGAAAGGAGGAGGCATGAGGTGGACCTTGTGCTCAAGGATCCAGTGTCTGATAGGTCTGTGGCATATATGTGTCTGATATGTCTGATATGTTTGTATGTCCAGGTGTTATGGAAGTTGACATGCTTGAACAAGGAGCTTATGGAGTTTCTAGGTGAGGCCATGTTGGGGACAACCTTAGAAGGAAGCCTGTGCAAGAAGCCTGTCATCCAGATCACCAAATCCTATGGGAGAGATAAAAAGCTTTGGTGGGCAAGGAAGTGCTGACTGTGGTCTCACTGAGGACACCAATGTCTGGGATGTTGTTAAATGTGTTTACAAATTTCTCCAGACATCCTCAGGCCCATTGAAAAGAGGTTGGCTCATTTTTCATGACCTCTGAACACACCCTCCACCCACAAGCCATACTTCTGGGACCAGGGACAGGTCGAGTTAGAGGGTAGTGACAGGCCAGAAGAGGGAAGGGAGGAACTGGTCTAGTACTTGGTCTTCAATATTCTCATTGTCCTGCAAGAAATCTTCGAAAATAACAGGGGGATCCTAGGGGTGGTTCTGGTTGTAGATGTTAGTATATGGAGTGGTATGAACTTAGCTGGAGGTGTGTATTTTGATCATGCCATTAGTGGACAAGATAAAGTCACAGCCATAATAAAAATTGTGATGTAGGTATTTTCTGTAAATTTGTGTTTTTCCTCCTGGCCTTAAGCTCTTGGAATAATGACTCTGATACTTAAATAGATTTACAAATGCCTTGGTCAAAGCTTCATATCTTATCTGACTAGCTCATAATAACCCATTTACACTATTGTGTGTAAGCCACGTGGCTGGTTGCCTTTGCTCAGGTTCCATGTGCCTCTCCTCGTTAGGCAAATCCTCCTGTGCTTGATTCTCTCCCAGAATCTCTCCGCCCCCTTGGAGGTCCCACCTACTATTTCCTGCTTCAGCTCATTGGCTATACGCTTTTTTATTGACAGGTGATGCCTGTAAGAGATTCTCTCTACAAAATTTTAGAGTGCTACAGTTGTTTGTAGCATGAGCATGTGTCCATTCAGTCCCTCATATGAGTTGAATTTGTCTGTAAGGCTAGTGTTAATGGTGGGCTTAACAGGCACTTATGGCCTCCTCAAAGATGAAGAGGGGCCATGGATGACCGGCATAGCTATCAGTGTCACAGTAGTGGATGAACTCTAAGAAGGAGGCTGTCTTTGGACAGTTGATAGCAGAGGAGTTACTTCATGGGTGACAGTGCCCCAGCCCCAGCCCATATCTGTGGTCTTGGTCAACTATCCTGCAGGTGCGTCTTCACTATGCAAAGCCATAGCCTCTTAAACACTGTCCCAAAGGGAACAGCTCCAGCCTTCGGCAGATTTCAGTGTTGTCTCCTAGACTGTATTAGAGACCACTGGCTTGTTCCATATGGGGACAGACTTGCTAAGGTGCCTTAGGAAATCTCCAGTAAGCTGGTTAAAGATACAAGGCTTCTCTGTGCTCTTGGACAATGGGTCCTCAATAGTGAGTCTGCCATGTCCACTCTCCATCTGCAGATTTCCAAGCCAGTTCTTCCGGGATGTTGTAGAGCTTCTCATCATTCCAGACCACTCTCCAGTCCTGGACATCTGTGCTCCCATGATCCACAAGGATCTCCAGACCTGTGAGCTTCAGCAGGTGGTCTTTTACAATATGCTGTTGAGAAACCAGGTGGTTCGATGTCTAGACTCCACACTATGGGGGGCCACATGGGTGAAGGTCAGACACTGCCATTGCCTCTAATGAGAAGCCGGTGGTGTCAAGGAAAAACCCCTGTAAGGGTATGGTTGCTGCTTTGATTCTGTGGTAGAAAAGACTTTGCTTTGCTTTGGATGTTGGTATGGATGCTCAGGATCAATGTTTCTCTGGCCTGGGGACAGTTCTCTCAAGTAGATGGGATTTGGTAAGACCCCTTTCTCCCTCCCAGAAAACTCAATGACATTAGGGTGCTCCTGGCCACAGTAGATCTGATAACATGGGCTTCTTGCACAGCACATCTTGTTCCTTATCCAGAAACTCTAGGGCATCCTTCTTCTTGGGCAGCAGAGTCTCAATGAGGAGCACAGAATTCTTGTCTAAAGCCTGTGTGCCTGATGGCTGCAGCCTCAGCTCCATCCTGCTCATCAGAAAGCTGTGCATGGCCTTGAGCTCCTGGGTGCTCAGGTCTGCAAACACCTGGGCCTTGCCATTCAACATCCAGTTGGAGTACTCTGCCATGGTCATCTGTAGAACCAACAAGATGCCATGCAGCCCAGGGTCAAGCTCCTTTGTGCCAACCCCATGACTCTGGAACTCAGCAAAAGAGAGGAGAGAGAACTTAGGCATTTCTCTCTCCAAGCCAGCGCTCCAGAGCACCTTGTCTCTAAGCCCTGTCTTTTCCCCCTGATTGTGCTTCCTCCCTTACACAGCTGAAGCCAGAGCTGGAGTCTCTGGGTCCTCCCTCACAGTTCACAGTGCTGTCTGGGTCTCCACATGCATCCATCCATTTCCTTCCTTATCTGAATGTCTCTTATACTCTTTCTTATCTAGATATTCCCCACCATCTCTTCCTTTTTAAGTTTTCCAACAATCACAAAACATTCATGAGCTAGGGGTACCACAAGTCATAGCCAAAGCTAGCCCAGCAAAGGTTACAAGCTGCTTCTGTCCTGCTTCTGTTGAGGACTTTAATGAGAGCAAAATTCTCTTTCCTGTGCAACAAATTACCTTTTATGGGGATGCATGTTGAAATTTAGGTTAATGCTTGAAGTATGTGAAGGGAGAGTGACACAGAGGGAGGAAGGAGACATAAGGATGTCCAAAAATACAAATATTATTTATATGTTTACCAAAACTTACATTTTATTTACTATATTACATATTTCATAATATATATATATTCTTAATATAAAGTGTGGCTACACAGGATGATATTGTTTCACCAAAAGGTCATGAAAAAAAATTCTGGTGGCAGGCACAGAGTGCTAGCTGGTTTTTGTCGTTGTTTGTTTGTTTTTTGTCAACTTGACACAAACTTGAACTTGAACTTGAGTTTAATGGGAAGAGGAGTCTCAATTGAGAAAAATGCTTCCATCAGCTTGCCTACAAGCAAATATATAGAGTATCTTCTTGATTAATGATTAATACCAGAGAGCTCAGCTTACAGGTGGTGTAACCTGTAGGTAAGTGGTCATGGGCTGCCTAAGAAAGCAGTCTGAATAAGCGAGTAAGCAGCATTGTTCCATGGCCTCTGTTTCAGTTTTTGCCTCCAGGTTCCTGCCTTGACTTTCCTTCATGAGAAAATGTAAGTTGTAAGGTGAAATAAATCCTTACCTGCCAAAGCTTTTGGGTTATGGTGTCTTTTACAGCGATAGAAACCAAACTAAGAAACATGGGAGACCATCCTTCAAGTTACTGCTTAGGGGGTTCAAGAGACTCCCACAACATTATAGGGACTACATTGCTGTTGGTGGCTGTCTACAGTGTAAAGGCGAGAACCTACTGATTAATACACTCATTGGACACAGGACTTGGAAGAATGGAGCTGGAATGACCCAGATGTCTCATCCCTGAGAACTAGCTCTCACATGTCAGAAGGTACAACTCAAGCAGAAAGGGAGAAAAGCAATCTAACATCCTACCCAGCTGAAGAGCCTATGAATCACAAGAGTGACCAGCCTAGTAGGACATCCCTGATGGTGCAATAGTGACATTTTCATCTCTGGGTAACCAATAGATATATAATTGGACTTAACTGCCCCTCAATAGAAAGGAATTTATGCTTGGTTGTATGACTTGATGATCGTAAACCCTAGAGGGGAACTTAACTACTGCCATCTTCTAAAATCAATGTAATTTCTAACTGTATTCTGAATACTTGCCCTTACACCTATGGGTAAGTGTAGCTCTCATCCCTCATCAAAGAAGCTTCTTTTGGTAACAGATGGTAACTGTTACAGACCCACAACTGATCAACATGCAGAGAAAATATGACCTTGGCATGCCCATGCCTAGCTGATACACCCACAACACAACTCCTACCTTGTTGGGAGAGAAATCTGGCAACAGAGGCACAGAGAAGGGCTCAGGGGTCTGTGTTACTGGGCCGGTTCCAGGAGACCAGGGAGCACCAGCAGTTCCCATGAGGGTGACAACTTGCATGCATTTCAATTAAAATTCATTTTTAGAACAGGAAGTAGGCAAAGGGAGCATAGGTATTCATTAGGGACATGTGTTCTTTTGTCATATGTCCCACTCACAAGTATGGTGATCACAACTGTGTGCTCAGAAAAGGCTGAATTCTTCTGTTGACTTCTTCTGCACAGGAGCTTTTCTCACTTGGCACTTTATACCAAGTTCATATCCTGTTGCTCTGATCAAAGTTTGTTAGAATTTTCCTTTTTCAAGAGACTTCTTGTCTTGGTCCTCTGACTCTGTCCATGTCCATTTCACTGTCCCTCGGCACACTGGCATTTAGTCTGCAGAGAATGAGATCTCTTGACTGTGGCAGTGAAAGGTGTGTGCTGCCCCTGCCCCCTCCTCTCCCCTCCCCTCCCCGTGAGCTGCTAGACTGCTGAGAGCCTCAGATCTTCTGTCCTGTGTCTACTGGTCCTGGTGATCACTGTCAAGGCTGGTTTGAGAGGCCCTCTTCACTGTCCTGGCCTCCTACCTGAGGAGTTTCATGTCTGTTCGAATCTGAGAAAATGTCTCAGCCTAGACACTTCCCTCTGTTGGAAACTCTTGCCTTTTGGAGTTGGTGGCAGAGCCTGGCCCTCAATCATTATGGTATAAGTTCAGTCTGACAGGAATGGGTGGGACTAGGATCTTTTATATAGTACACACTGAGGACCTCAGCTCTGGTTCTAGTATTTAATTTTAAAATTTTATTTTTGTTTTTCCATTAATTAATTTGTTTATTCACTGCATATCTTGATTGCTACCCCTCCCAGTCTCCCCTCATACAGTCCTTCCCTCCCCCCCTTTTCCTCTGACAGGGTGGATGCTCCCCTGGGTATCCCTTCACCCTGTCACATCAAGTCTCTGCAGGGCTAGGCACATCCTCTCCTACTGGGGCCAGACAAGGGAGCCCAGTTAGGGGAACTAGACCGACAGACAGCCAACAGCTTTAGGGACAGCCCCCTCCTGTTGTTGGGGGACTCACATGAAGATTGAGCTGCACATTGTGCTACATATGTGCAGGGAGCTTAGGTCCAGCCCATGTGTGCTCTTGGTTGGTGGTTCAGTCTCTGAGAGCCATCAAGAGTCCAGGTTAGTTGGCTCTGTTGGTCTTTTTGTAGAGTTCCTGTCCCCTCCAGGTCCCTCAATCCTTCCTCAGCTCTTCCACAAGACTCTCAGAGCTCCATCCAATATTTGGCTGTGGGTCTCTGTTTCAGTCAGCTACTGGGTGGAGCTTCTCAGAGGACAGTTATGCTAGGCTCCAGTCTGCAAGCATAACAGAATATCATTACTTTATTTACCAGTATATGTATATGCTTGAGTATATGTATGCACACCACATACATGAAGATTATCATGGACTCTGAAGAGGGCACTGGATATCCTGAAATTGGAATTATAGATAGTTATAAGCCTCAGTGTGGGTGCTGGAAGCCAAATCTAGGTCCTCTGCAAGAGCAACGAATGCTATTAACATCTTAGTCATCTCTCCATTAGATAAGCAAAGTGGACTTTGCTGTGTATGTGTTAGTGTGTATTTGCTAAGACTTCTATGCACATGTGTGTGGATTTCAGAAGAAAGCTAAGTGTGTTGTTCTTCAGGAGCCATCTACCCTTCTGGCTCTCCTTCTATTCCTCTTTCTCCTCCTCTTCTTTTGTTTGAAAGAGGCTCTAATTTAACCCAGGCTGGAATCAGATTGATTATGTAGCTGATGATGACCTTAAACTTCTAATCCTCCTGTCTCTACCTCCCAGTTCTGGAATTACAGGAGTGGATCATCACACCTGAATTTTAGCTTTTTTTTTTGCAGTGAGATGGAGTCTCTTCTTGGCCTAGAACTAGACAAGTAGGCCAATGGGCTGGTCAGGAAGCTCCACAGGTCAGCTTAGCTCTGCCTCTTAGCTCTGAAATTACAAGTATGTACTACCACACTGTTTTTTTTCATATGGGTTCTGAGGGGTACTTGTTCTTCTGGCTTTACATCTCCCCAGCTACCAGCATCCATCCACTGGTCCATATGCCACAAAGGTAGAGTCACAGGGTTACTGCATTACCACCCACAGCCCATGGAACACCAGGGCACCCCTTTGCTATGCATCCAGGAGATCATGACAAGCATGCATCATAGGCACCTGCCATTGCAGTGTCAGGGAGTATTCCCACCCATTTCCAAGTTCTCCATACTCTCCCTGCTCCTCCCTCCCTGCAGTCTTATCCAGGCCATCTACTGATATTTTGTACTTGGGGCACACCAGCAATCCTTTAGCAGGCAGTGTGTATTTCTTGTGTCTCATGTCCTTTGTGACTGGTCTCCTACTTTAATATCAAAGAATGAGGTTCAGGAGAGAGGCTTAGGACACTGTGTCCAGGAGTAGCAGGAGCAGCAGGATGCTGTGAGGAGGTAGCTGAGGGACAAATGACAGCAGAGGCATAGAAGCCAAGCAGAACTTGGTAGCAAATGACCCTCCCTTCTGCTGACAGGAGACAAGTCCTCTCCTTGCAACTCACCTGAAGAGGGACTTTCTCCATCCCTGCAGAGTGTCTTGGAGTGGCCACCTGCCACCTCTTTCTGGCCTTTACTCTTCCTAGCCTCTGTGACTCCCTGTCTGCTCCCCTTCCAGACTTCCTCTAGTGATGAACTTTGATGTGGAAGCTTAAGCCAAATAAACCATTTCCTTCCCAAGTTGATTTGGTCATGGTGTTTTGTGGCAGCTATAGAAACCCTAAGCAACTCTCTCTCTCTCTCTCTCTCTCTCTCTCTCTCTCTCTCTCTCTCTC